>JAEIFV010000173.1:0-468409 GCA_018904265.1 Lordiphosa collinella | reverse complement strand
ACAACTCAGCTCGTCATGCTGATCAAGAATATATACAGGTGTGTTCAAAAAGTATCACGAATTTTGAATTTTTCGCGGGTTACGAATATTCGAATTTCGATTTTTGTGGCGTTATGTTGGTACTCATGTCTCTCACTTATGCCGACAAGCTCGGCCATTTTGAATGTTCACTTAATTGTTGACAGCTGCTTTGCTTGCACGTGTTTTGGATCGTCTTCGATTTTTACCAATTCAAAAAAAATGAATCAAAGAACCTGTATCAAATTTTGTGTGAAAAACGAAATTAAGTGCGCGGATGCATTCCGAATGTTGACTGTGGCATACGGAGAAGCTACCTTGGACCGAAGCAACGTTTATCGGTGGTACAAAATGTTCTCAGAAGGCCGATAAGATGTGAACGACGAAGAGCGTGCCGGACGCCCGAGATCTTCAACAACAGACGAAAAAATTAATGAAGTGGAGAAAATGGTATTTGCCCATCGTCGAATCACCGTTAGAAGTTGCTGAGGACCTAAAAATATCGATTGGCTCGTGCCATTCGATTTTTATCAAAGATTTGGGCATGAGACGGGTCGCCGCGAAATTCGTACCAAAATTGCTGAATTGCGACCAAAAACAGCATCGATGAACATTGTTAATGGTATGTTAAACTCTGTCCGCGACGACCCGAATTTGCACCAGAGGGTCATAACTGGTGACGAATCGTGGGTTTATGGTTATGACGTGGAAACCAAAGCTCAATCATCTCAATGGAAGCTGCCGCACGAACCAAGACCGAAAAAAGCGCGCCAAGTTCGGTCGAATGTGAAAGTTTTGCTGACAGTTTTCTTCGATTGCAGGGGCGTGGTGCATCATGAGTTCTTGCCACAGGGAAGACCGGTCAATAAGGAATATTACCTGCAAGTTATGCGCAATTTGCGCGAAGCAATCCGCCAGAAACGCCCGGATTTGTGGAAAAACAAAAATTGGCTTTTGCATCACAATAACGCCCCGCTCACACATCGTTGCTTGTGCTCGACTTTTTTGGCCAAAAACAACACACTAATGATGGCGCAGCCACCGTATTCCCCCAGATCTGGCCCCCTGTGACTTTTTCTTGTTCCCTAAACTGAAGAGGCCCATGAAAGGACGACGTTACGCTACGCTTGACGAGATATAGACGGCATCGAAGGAGGAGCTGAACAAGATAAAAAAAATGATTTTTTGAAGTGCTTAGCAGATTGGAAAAACCGTTGGCACAAGTTTATAATATCTCATGGGGATTACTTTGAAGGGGACAAAATAGATATTCATGAATAAATAAATAATTTTTGAAAAAACACAAAATTCGCGATACTTTTTGAACACACCTCGTATACTTTATGTGGTCGGAGATGCTTCCTTCTGGGCGTTAGAAACATCTGGACAATTTTGATTTCGACAATTTCGAGAGGGTACTCTGCAACGGTGCCGATAAATTTCAATTAACATAATCATAAACAACTTATCAAATTAGAAAATTAAATCAGGGGAATTATAATTAGGTCATAAGACCCGAAATGGTTCATTAAGGGCGTTGTTGGACCTGCAGACTCACAAGCATAGTGCGAGAGAACCTCGTAGGAAATGTAAGCTTATAGAAGTGAGAAGCGATTGAAAATCGCCCATTCTGAGAAGAAGCTTGTGGACAAACAGGACACCATTGCACATTCTGCGCTGATGCAAGGATCGAAGATCAATTACCTTGACCATTGTTTTAATAATCGTCTATGCTCAAGCGTTTAGTTCAATAGTTGACTTAAGCAGTTTCATCTTAAGTTTTTCTTTATAATAATTATTATAAATGAAAAAACTAGTTAAATTTATTTTACTAAGTTTATTTTTACTAAGTTAGCACTATAAAGCAGTGCTTTCATATTCACTTTAGACCAGATTTGATGTCCAAATTAGGAAATTTTTGATTAATTTAGAGAAAAGGCACTGCTAAACAATTAACCTAAGAAATGCATAGAAAATTGGTTTAATGTTATCATGTGAATATGTATATATATTGTTCATAGGAACAACTTAAATTACGCAAATATACTTTTATCAAATTGTTTTAATAGTCTTAAGACATTCAATTTGCATTAAATAATTCATGATTCTTCCATTCAACATTTCATGGCCACATCAAGCAAATTCAATGGAGCACCAGCATTATCGACATTTGTGACTAACCCACTTAAAATCCATTTTATGACATCTCTTCATATATTGCACCACTAAACCGGATATGTTTCTCTGCATTCTTTCTGTGTGTTTTCTTTTTGTTTGTTTTATTTCTGTTTACTGAATTCAAAATCAAAAATTCTACTCGAACCGCAGCAGATTACATTAGAGAATGTAAGATTGCCGAAAAGGATTTTGTCAACTGTTCAACGCAGAGTATACAGCAGCTCTTCGATAAGCTAAACACGGGTAAGTCTGACTGTATGCTAAACGCATTTCATTACAATATTTTACAATCAAGGTATACCTGGTCTGAAGAGCATCAAAAGCTTTGATCCTTTCCATTTGAATCGCATCAGAATATCACAGGGAAATAGTAATGCTATCAATTTAAAAGTGGAGCTGGCCAATATCAAAATTGTTGGATTCGGTCATACCAAAGTCTTGGAGAGTATGTAAGTAGAGTTGACTACTAAATAAAGATCATAAGATTTCAACTATTATAGAAATTAAGACTGAATAATGTAATCTGAGCAAAGCATTGGATTTTTAATTCGACAGTCTCAAGTTGAGACTCACAAGTTTTAATTTGAATTACTCCAGCAAAATTACACAACTACATATGTACCCCATGCGAATTGCACCAAATTTGTCGAAAGTGAAATAACCGACCATTTGAAATTCATCGTACAAATTGCTGTATTAAGCTACCTGTTTTGGACAGGCTGTATATTTAACTGTTACTTGAAACTAAAGCTTAATGTTTACGACGATTAGCTTAGGCTTTCCACCCGGTTCACCCCATCTATTGTGCATAGATAGTGCCAGAAAGGGGTTATATTTGGTGTTTTGTAAGAATTTAGGATTTTCCATCCAATAATTATTGGTTGCGTTCTCTCTTATTTTCGTGATTGTGTTAGATCTTAATTCATCAAAGAAATACTTTGTTAGATTGAATTGATCGTGGTTTGTTATCGATAGCACACAGCTGTCAACAATAAAGAAACAATTAATTTTGAAAAATGAAAACAAAATGAGCAAGAAAACGTCTTTTGGCTTTTTAATAAATGAATTGGCAGAGAACCTGACGAAAATTCGTGTTGCTGCGGAGGAGGAGGAAATTTATTAAATTAAAAAATTGTGTTTTTGTGCCAAAATACAAGCAAGATTGGTGTTTTAAATATTTGTATTTTGGAAAATTTGCAGAGCTATTCAATTTTTCTATTAATTTTTGCAACATTGAATTACGAACCAGCTGAGTCTCATTGTTTTGAGCCTGTATCTTGTTGCTCTCCTCCAAAGTAGCTCGCACCTTACGCAGCTCTTAATTGCGGTCACAGCCGGCTTCAATGGCCTGCTTCTTTTATTGATAAAGATCTGTCTGTGCATCTGCCCTTCGCTTGGGCTTTCCTGTGCTGTTGCTTTGCATCTCATCCAAATCGGTTGAGAGAGAACTTTTCTCTTGGCTATCATGGAGCTGCAACCCAGTGGCGGCGAGCTAAATGAGGTCGGTCGAAATAATGCTTTTTTCAAGCCGAAATGTAATCCATTACCTATGATCTTTTTTTTCAGCGCATTTGTAATGGCCAAAATAAAAACGAATTCTCGCACGAAGCACCGAGCTGTTGTTGACTTCGTTTTTGTCGCCCCTTCCCCTCTACTCATGAAACGATTTTCGTCATTCGTTTTTTGCACTTTTCGTTTTGTGCGTGGCACGCGTTCTTTCGTTCGGTTTTTGTCTATGCCTATTCCTTTTGTGTGTATACCCACCCACCCGACAATATCTCGTATGTATCCGGACCTACGAGACCTACGAGAATTACGATAGTTTCTCTTATAATCGAAATCCGTTTTTCTTAAGAGATGCGGGTTTCAATCGGACATAAGCTATTTTTTCTCTATTTGTGACAGCAGCAAAGAAGAGAAACAAAGGAAAAAGAAAAATGTACAGAACACTCAAAACACTCGTCTTTACCTAAAAGTATGCAAAAAAAACGATGAAACGATAAAAACAAGAAAAAAATTTCGTAAATTTTAGGAAAGATGCTTGCAGTAACGAGCTTCGCGTTTGACAAAAAAAACGTATTTGAGACCACAGAGCATTGTAAAAAATATGGGAAAAATATAGAAAATTTTAAAAACAACAAAACTAAAAAAGAAAAAAAAAAAGAGAAAGTCAAAATAATTTTAATTTCAATGCCTTCAATAGGATTCGAACCCACGACCTCGCGGCTGCCCGGCAAATGTCTTGCCATTCTACCACCGGTCTTGATTGCATTCTTTACTGTCATTTCGCCACCGTCTCGCGCGACACTGTTGTATCGGTGAGCGTTAAGATGTCCGTCGTTCGTGTTAGAGTGCCGAGGTCCTGAGTTCGAGTCCCAGTAAGGGTAAGAAAAAAAAGAAATAATAATAAAAAAAATTTATGACACGTCTGTACCGCCTGACGTGGAGTTCAATTTTTAATTAATAAATGTTAAATTTCAATTTCAATAAAAAAAAATACTACATTACTAGAGCGTATATTTTGTTTCTTTTGTAATCAATTATTTATTAAATTACATATGCAGGAAAGTAAGCCACTTTATATAGTGGGAAATTGTGTTGTAGGTATATTGTCTTGTAATGTTAGCACATTACCATCACATAAGCGATTTTTAAATCGTATGCTTCGTTTTATACAGGCTGCGGAATTTCTGCGTTACAATATTTTAAAAGGCTACGCCTGGGTAATGGAGACAACAGAATGAAACTTCGACTCGTCATTACTTTCTGCATTACGAAATTCAATAAAGAAATGCACCGTGCGTACAAAGCGGCCATTGTGTTAAGAAAGTAATGGAGCTTGTAATCGGTTTTTTGAATGCATACAGGCGAGAAGTATTCCATTCGTAATCGATCTAATAATGAGCATTTGCGCCACTGGGAAGAAGGACCCCAGTTGATTATTCAAACCAGGCAACCCTTTTCGGTCACAAGTGTGGCCAATGTGGGACAGCCAGAGACAGCCATGTAGCCACCGAAGAGGGCATCCATATCGGCGAAATACTCTCAGTTTGTCGCTCTTTCACTTCCTGTTCTTTTTAGTTTATTTGCAGTCAAAAATTGGAAACTTCCAACATAAAATATCGATACTTTTGTTGCTTGAAAATTCTATCAAAAACCATTTACCAGCAGCCAAACACTTTTTATACCCTGTTCCCATTGAAAATGGGAAAAGGGGGATCATGAAGTTGTGCAAAAGTATGTAACAGGGAGAAGGAAACATTTGCGACCCTATAAAGTATATATATTCTTGATCAGCATCAACAGCCGAATCGATTTAGCCCTGTCCGTCTGTCCGTCCGTCTGTCCGTCCGTCTGTCCGTATGAACGCGTGTTTCTCAGAGACTATAAGAGCTGGAGCCACAAATTTTTGAATGTAGGTAGGTGTATACCCGATTCAATACGAGTTTGTTTCAGATTTGGAAAATTCCTCCCCCTCCCCTTTTTAAGCGCAAAAAACTGTCACAGCCACAATTTTTAAGATAGACCTTCCAAACTTTACATATATCAAGTAAGGCCCAATATCTATCTATTCTGAAAAGATCAATAAGATCGGACGAAAAACACCGAAGTTATATACGAATCAATTTCGCTTGTGGGAGAGAGGGGGGCCTTGCATTGTCAGTTACCGCGTTTGCGCGTGCGTGTGTTAGAGTGTGTGTGTGTATGTGTGGGTGTGTGTATATGTGTATGAAAACACAAGAAGTCAAGGGAACAGGGTATTTTGTAGTCGGGGCACTCGACTACAGCTCCCTTACTTGTCTATTGTTGGTTTTAGGCCCGATTTCTCAATGTGTGGTTAGTCAACTTGACAGGCAGTTTAACCGAATTTGACTTAACCGCTGCTCGAGCACTGGTTAAAGTTAACCGCTAGTTCAGTGCCGATGGAATTATCTATTTATTTTATCGTTACCAACATTTGATTTGTTTATTTAATTATTGGCTGCCACTAAATGTTTATATTTAAACGAATTTTTCAACTCCGTGCAATGGAAATAGAATTCGTAGAGACAGAGCAACGAATAAACAATGCAAGAGTGTACAGATCTGGATGATGTCACATTTGTTCAATGATTCAGCTTGACAAAATCTACCTGTACAATAATTTATGCTAGGATCAGAGTTTAAGTTAAGGCATTGACTTCAGGGTCGATTCAATTTGTTGTGACTAGGATTGTTCGCAGGACTTGGCTGCGTTCTTATGCATGTGGCAACTTCCTTATCACTGCAGCTGACTTCTGTGTAGTCAGCGTTCCTTTGATAAGCCGTGCAGGCAAACAAGTGTCCGCATCTATTGCTTTTGATCCATCGCAATCAATTTTAATCATTTTTTCGCTAAAATATTACCAGCAGCACTCAATAATATTACAAAATCCCTAACAAAAATACCTAATTAGTTGACCGTGTTTGGTCACCCTAATGCAGCGATAGGAACTTATCGATATCAGATGAAACAGCTGTTGAGAAAACCAAATGACTTGACCGCTTGTCAACTGGAGGAACAAATTTGACCGGCGGTTGGCCAACCGGAACCTTTGAGAAATCGGGCCTAAGTTAGATAAATGGCGTCTGCTGAAGAACCGCTCTCATTGATTATAATCAGCGATTGGCACTTTTGCAGTTACGAATACAAGAGCAGTGCACCTTGTCTGCTCCTGTCTCTGACCAAAGAAAGAGACATGTTTTTCTCTTTGCTCCAACTCTGTCATAGGTCGTACAAGTTTTGATTCACTTACTTTGTTCGGTGTATCAAGTAATCAAGTTTCTCATTAAAACGAATTACTTACTCTTTAAGGCAATCTTCTGGTCTACACGACAGAATTTCACCAGTTTTTATACCCTTGCAGAGGGTATTATAAAACTGTCCGGATGTTTGTAACGCATAGAAGGAAGCATCTCCGACCACATAAAGTATATATATTCTTGATCAGCACGACGAGCTGAGTTGATTTAGCCCTGTCCGTCTGCACGTCCGTCTGTCCGTCTATTTCTATGCTATCACCTCCGTCAGTTTTAAAGCTATCCTCACCAAACTTTGCACGAAGTATGTTCGAACAAATACGCTGCACATTTGTCGGAACCGGCCGGATCGGATGACTATAGCATATAGCTGTCATAGGAACGATCGGTTGAAAAACTAGTCTTAAAGAGAAAAACTTCGTTGTTTTTAATGGAAATGCCTCCGAAGTACGTATTTCTTAATTTACTATCCCTTCCCATGATTTCACTAAGCTTGGTCTAAATCGGATGACTATAGCATATAGCTGCCATAGGAACGATCGGTCGAAAAACTAGCTCTAGTAAGAAAAACTTTTTTTGTTTATAATGAAAACGTCCTTATCATTGGCATACTCTTATTTTATATACTTTTACACAATTCTACAAAGTTTGGTCGATATCGGAGTCATCCGAGCATATAGCTTCCATAGGATCGGTCGAAAAACTAGTTCTAGTAAGAAAAACTTTTTTTTTTAATGAAAACGTCCTTATCATTGGCTTACACTTATTTATATACTTTTACACAATTTTACAGAATTTGGTCAAAATCGGATGACTATAGCATATAGCTGCCATGGGAACGATCGGTCGAAAAACTAGTTTGAGTGAGGAAAACTTTTTTGTTTTTAATGAAAACGTCCTTTTTATTGGCATACACTTATTTTATTTACTTTGGACACATTTCTACAAAGTTTTATCAAAAAGGGATGGATGACTATAGCATATAGCTGCAGTATGAATGATCGGTCGAAAAAGAAGTTCTAGTGAGAAAAACTTTTTGTTGTAAATGGTATCGCCTCCAAATTTCGCAATTAACAGTGTATTATGCTTTTCCATTATTTCACCAAGTTTAATCGAAATCAGACATCTTTAAAGTATAGATCCCATAGAAAAGTAATGTCCAAAAAATAGTCTAAGAAAAAATTTTTTGTTTTCAATGGAAGCTGCAAGGGTATACAAAACTTCGGCCGAGCCGAACTTAACTTTCCCCTATTTTTTTAAATAATGTGGAAAGAAATCTGGAAAAGGTTTTGTAATTGTGTTTTTTGTAACATACTCTGTACCTGTGAAGTGCTGCCCATCACCGCTGCAACCGGTGCTGCTCATAATTGGTAGTTTTCCCTATAACTCGAATATCGTTCATCCGATCTTTAAAATTCTAATTATGTTCAGAAGGTTCGAATATTTTATCTATAAAACTGTGGGAGATATGGCGTTTTTTCCATATTGCGGCGACGGGAAGGGGCCTAGCAAAAATTGAAAATAAACTTGATCTGCCTGCAAGTACATATAAGAAACATATGTTCCATGCATGTCAAACCTCTATCTCTTACCATCTCTGAGATCTGTTTGTTCATACGACAGACGGACAGACAGACAGACAGACGGACGGACAGACGGACACTTTTGCACAAACTAAATATACTCTGTGTACCTCTGGTACAGAGTATAAAAATTTGTATGGCAGCTACAAGAAGTAACCATCCGATTTTCCGACATATGTGCAGTGTGCAGCTAAAAGATGAGTCTAAGCAAAATTTCAGCTCGATAACTTCAAAACTGAGGAACTAGTTTGCGTAGAAACAGACAGTCGGACAGACGGACGGACAAAGCTCAATCAACTCAGCTCGTCATGCTCATCAAGAATATATATACTTTATGTGGTCGAAGATGATTCCTTCTAAGCGTTCCAAACTTCTGGGCAAATTATAATACATTTTTCAAGTGTTTAACAAATTGAATTTATAAATTCTCATGATTTTTGATCGATTTTTGACCAATTTTGCTTTGCAGCGTACAAAAAAAAATATGTCAAAATTTCTTTTCCAATGATCGAGGTTCGGGCCATAGCCACGTTAATTAAATTTCCATTAAGCCCAGCATTATAAAAATCGTTTAAGTAGAGCTTAAAAAAAGCTGTGAACCATTTTTGAAAACAGGGTTTCGAGAAAAACGCACTTAAAGCTTTAAATATTTTGTGAATGCGTCTGTTAGGCAAAAACATTGCTTCACAAAAATGACTATATATCCGAAAGTATTCCGAATTTTAAGAAAATTCTTTTAGGATAATATTTTTACTATCTAAGCTAAATAAAATAAGCAAAAAAATTTAAAACTAAATAATTTCTTGACCAGAAGAAAGCCTTAAACGCTGTGTGTATCACTGGTGCATCGGAAAGCCATATCCCAGCTCGACAGCGGCGTAGGCCATATTTGTTATCTTTAGGCCAAGACGGACTTCCGACGTAACGCAAAGATTCATACAAAAATGTAGGGAGGAAAAAGCAGACGTTACAATTTCCTTGCCCTTTACATTTATCATGACTCACTTTAAAATGAATTTTTGCTCTTAACTGCACATACAACTACTCTATGTTAATAGGTATTGCGTTGAGCAGCTGATGCGATATTGTCGGCACTAGATGTTAAGCGCTCTTATTTAACATGCAAGCCATCGATCGGCTTTACTTAAGTAAAAAAAAATTTAAATAGCAGAGAAGACAAGACGAAGGAGCAGCTTGGAAATGTTTTCGCATGAAGACAAGGTTGCGCTAATTTTGGCGGTGATAGACCGCGATGCCATTTGGGATTTATCCCACCCCAAGCATTCCGACTTAAATTTTGTCAACAAGGCTTAAAGTGAAGTGGGCGAGCTTGTTCAAAAAGAATCTATCATACGAGTATGTGATATACTAATACTTTTTATAAGTTGATTGAAATTTCGGCGCATGTCATCAAAACATAACACAGTTGGTTGAGTATTTGACCCACCACCAGCTAATTTAAAAATGAGATGAACCTCAAACTTCGGCGTAATTTTTGTTAAGTCTGGTCACACTAGGCTTACGTTCCACGTTGACGAAATTTGTGGTGCTGTTAGCTTAATTTTTACCTTTTACTTTTTACTAACATTGAGCAGTGGACATTGAGCATTTATGTCCCGTTCCAGTTCTGAGTTATATTTTCATATTTTGTAAACAAAAACATTCTGAAGTCAAGGATAATAAGGATATTAGTTGTACACTTCTCAATTCTAAATATTTCCAGAGTATACAAAAAGGATTACAGTTGGAAGACTACGTTTACATTGCCTATGATGAAACTGTCAGGCGATTACAGTTTATTTGGTCGCATTTTGCTCATTCCCCTAAATGGACGCGGTGAGGTCTTTCTTGACGCTGAAAATATGACCATTACAATGCATACCAAGACGCGTTTATATACGAAAGGTGGTTTTACCTTTTACAATGTGACCAATTGTCGTGTTGACTTCAAAATGGATGGCCTCAAATCATATTTCTCCAATCTATTCAATGGAAATAAGCAATTGGGTGAGTAACAAAATGTAAGAGCTAGGAATTCTAATGAATTTCCGTTTTCTCTAACAGAGGACAGCACGAACAAATTCTTTAATGACAACTGGCGCATGTTGGCTGATGCTTTATACACGGTTATCACACAAACAGTGGAAGATATTTTACTGGATGTTCTAAGGAAAATATTCCATTTTATACCAGCCAATTACTTTGTTAGTGATATACCCACGCCTGAACAACTTTACGGCAAGACGAAATCGAAACTCAAATGAAGAGGAGTTATTGCAGAAAGAAAAATGTACAAATCGGGAAATGGGCAACAAAGGGAAAGGTGAAATAAAAGAAAGAATCGAAAAGCATTTTCCAGTTTCTTTACCAGGGTATTAGTGTCCTTCAACTGTTGTCTTAGCTTTGCCTTCCACCGTTGTCCAGACATTGTCCAGCCAATGGTCCTTCCACATACATATATCAGGATAGATGTCACTTGGCAGACATGGACCTTGTTAAATTCACAACATTTTCAACTATGCTGGAAAAAATGCAGCCGGGGCAGGACATGGCTTAATGGTTGGGTTTCTGTTCACTGAGGTTAACCACAAATATGCCAAAGCAGAGGGAGCCGTGTGTTTAAATTAATTGCCGCAAACATACCCAGACCCCAAATTAATTTGCATTTCTTTTTCATGTTTGCTGTTGTTTCTGGCGCATTGGCTTTTTGAAGCCTGCCAATAATTTGTTGCAAGTGCCGTAATTAAAACGTTTCTGGCGCAGCGGCCATTACAAATGCACAACAATTAGTTTAAATTTAATGCGCAATGCGTTTTTGGCCTTTTCTGGTTACAACATTCTGCGGTTTTCTGGCTTACCCTGCGGTTTTTTTCAGATTTTTTTTGCGACAAATCCTGTGCGTGATTGCAATAAATTCCGTTGAAGGCTGCATCAAAAATGCTGTTTTTCACACACACTCACAAGGCAAGGTAAACAGAACAGGAGAGCAGACCAAAAGCAGACAATGGAAATTGTTTCAGAAGGGTGGGGGTTCAGGGGCAAACCCAAAGACAAGCACTAAAAGCAAAACTATTATAGGGAAAGCGTCGAATACCCTGGCAAGTTTTTGAAAAGTGTACAAATACAGAAGCTTTACAAAGCATATTGTTGGGTTTACAATTTACAATTAACTTCAAAGTTTTATGACAAAATAACATTGTTGGAGGTGTAAATGGAAAAAAAAAAATTGCTAGAAATACCTAAAAATAAACTAATATATATAATAAACTTCTAATATTAAAATAAAGCAAATGAACTAGTAAGGAGGTTGTAGTCGAGTGTCCGACTCAAAAATACTTTTATGAAAATACTTTGATCCCACGCCACGTGTAGAAACGACAATTCTAAACGAGACGCAGTTCACCTTGAAAAATCTGAGACGAAAATGTAGAAAACAGAAAGCTACACGTAACGTTTAGAAAAAACTACACGAACGTGTAGAAATAAAAAAGTAAAAGACATGACCAGAGAAAATCAGCGTTTTTTTCAAAGTATTTCAACATTTTTCATTAAGCTTTCTGAATTTCACACGGAAATGTAGGTTTCCTACTATAACGTTTAGATATTGAAAACCAGCACGCGCGTGTAGAAATTCTAAACGAAAATGTAGCTCAAAATCGGTACAGAAAAGTTAAGTTTTTCGTCTCGAAAACTGTTTTCCACACATGCCGTGTAGGTTTTCTCAACAAACGTAAGGGATTTCCAATGCTAAATGCTACATATAGAAAATCTACATGGAACGTGTAGCTCATCGTCGCTTGTCGCTTCCCTTTTTTACTAATTTGGGCATATGCCGCGCGAAAGTCTTGATGTTAAAGTCGTGCGACGAAACCAGAGGTCAGAAAATAAGGTAAGCTGCCGAAGAGAGAAAGGTTCGATTAGGGGCGTGGTGTCAGAGCCAAGGGAAGGGAAAGAAAAAAGAAAAAACAGATACCTCTAATCCGACATGGTAGGGACGGGGTGAAAAAAAGTTGCATTTGTGTAAGTTTTCGAGACATGGTATGTAAGTTGTGAGTTCGAGTCCAAGACAAGGTAAGTAAAAATAAAAAATATTAAAATGTAAGTTTTTTCTTTGTGCCTCTTTCTCCCATTCCTCCCCACACTACCCTCCTCCACACATTCCCTTGTGTAAATAGTATAGTTGAAAGAAGGATTTTTTATTTAATTTTTTATATGTGCTAAACGTGGCGTGCAGAAAAGCTATTAAACGTACATGTGGAAAAGCTACACGCCGCATTTAGAAATGGGAAAGCTAAACGTGGCGTTTAGAAAAGCTACACGCCGCATGTGGAAATGAGAAAGCTAAACGTGGCATTCAGAAAAGCTACACAAACGTAACTTGTAGAAAAACTACATTTTCGTGTAGTTTTTACATGTTTTTTTTCTCTGTGTACATACGGACAGACAGACGGACAAACAGACGGAAGGACATGCCTAGATTGACTCGGCTGTTGATGCTGATCAAGAATAAATATTTATTTATTTATTTATTGTGAAGGTTTAACAATGTTCAGTCAAACAGAATATAAAAATTATAAAATTTACAATGAGAATCCAGAAATAACGATCACCGACCCGGTGGGACTAATTTATAGGCCGAAGCCAGCCATGGTCCAACTCACAGCAAAGGTGGTCAGAGTGAACGTTATCTGTCGATTTTTCAGTTAAGAAATGACATTAAGGCGTTTTTTACATTTAAAGTAGAGTAATCGATAATAGTACTCAATTTAAGCAAGACATAGGCAACGGAGGGGATCTCGATGAGCATAGTTGGTTAGGCGATGCGGGAGGTAGATTGGAGTATAGTGGCGAGTTAATCTGGGTGGTACTGTCAATTTAATAAGGCTTAAGAGAACCATGGAGTCAATCTCACCCGCCAAGGGCATGTGGACAAAAATGACCGCATGGCAAATTCTCCGGGATTTAAGTGAAGAGAGGTTTATTAAAAGTAGTCTTTGCTCGTATGGAGGTAAATGCCTGTTGGTGTCTCAGTTTGGATCACGAAGGGCAAAAGTCAGAAACTTCTTCTGAACTGATTCAATTTGACCATGGTATGTCAGATATTGCGGAGACCAAAGACAGGAGCAATATTCCATATTTGGTCGGACCAGCGAGGTGTAAAGATGGTTGGTAGTGTAGGGATCATTAAATTCTTTGGACCATCTCTTGATAAATCCAAAAAAATTTTTGCCTTACTGAAATGTGGCTGTTAAAGCTAAAATTGGTTTCAAACAGAATACCCAAACCATCGACTTTATAAATACGGTTTAACGAATCCCTATTAATGGTGTATTCGTATAGAATCGGCTTGGTTCTATGAAAGGTCATAATATTTCACTTGGTAATATTAACCAAGCACTCAGAGAATTTAGATCACTTTGCAATAGAAGTGGAGAAGCTGGATCGTTGAATGAGGCACATAGCTTGAGATCGTCAGCGTACATAAGGCCAGTTGAAAACGAAAGCACTTGTGCAATATCATTGATGAATAGGTTAAATAACAAGGGACCAAGATGACTGCCCTGCGGAACACCCGAGGTTTCGGATACAGGACCGATTGGTGAGGTGAGATCTAACCCAGACGAGAAAGTTGGTTGGGAGACCTATTAAGCATAGTTTATGTAGAAGTAAGTTATGATTAACAGAATCAAAGGCTTTGCTGAAATCGGTATAGATGACATATGTTTGTTTTCGATTAAGAAATCCCTGATGTACTATTGATGATAATTCAAGTAGGTTAGTGGAATCAGAACGACGACGAACAAAACCGTGCTGGGATGGACAAAGAGTGGGTTGGCAAAAATGTTGTAATTAGGAAGTAATTATGTGCTCAAAAAGTTTAGGTATGGCAGAAAGTTTACAGATTCCTCTATAATTTGCTATGTACTTTATAGAGTCGGAGATTTTTCCTTCTGCCTGATACATACTTTTGCACAAACTTATACTCTTTCAACCTCTGGTACATAATACAAGAATAGCCAGGTTTGTAGCTAATAGCACTTTTAAAAACATAATAGAACTTCAACTTTCAAAATCGCTAGATCCAGCAACTAAATAGCTAAAATGGAAACACTCTATGGTACTGCGCAAGTGTTATACTATATTTTGTAAATGTAATCATACAAGGGCCTCCCTGTATATTACTATCCTTTCAGTTTGGCCAGGTCCAATTTCGTTAAAAAGTTTGACATTTTTTGGCACAATCTTTCTCAGAATTTCAAAATGGATGGTTAAGATATATAGGACATCAAAGAACTAAGTTGCATTGAAAAATGATTTCTTCAATTTCAAAATTTGGAACTTTGTCGGATTTTAAGATCGTTTGAATTCGATTTTACCTGATTTTAGTACGCACTTCAAGATTTTCTAAGTGAATCAAAATTAACACAGGAGTTTTGTATTAAAACCGAAGCCGTTATAACTCTAAAACCCAAAAAGAAATTTTTAACAAAAAACAGTTATTTTGAAATAAGATTCGCCATTGCAAAGCCCGTACAGAATTGGTTGTACCCTCATTGCTCTTCCAAGTTTTCCAACCTGTATGTTGCCGAAAGTATTTCAATATTCGCAGCCCATGTTGTTCAATATTTGCAGTGTCCCAATAGTCGGTCGCCTGACAACGACGGGGCCAACGTGCATTTTGGCAGTTAGTTTTTTTTTTCGGCGCGGCCTAAAAGTTACTATTAAAGCACAAGCCTACAAGTATGCTTTAACCGCCACAGCAGAGCTTGGGCTTGTCCCCCCTGGGTAACGATGTCATGTTGTTCTACTATTTGCTCCACGCTATCTCTGCTGGGGCATCTGTTAAACAAAAGTTCTCGTGTTGGTTCTCTTGTTTCGTGTCGTTTTGTTCCTTTTTTTGGTCTCAGAAATGCAGGCCACCGTAAGCTGAGGTCGCCACAATTTAACTTTTCAGCTTCCCTCGAGGGAAAAAAAATTGTTAAAGTTGCATTTTTATCAACTAATTAGATCAACGCCCATAAATTAAATATTTAATTATAATGTCCACTGCCCGGCTTGTTGGCCAATTAATTAAAATAATAATTTCAAATTAAATGCTGTCAAAAAAGAAGCAAAGAGCAAAAAAAATGGGCCATCACACCCAAGTGCATGAACTTTAAAGCCCAAATAATAAAAATTTATGACCAAATAATTGCAATCTCATTAGGACACTCTCGGGCAAGGGCTGTAAAACCATAACATGGACATGGACCAATTTTCAGTATAAATATATGCATTTTGTGAAATATTTAACAATAATTGAGCGTAAAATAATCGCTGGGACCAGGGCAGCAGCAGACTGATAAAATCCCAGCCAGTTCCCCCCAAGTCCCTTCCGTGGGCCGGAGAGTGCGTTAATTGCACAGAATGCATTGCACACGGACACGGATTGCGGCGACAGCGACAATTGTAATTAAATAGACACCGCACACATGTGGATGAGGTAAGAGAGCTCCATAGCAATCGATGGCCAGCCAACGGCCTATGGGAAAGGGCCTATTATGCAGCTACCTATGTCCAGCGAGTGGAAAGGTTATTTTGTAGAGGTGCTCATACAATGGTTCTGCTTGGGGAATTTTGTAATCAAAATTTGTTGAAACCAATTTAAAGAGATATGGGAGTTTTCGTTCTGGTAGATTTTTTAACATAAATATAAAGTTATTTTATACACTGGAAGAATTTCTTCTTATACTTACAGAAAGACTTAGTTTATTTTCAATTTTATACAATTTTGAAAAACTTCATATCTGCCACAGTACCATATTTAGTAATTAATTTGTAATACTTTGTTAGTTTTAGAACAAAACGAATGATTTTATGATTTCGCAGCTGGAAGATAAATTTATATAAATACTCTCGGGTTTGACCTACTATCATTATTGTTTAGTAGATCTGTCATCTAGTTGTATCTAGTTGTCTTTAGAGCGATGGCAATATAAATGTGCCTAGTTGTTACTTGGTGTTGCGACACTGTCAATGGTTTATCGTAATGATCAGATAATAAATGGCGGAGCTATTGGGCCGTTCCCTAAGTAATTTCGATTTTTTAAGTGCAATTTAAACTCGAATTTTTGATTGTGTGGAACATTTTATGAAATTATATATTTTCGATTTTTATCTAATGCCTTTTGCCATCTTTCGGGCAAGAGATTGATTCCACGCTCATAAAATGTTTGGTCCTTGCAGGCAAAAAAATGGTCCAAGTGGCAAGTGGTTTTGACATCCTGATTTGAGGTGAAGGTTCTCCCATCCAAAAAAATTTGCAGATACCGGAACAAGTAATTGTCCGAAGGTGCCAAGTCTGGAGATTTTGGTAGTGTGGGGTATCATCAAACTTTTTCGTTCTGTAAGAACATGAGGAGCCCGTATGTCAAGCTTCAAAATTAATCCTTTACATTTCATGTGCTTGTGAACGGTCGCGTTTAAAAAATATTATCTTTCACCAATCTCCCTAATTGTTATTCGACAATTTGCCTCGACCAACGACTTTATTTTATCCACATCGGCTTC
The DNA here is from genome assembly GCA_018904265.1 of Lordiphosa collinella. Taxonomy (NCBI): domain Eukaryota; kingdom Metazoa; phylum Arthropoda; class Insecta; order Diptera; family Drosophilidae; genus Lordiphosa; species Lordiphosa collinella. The sequence goes on along the minus strand of JAEIFV010000173.1, from coordinate 451,301 downwards.
AAGAGGCCTTCCAGAAAGTGGTGGATCCTAAAGATCGAAATTGCCGGATCGAAATTTTGCAAACCAGTTTTGGCATTGGCGTTCGGTCAACATATCTTCTCCGTACACATCACATAAGTTTCGGTTTTCTTGAACTGCATTTTTACCCTTTTGGTAGTAAAACAGTAAACCATTCCTTTGGCGGATCGATAAATTATCCTGATTACTAAACATGTCCAAAAGTAACGAACCTTCTATCTATAAAACTGTGGGAGATATGACGTTTTTTCCAATTTACAGGTGCTTGAACTGCCTGCAAGTATAAGAAGCATATGTCCCATATATGTCAAACATCTTTCTTTTACCATCTCAGACAGACGGACAGAAGAACAGACAGACGGACGGACAGACGGACAAGGCTAGATCGACTCGTCTGTTGATGCTGATTAAGAATATGGTTCAATGTCTGTTTAACACAAAACTATTTTAACACGTCGATTCAACACAAGTCATTTCAACACAAAACAATTTCAACACACGTCAATTCAGCACAACACAAATTTAACACAAGGAACTTTAACACATTACAATCTTAACACAATACAAGTTTTACACAACCAATTTTAACACAGTTCAGTTTAATCATTCGTCAATTTAACACACAACAACTTCAACTCTAACAAATTGATTAAGAGTGAACTTATGACCTTCAGGACGGGAATCAAATGCTTTAAAATAAAGCTGGAAGCTATTTGCCATAATATAAGTGAAAGTGTTTACTTCAAATTACGATTTTTTTATAGTGGACCCCTTGTTCGTTCACAATGCCTAACGGCAAATATGGATGAAACTAAGCGAATATTTAAAAATTATTTTTGTCGGCAGCGCAACTCAATTTCACTTCGGATCAAAATAAAAGTGTACAAGGGTTCAACACACTTCATTTCATCACAAAAATTCATCATTTACAAATTTAATACCCGTCAATGTAAAAAAATGAAAGCTACGAGAAAAGAAAATGATAACCCAATGCGAGAGCATGTTTAAGATCACAACTTTGGCGGTTGTCACAATGATAATGCGTTATTGACTTGTGCATTTAAGCTCCATTTTTAATAATCGGAACCATCGTTTATGCCAGCTGTGAATCTTCAAAAAATTACCGGAAATCGTGGTGTTATTATGTGTCTTTGTTCAAGATGAGCGCCGCTGGCAAATTTTTTTTTCAAAAATAGCGCGATTTTTATAAAAAAATTTTGTTTGCAACTCTGATCAAAAAAAATTTTTCCAATTTAACCTTGAAAACCAACAACAACACAACACAAATTCATCAATGAAATGTTTAAATATTTAAAAGTTTTTGCAACACATTTTAAATAGTCTATTATGTCACAATTCGGCTGGTAACTGGACACAACATTTTTCAGCCAGCCACTGTACACCCAGAAAAATTCCTTTCTAAAAAGGGCCAGAATCGCCCTAAAATTAAGAAAATCGCCCTTATTTTTGCGCCTAGGGTTAACTATGTTTTATTTTAGAAAAGGTTGCTGCTGCTGCTTCCCAACAATGTGTGGGCCCACCCACCTCCCCTCCTCCTACTTTTGCTGTGATAATTTTTTAAATACAATTTTTTTATTATTTTATTTCTTACTTACCCTTACTGGGATTCGAACTCAGGACCTCGGCACTCTAACACGAACGACGGACATTAACGCTCACCGATACAACAGAATGATAGAAATGACAGTAAAGAATGCAATCAAGACCGGAGGTAGAATGGCAAGACCGTGCAGCCGCGAGGTCGAGGGTTGCAATCCCATTCAAGGCATTGACATACAAATTATTTTTATTTTCTCTTTTTTTCTTTTGTTTTTTTTAGTTTTGTTGTTTTTAAAATTTTCTATATTTTTCCGATATTTTTTAAAATGCACTGAGGTCTCAAATACGTTTTTTCGTCAAACGCGAAGCTCGTTACTGCAAGCATCTTTCCTAAAATTTAGAAAATTATTTTCTTGTTTTTAGGTAAAGACGAGTTCATCGTTTTTTCTTATTTTTAAGAAATTTTTTTTCCAATTTTAGGGCTTTATATTTTAATGGTTAGTTTTTTTTTAAAAATTTAGGTCAAAAATTTCACCAATTTAGGAAAATTTTCTTAAATTAAGGGCAAACCCATTTTATGGATAGATTTTCTTAAATCTAAGAAAAAAATTTCTGAGTGTAGTCAAGACATTTCTTTCGTTTTTACTTTAGTCTCGCGGCTTGCTGAATGCTGATTCAGAAATGCATCACTGGTGTTTGTTCCTTTTTGAGAGACTCAATGAATTTTGGATTTCACTTGAATTTTTCCATTGTAGGAACTGTGCCAGCCTTCAACGCAGTTGTTGGTCCGAGGCGTGTCATGTATTACAACCTCACTGCAGTTCCAAAAATTAATTGTAAATTTTGAATCTTGAGGGTGCCCATTTCTTAGCTTACGTCCAAAGTAGATGAAAAATTCTCAATAAAGGGTACTAAAAGGAAATTATTTGAATTAAAGAACTCTGATTGAAATAATGCTTTATTAGTGTTAAAATTGAATTGTGATGAAATTCCTTGTGTTATATTTGACGTGTGTTGAATTGACATGTGTCGAATTTGAATGTGATAAAATTGTTTGGTGCTAAGATTGAAGAGTGTTGAATATGCAAGTGTTGAAATTGCTTGTGCTAATTTTGTGTTGTGATTAATTTGTGTGTTGGGTGAAATTGTATGTGTGTTAAACAGGCGTGTCACCGAAGAAGATAGGAAGGTAAAGGATAGGAGATGCTTCCTTCTGCCTGTTACATACTTTTGCACAAACTTAATATACTCTGGTACAGAGTATAAAAATTTAACAAAATTTGATACAAACTAGCCTTCCTATATCAGCTATTTAAATATATAACGGTAAGGCGGTTAAGTGTGAAGTAGGCTGGGAAAAAGGTCAATAAGATCAGCTGTTGTCATCAAACGAAATTACTTACTAGTACTCAATAAAAACCCTTTTTATATTTTTCGGTGCAGCATGCGCTGTCTGCTTACATAATGTAAATATGATACCATTAATGTTTGTGTTTTTTATTAACATAAGAAAAGACTATATTGATGTCGGGCTGGACCGTCCTTGACTTACGCACTCGCTAGTTCTTAGAAATTACATATTAAACCAATGGTTTACAATTTAAATGGGCTTTTATAAAAGGAATGATTTCCATTGCATAAAAAATAATTATTAGTTGGTTTTGAGGTAAAAGTATTTATGTCATTTAATGCCCGCGGGCGTTATATCGCACTTAGAGTTCGACACTTTCAACAGTGACATAAGCCCCGAATTTTCAAAAATATAGTTTGCATTGATCGCGAAAACTTCATCAGGATATATTATTTAAAATATTTTGAAAAGCAATGGATGGGGAAAGTAATAATATACATTTGTGGTACTTGTTAAGTAGAGTTACACCTATTTCAAAAATTCTAAAAACATATATGAATGTAAAGTGCTTAGTTTATTTCATCACTAGCTGAATACCCGGCGTCACCCGGGTTCTTTAGAATGCGATTATCTTCAATCAAGTGCAGGCTGGAACTTGGTATAAACATTTTGGACCGTTCGATCTTTTCCTCTATAAACACGTCTTCATGATAATCTTAAATCATGAATATTTTGAAAATTTCGTGACTTTTTTGACCGTTTGGTTAATACCTCCTATTTACCCGTCTACAATTGCCGTCTATCAAATCTTCACAATAATCCAGGCTCAAATCAAAAATTTGCAAATTTCAATATTTGCAATATTTTGGACTGTGTAATCTACAGCTTCCATTTACCAACGCCGGCATTGTAATATAAGCACTAAGCGCTTTCATAAATACTCAAATTTCATCGCAATCGGATGAACAGTATAGTTTTTGAATTTTCGCGGTTTTTGGATTATTTCCCGCATATATCTTCAAATGAGAGTCCTTTGCGCGCAAGCGTCCAAACATTCTCCAAAGTATTATAACAATCGAACATTTTGCAAATTTCGCGGTTTCTTCTAATTGAAAACCTTCCCGGGGAAGCGTCGAGCAATTTCCCAAAGTTTTAGACCGTTTTGCTCCAATTTTTTCAACTTAGAAACCTTCCCGGGCAAGCGTTCAACCATTCCCAAATTTTCATTGCAATCGGATGTTTGGTATAATTTTGCAAATTTCGCGGTTCTTGGACCATTTCACAGACATGAGACATAGCCTATGACACTTTCCTGATCGACATGAACTTACTGTGAAAAACTCGTGAAGATCGGTTCAGCGGTTTAGACGCCCATAAGGGACAAACATACAAACATACTTTCACTTTTATATATATGTATAGATTAGATTAGGGTCAGTGAACAAGGATTAAGAATAAGGATTAGAATGCAATACAACTCGTTTAATTATGATGTTTGTGTTTCACGACTAGTTAATATCGATTCTATATTGCGGCTGCTGCTGACGACTACGTATCTGCTTTTCTCATGCTTAGCTTCTTGCTGACTGTTGCGTAGTGTTGGGCAACGTCCACTGCTATTGCTGAAAGTAAGGATGGGCGACTAGCTAGTTACATGTAGATGTGAACAATTAAACATTGTTCCCAGTAAAGTTAGATTGCATTGGTTCTAACCAGGCCTGTCGAAAGGGGATTCCGGCCCCGGGGAGTTTTCTCATATTGTACATAATTTATTTAAGTTTTTTAATTTTTTGGCCTGCGTCGAATTTTTAACTGTACACATACATATGTATATATATATTTTTTTCAGAATTTTTGGAGCGAGTCAAAGGGGTGCATGCAGGCGCTATGTCGCTCTTAGAGTAACATAGTGCCCGCGGGTTTTATGACACTTTTGAAAATGCATTAAGGTCCGCTTTCAGTGCGACATAACACCCGAATCTATGTATGTACCGTTCACTATGTTTTCTCTTTTCTGCATCTTACGCACAATGATATTTTTATTAATGTATCATTCATGCTTGAGCAGTGTGGACGTGAAATGAATTTAGTTTACGAGACTAGACTTGTTGCAGGGTATCAAAAATATTCAAAACTGTTGATTCTTCCAACGCAACAATAGTTGTTTAAAATCAAGGACTCGAACCAAAATAGTTCGGGGTTCGTTTGCTATATTAAGAGCCGAGTAGAACAGTTATCCCTACTACAAAAATTTAAAAAAAATATATATACAATGTATGTGAGTAACTTAGAATGCGCCGCAGGCAAAAAAATTTAAGAAAAGAGGCACAGACAATAAATAAAAAAAAAATCGCGCGATATTGCTCTGCCCCTATTGCAGACCAATAGTCGAAAATAATCTTATACTATTTGAATAAATAAAATATGACAAGATTTGTTTATACAAGTTTGTACAATATATAATCTGAATTATTTTTATTTCGGACGTAAAGTGTTATAGTGCTTGCGGGCGGTGTGACACTTTTAAAAGTGACATAAAGCCCGCGGGCGCGTTTTTCTCAAAACTACGTTTTCAAAGTCCGTGTTCACTCCCATTTAAAAACTACTTGACCGATTGATTTGAAACTTTGGACTGATCAAAAAATCGAATTTTGGCAGGCCAAAAACGACCAAAATTTTGGGTAAAATTCGACTATTTTTTTAAAACGCCGCCATATTGTCAATTTTTGATTTTTTTTCTTTATAGTAGGTCATTGTACAGACAATATTTCTAGTTTAAGGAGAATTTTTTTTTTTTAAATTTCATCCGCGGAGAAGGCCGGAATCACTGCAGCAGTGAAGGACCTTTTTTCGCGCCGTTGGAGATCGACTATAACTTAAAAATATTTTTTTTCTTCAAAAATTTCACAGTACATTCTTGAAACATGTATAAATATATTCTTAAAATTTTGAAATAATTGATAAAGTTTTTTTTTTAATAAAAATTCCCAAAAAATCACATTTTTATTTTAGGCCATTACACTAGGTGTGCCCCTTAAGAAAAAATTTTTTTTACCTGAAGGGGGTTTTCCACCCGCAAAATGGCGGAATTTTTCGTCAAAAAAAGCAATTTTCACTTTAGATGGACACAAACTTCATATTTCTTAGTTTACTATGCCTTCCCATGATTTTACAAAATTTGGTCGAAATCGAACATCTACACCAGCGATGTCCAAAATTTGAAAAGGCAGCCACGCGTGGTTGGCAAGCCCGCTTTCGTTGTGTGAGTTTGGACACCACTGATCTACACCCAGAAAAATGTATGGACTGGAATGGTCCAAAATTACCTTGTCCTGGTCGAAATGAATATTGGGAACACTCACGTATCATAGTTATTTTTCACAGTTAAAAAAAATTGGTAAGCATATACGACCCAAAAAATTTTTTTTTAATGTGCTTGCATATCAAGAAGGTAATGGTAGACTAAAAGTTAGAATTTTATGACAGAGGACCCAGGGGAAAAACAAAAACGACCAGATGCTTTTGTTATCGCTCGACACGGTTAAAAGGGGGAGGGGGAGGAGAAAGAGAAAAAACAAAAGCAGAAAAAAAAAAAAAATAAAATTAATAAAATTTTTAGTAACGAAACCACCCAATTTTTAACTACATTTAATAATAAAATTTGAATCCACATTTATATTCTGGGACTTTATCCTGACCAGTGTTGTGAAAGTGTTTGTTTTCTCAAAAATTTTTTTACCTAAGAAAGTTGTGCAAATTGACTGTTTACTTAAGATTTGCGTAAGATAAGGTGAGTATTTGATTCTTACTATCTGTCTACAAGAAAATTTAGTTATTTAAAACTAAAAAAATGTTAATTTAATATAGTGCGATACGTAAAAACAGAAATAATGGGGAATGGAGTAAAGCTGTCGGAGAGTATGCAAAATATTATCCTAAATCTGCGCAATGAAGGCAAAAGCATTCGCGAAATAGCCAATATTGTAGAAATTAGCAAGAATACGGTTCAAAAATTTTAAAAAACCCGGTAGCATACAATAAAACAATCAAAAGGGGCCGACCTTGCACAGTGTCAGAACGGACCAAATGACAAAAAAAGAATTTGGCTGTAAATACAGCGACTAGTTCACGGGATATAAAGGCTAAACTGTCTCTTTAGATCACCCCCCGTCGTATTCAGCAAATATTAAGTTCTGATAATAAAATTAAATATGAAAAAATGGTTCGCAAACCTATGCTTTTACCAAGGCATAAAACAGCTCTACTGCTTTTTGCAGAAAAGTACAAATTTCGGACAAGTGAATGGGAAACCGTTATCTTCAGTGACGAAAAAAAGTTCAACTTGGATGGTCCTGACGGAAAAATGATGTACTGGAGAGATATCTGACGTGAACGCAAGTCCTCCTGGGTGGCTCACTGATGGTATGGGCTGTATTTGAACACCCCGTGAGGTCCCCTGTATGTTTTGTAAATTAAGGTGAAGAAGTACCACAGAAAATTGACAATGTTTTTCAGTAGAGGACGACAAATTAATTATCAACTTTTAAGACTGGTGACAGGTATATTAAGAGATCGGCGGACAAGTGCGGTAGACTTACAGTAGTTAACGTTGTAAAATAATCCATAAATCATCCATAAAGGCTATATCTCTCCTAAGGATCATTTCGTTCCTTTAGTGGTCCCCTTTGTAGATGGTCGAATAAAAATTAAGAAAACGAAATTAATCATTATCATTGGCTAGAGGAAAGCGATTCACGTTTTTAAACTCATCAGAGATTTCAACCGAGCCGAACCGTTTTTCTTTGTGGTTTCCGGTTCGCTTCAGCATTTCTGAGGGAAAGCCGGTTCGGTTCGCGGTTCGGTTCAACAGCTGGATTAAGAGGTTGGGTTCGGTTAAGAACCGGTTTGCATCCCTGGTAATGTTCACTAGTCAAAAATTAAACAAAAAAACTGGTTCACCAACTTAAAGCACGTGTTTACTGATCGGTTGGTGGTCAAAAGTTAGGTAATAAGAAGAGAGAAACTTGACATAATCGAACAACTGTATTTAATTTTTTTGGGGCCAATATTCGGGTGGCACAACACCCAGCTGCTCAGAACACCCCATATTCCCCTACACAAAAAAAAGGAGATACATTAAGATACATTTGTACTGGATATTAAGGGGGGATTCTCCATGGCGAGACTGTTTTTGAACCTCTTTTAAAAATTATCTTATTTCAAAACGCAGAGTTTTTCCAATTCTGTTTTTTTATTTTGTTAGAAATCGATCAAAGTAAAGCCTAGTATGGAGCCTAGTATGGAGAACGCCAAACAATTTGTGCTCACAAAAAAGCCATTTATAACGAAAGTGGATCGTAAAAACACAATAGGGTGCCGAGACAGCCAAAAAATACCAATAATAAGACGTTATTGGTAATTTATAAAGGTACGGTCACCCGGCTTACAAACAATTTTATGAGGATTTCAAGTCGCAACAATAAAAAAATGAGTGAATGAAATGGAGATCGGTAAGGTCCAATAGCGAAGCCAGGAGGCACTTGCCCCCCTATATTACAGATTTTGTATCTGAAAACTCAAGTTTTCATTTATGCCGCACAAATTGCCTTGGATGAGGAAGGCAGAGCTTACAAGAAGCAGACGCTACCGTCTCTGTTGCCATATTTGAAAGATTTGCTAACGATAAGAGTATATCGACAAAGCTAAGAGAGATTGTAAAATCTAGTGTGATTTCACCAATAGTTCGAGTCTCAGAAGTGTTCATTCAAAACTTCCAAATGAGTGCCAACAGTTTAAATTGGCTCCAAAACAAAGCACCCGGTGCAGATCAATAACAAATGTTACACATTTTCATTATTTATTTGTTTTTATTTCATAAACGTTAGTACATATATATCAATGAGGTTTCTCCTCATCGACATTGGCCGGTGCAAGCAACAAATTTTTTGCTGCTCTTTCTGGACATCGAGGCAGTCTATGACAACTGAATCTAAATACTCAAAATATTAATGATGCCCCAAATAATTAGCTTTTTTCTTCCTCATAAAAGCGCTTCAATCGAATTTTTATTTTTTTTACATATTTTTGCTCTACCGACCAACAAAGCTCGAACAGCTGTTCAATAAAATCCACATGCGCAGAGTAGTTGGTAACGCGAGGACGCCAGTGTGGATTTTAACACCCCCTGTTTGCTTGTCATCATACTAGTCGCAAAACGTTTTACGTCAAAAATTTTGCGAGCAGTTTTACAGTGTCATTTTTATATGAAGATTTTTGTTTGCGATCGCTTTTTTGGTTCTGTACTAGGGTTACAAAAAATTTTCAGTGAAGAAAAGTTCTCGGCCGTCAAAGTGGGGTGTCCAAAAAAATGTATAGTGCTGGCGGCCACGATTTCTCGTCTCCAAGTTGTTTGAAATGAAAAGTAAGAACAGGGTTATAATCATTATAGATGTAATTCTGGTCTGAGCCTCGAAAAAAATTTTGCGATTTTTTTTTTTGACAAAACGGCGGAAAAAAATCGATTTTCGGCTTTTTTTTTTGGTAGCTTAGTGTAAAAAAAAATTTTTAAATATTTTTAAAATTACGATTGAGCTTCAGACTAAAATGGTGACAATACTGCGTCAATTGCATTTAGTGTTACTGGAGATATCATGGCCGCCAGTTCGAAAAACGTGATTTCGAGATACATGCGTTTAAGGTTTGCATTTGCATGGCAAATTGGGTTACCTTGGGTCATTAAAGGGGCTATATCTTCTTAAGTATTTCGAATTTCAAAACAATCGTTTTGGTACGAAATTCTCAAATATCCAGGCTATACAAAAATGCAAAAAAAAAAACAATCATAAAAAAATTTTTGCACATGGAGAATCCTCCCTTAATTTATTTTCATTTTTCGATATTTTTCGATATTTTTCGATATCCTATTGAAAATGTTCAGTTCTATTGGATGAAAATCTGAGATCAATTTAACATTAAATTGATTTTTTAGCATCTAAATAAACATTTTAATGAATATTCAGTGTAAGTGGATATCAAAATCATGCAATGGATCATCAACAACAATCCTTTTTTCTCTGAGTACATATATTTTGTTTTTCAACTTTTATTCTTTAATCGTATATTCATCCCATTGTGAGTTGCCTGGCAAAGTTTGCGCGCTTTGTTCATTTATTTGAACTTATTGAGTTGTTGGCATTAATTTTATATAGAACTCGTTCGCTCTTCTGATATCGCTATAATGGCATATTTGTGGCTTTCAACCAATTTTCGAGCACACAATGGCTTAATGAGCTCTTCAACTGAATGACTATGGGCGCCAATCTCATAAAAATAAACAACATTTTGGTTTTAATCGATGTGCTCTCATTTAATGGTAGCATTCGGCTAAATTGTTTTGGTCATTATGATTTAACTGATTTTGGAATTTGAAATGAATGAGCTTATGCTTTCCAATAAATTTAGCTGACACTCAAACCAGAGAGGACAAACAATCCAGAAATTCACCAGGAAGCCCCCCAGGGTGGCATCATTTTACAAGATTTTATTTACACCTTACTGTGCAAATGTTTACACTTCAGCAGACAGCGGCAATAAGTGGACTGACTTCTCCGTTCTATTTTGCTTGCCTCTGAAATGAGCAATATGTAAACCTCCTGGATGCCAAAGGCAGCGCCCCAAACAATTGAAAGTGGATTTCCGTTGAAGCAAAAAATGGCTGAAGCACACGACGAGCGAAAAACTCATAAAAAATACTGAAAATGCTAACGGCCTGCATAATGCGATGGAATAAGTGGAAGGGGCGGGAGAAGTTGGAGTTGGGAGGAGCTTGTCATAGCGCAAATTTATGTAAAAATTTGTAGCAATTGCAATAAGTTCGTTGCCCGCCAGCTATGGAGAAAAGCTAGGTGAAGAAACAAATAAATTTTGTTCCCAGCGCATTTTTAATGGGCTAGGTAAAAATATCCTGGGGATGCAAGATTTTAAGGCTTAAGAAACAATTTAATGTACGATTTTTGGGATCCTTGAGACATTAAATAAAATAAATAGTCAAAGTGAATGTTAGCAGGCTCAAGGTCGAGGTTTGATTATATCTCAATAATCAACCAGAAAATTCAACAGGGAATACATTTGAACATGAACAGTAGCTGTGACTGTATAGACGGCCGTTTCGGCTGCCGCCATGGCAAAGCCTTCGTCAGTACACTTTCAGTTGCTGTCACACCAACAAGCCGTTTGCAAATCCTATTTATATTACCCAGTTGTCGAATTGAGAGTTCCAAGTGCACAAATTTGCACGAACTTTCAACTAGCTTTTAAGCTAAAATTCTAAGTGCACAAATTGCACGAATCTCTGTTGAATTTTCTGGTTGATTATTGAACTATAATCAAACTTCGACCCTGAGCCTGCTAACATTTACCTTGACTAAAATCAAATCAGGTCGTTTAACCCATATTCATAAAAAAAACAGTGATAAGCCTTGAAATCTTAAGACCTCCGCCGGAGCTTGGAAGTTGATTTAGTTAAAGTGGAAAATAAAAAGGCAATATATTGGGAGAACGGACTGGATCTAATAAACATTCTATGTTGAAGTCTTTTAAATTGTTCTTTACACAAGTAAAAGAAATCGGAAATATTCGGTCTTAAATCAATCCCAACCGATGCCAGAACTCATACAATCCAGGATTTTCCTAAAACAAGTAAGAACGAATATTTCAATCCTGGAATTTTCGTCTTGACCCAACTTTGGCTTAATTCAACAACACACGGGATTGATTTAAGCTTGCTTTATGTTGTTTTTTTTTGGTCATAATCCTTTTATTTTGACAAGGATAAAATCAAGAAGTTTCGATATTGATTTATGCTCGACAATCGTACTTGATTTGATCTTGAACTGCACTCAATCCGAAAATTAGTTCTTCCAAAAATGAACGAGATTGACTTAAGCTCGATATTCAAACTTGATGTTTCCCCAAAATAAGCTTCCCACAATAGCTCCATGCGACTTATTCAACGACCCTTTTATAGCCTTCGGAGGGGTACACTCAGAAAAAAATCCGTTCAAAATCTATCGAAATCAAGACCATTCGTTGAAAAAGTAGAGTAATCCTGCTATTTCGTGAACTGTGAACGGCGGTGTCATTTCATGAACGCAATTTTAAAACCCGTTGTTCGATATTCATTAAAGTTTAGGTGTTGCGTTAGTAACATTGTGTCCTCAACTTGGAAACATTTTGTGGTCATTTTGCAAACTTTTGGAGTTTCTTTCAGAAATATCCGACTGCATTATCCCACTCTCATGTTCTAATGTATGCGGACGACCTCAAACTTTGCCTGTCTTATAATAATCCAGTATCACCTCTTCTCCTACAAAGGAACTTAAGCTCTCTCAATAATTGGTGCAACATCAATAGTCTGCCTCTCAACAATGTAAGGTGTAAATATTTAACTTTTCATTTTAGTATGCTTTATCTTTTTGACTATGTGATTGATGATAAGCCTTTGGAACGCATCTACAAAGTTGAAGAATTGGGAATACAATTTATGCCGAAATTATGTTTCAACAGTCATATATCGGTCATTGCCACTAAAGCTATGGAAGTTCTTGGTTTTATCAAAAGATGGTCTAAAGAATTTAATGACCCAAATGTGACCAAAGAATTACATGTTTCTCAGGTCAGACCTATTCTTGAGTTTGGGTCATGCGTGTGTTCTCCATTCTTCCAATCATTTCAGGATCAAATCGATTCTGTACAGAAACAGTTTTTAATTTTCGCCCTCCGTGGCCTAAATTGGGATTCTAATAAACACCTACCACAGTACGAGCATATACTACGCTTGTTGGATCTTCCATCCCTCTATAGTCGTAGAACTTACCTTAGTGTGATTTTCCTTCATAAGCTCCTGTCAGGTGAGATTGACTCAAGCGCTCTGCTTAGCCTAATAAGTTTTGCGGTTCCGCCACGTGTAACAAGGAATAGTGTCCCGATTTATTTACATCCTTGTCTCACGAACTGTGCTCATCATGAAACCTTTCGAAACCTTTGTCAAAATTACAATAATTTTTACTATCTCTTCTCTGTAAACTCTCCTCTTCTAGATGTAAGAAATATTCTATTGTCAAATTTAAATTCGTAATGTTCACTAGTCAGTTTGACTGAACTTTATTTAACTATAAACAATAAACAAAACAAAATATTTTGGTACCGATTAGTGACCACTTTGTGCACATTTTGGTAATGTTTTGGAAATAACTGTGGAACATCTCGGGCTCATCTTAAGAACATTGTGGTCTCCTTTTGGGAACTCAGTGAGTTAAATTTTCGATCATTTTTGGGCCAATTTTGGAAAAATTCTGGTTATACTGTGTGACTGATTTAAAGACATTTATGATGTTCAAACTAGCAAATTTAAGCCGAATAGAGGTAATGTTATGTTTTCACATTACTTTAAATTGGCAAAAACAACTTCACAAAGGAGGCTGGTAAACAAAACAGGAGGTTTAAGAACCTCCCGGCTTTATCATCAGAGCAGAAGCAAAGGTTTCCCTCTTGCCGCCATTGCTATAACTGCTTGGGAATTTCAAAGCAACATAAGTGCAAATCCAACTCCAGAACCCAATATGTTCATGATTTCCGAACAAATGTGTGCTTTTTGATCGGACCTGCTTGTCTGCTGTAACGTATTGAGCGTGGAGATAAAAATAACACATACCAGGTGAACAAAAATTTATGAACGAAACGGTTTAAGAAGAGTCGGCTAGGGCTGCGTTTTACACCTCAGTTTTGTATACTCTGTACCAGAGGAACACAGAGTATGTTAAGTTTGTGCAAAAGTATGTAATAGCCAGAAGGAAGCTTGAGCTTGAAACCGAATCCGGTTTTAAGCCAGTAAAATATACAACTCCATAATACCAACCTTCATACCAAATGTCAAGTTAATAGCTTAAACAATTTCCGATATAAGGCTCGGAACCACCTTTGAACCGTTTTGAACCAATAAAATATACAACTCCATAATACCAACCTATTTACCAAATTTTCTGTCCGGTTCGACGAGTATGGGACAAAAACTTATTATACGAGGTGTGTTCAAAAAGTATCGCGAATTTTGTGTTTTTTCAAAAATTATTTATTTATTCATGAATATCTATTTTGTCCCCTTCAAAGTAATCCCCATGAGAAATTATACACTTGTGCCAACGGTTTTTCCAATCTTCGAAGCACTTCAAAAATATTTTTTTATCTTGTTCAGCTCTCCTTCGATGCCGTCTTTATCTCGTCAAGCGTAGCGTAACGTCGTCCTTTCATGGGCCTCTTCAGTTTAGGGAACAAAAAAAGTCACAGGGGGCCAGATCTGGGGAATACGGTGGCTGCGGCATCATTAGTGTGTTGTTTTTGGCCAAAAAGTCGCGCACAAGCAACGATGTGTGAGCGGGCGTTATCGTGGTGCAAAAGCCAATTTTTGTTCTTCCACAAATCCGGGCGTTTCTGGCGGATTGCTTCGCGCAAATTGCGCATAACTTGCGATTCGTCACCAGTTATGACCCTCTGGAGCAAATTTAGGTCGTCGCGGACAGAGTTTAACATCTCATTAGCAATGTTCATGCGATGCTGTTTTTGGCACGAGCCAATCGATATATTTAGGTCCCACAACTTCTCTAACGGTGATTCGACGATTGGCCAATACCATTTTCTCCACTTTTTTTTTGTTGTTGGAAGGCTCGGCGTCGGCACGCCTCGTCGTTCACATCTTCTCGGCCTTCTAGAACATTTTGTACCACCGATAAACGTTGCTTCGGTCCAAGGTAGCTTCTCCGTATGCCACAGTCAACATTCGGAATGCATCCGCGCACTTAATTTCGTTTTTCACACAAAATTTGTACGGTTCTTTGATCCATTTTTTGAATGGTAAAAATCGAAGACGATCCCCCCCCAATTAGATAAAACGTCATATCTCCGTCAGTTTTATAGATAGAAGGTTCGAAGCTTCTGGACATATTTGAAAATCAAGATTATTTATCGCTCCGCCAAAGGAATGGAAAAAAAAACGGATGAACGGTTGTCGAGTTATGAGGAAAACACACAATTATGGCCAGCAATTATGGCAGGTACAGAGTATGTTATAGTCGGGCTTGACCGACTTTCTTTCTTGTATCTTAATGTATTATAAAAATGTCCATATGATTGTAAAGCATAGAAGGAAGCATCTTCGACCATACAAAGTATATATATTCTTGATCCGCATGACGAGCTGAGTTGATTTAGCCATGTCCGTCTGTCAGTCTGTCTGTTTCTATGCTATCGCCACCGACAATTTTAAAGCTATCCTTACCAAACTGGCTCAAAGCCTTTGTGTACAAATCCGCTGTACACCCGGAACCTGTCGGATCGGATGACTATAGAATATTGATGTCACCGATTGTGACCGATTGTTCAAAAAACTAGTTTTCGTTAGAAAAACCTTTTTGTTTTCAATGGAAACGTCTCCACACTTCGAATTTTTCTGTTTGCTATGCTTTTCCATAATTTCACCAATTTTGGTCGAGTTCAGACCTCCATATAGTATAGTTGTCATTGAAACGTATGTTCCGAAAAGTAGTCTTAGCTAGCAAAACTTTTATGTTTTTAATGGAAATGTCCTTAAAATTGGCATGTATGTATTTATTTTATATGCTTTCACTCAATTCTACACAGTTTTGTCATAATCGGATGACTATAGCATATAGCTGCCATTGGAACAACCAGTCAAAAAAATAATTTTAGTGAGAAAAACTTCTTTGATTTCATCGTTTTTAAACTGTCCGATATAAATTTTATCTGTCTCAGCACAATCTTGCCGACATTAATGCAAACTGGTATAGATATTAAGGTCGTACCTAATCTTCTATAAATATTTAATGTTTAACTTAACTAGTTTAACATTATTTGTTGTTTGCGAGCTGGGCCGAAGCAGCCAGCGCGAAGTTGCTCACACTACTACCGAAACTCCTGGAGAAGAAAGATGAATCAGCTTAGTGATAGTGTGGTAATCGATAGTCGCTCGTGACCAGCAATTGATGGTCTCTGGTGTCTAGTGAGGGCAGAGCCGCCACACTGGTTATAGAGATTAAGGTGTCGTGTTTAATTTACTATTAATATTGATTGTTTCAATTAATTAGTTTAACATTATTTGTTAGTTGCGAGCTGGCCCGGGGCAGCCAGCCAGCGCCAAGTTTGACACACTAAATCTCCTGGAGATGAGAGAAGAATTGGCTTCATGATAGTGTGACCATAGCCGCCAGAGTAGTCGATAATCGTTCGTGTCTAGCGGTGGCAGAGTCACCACATGGTCACAGAAGTGGCGCCATCGATTGGTCAACATTGGAAATCACTCAGCTAGCATTGTTCAAAACGAAAATGTAATTATTGCCAGGATAAACAAACTTCGGCCGGGCCTAAGTTAACTTTCCTCTATTTTAGATTTTTAAACTAGAAAGTTCTTGCCGGCTCGAGATCGTATTTTGCTTGTATACCCTTGGTTCTATCTTTAATCGAATTCAACTTCCTCCCTTGGGCAGCATTGCTTTGACTGTTTGGGAATTCCATGACAGCAAAAGTGCAAAAGTCGACAAAAAATTTAAAAAATTGATAGAAGCCATTGCGTGTCTGTGTGTCAGTACCCATTTAGCCTCACTGTATTAATGATAGAAACTTTCTTGCTCTCGGATTTTTTTGACATTTTAAATTCTTACATAAATTCACGAGTCGGGATCATTTAATTTGATCTTGAAATTAGCCTTTTCGGATTTATACACGAGTTTCAAGATTGTACGACTCGTACTTGTTAAGATCGGCAGTTTTTTCTGTTTGCCTATTACAAAAATTTATCTGTTGCAAACCACTCCCAAAATCGTTCATTGAACTTTCCTCTAACAAAAATAATTGCCAAATTTATATACATAAATTTTGATTATATCATATCTTTTCTATCAAACATTTCTATTCGTCTTCAGCATTAACACGTTACTTTTGGTCGAGCAACGCTTTCTACATGTTAATTAGATGGACTTGCAAGACCTTAACCTCGAAACATGTTGAAGTTCTTTGGGTTAGCAAAGCATTTGCATGCGTGAGTACCCATTTGTATAGTATTTTTTCTCAGACCCCGAGGAGTATTCGTAAATTTGTATCTGCAATTGAAATCACCATTTTTGTCACACACACACAATTCCAAATGCAAATTTCGCAATTCGCGGCCCTCGAGGCGGCGGCAAATGGCAAAAAGAAAGGCGAAAGGGTGTTAAACTATTGTTTGAAGTTGACAGATTTCTTACCGCCACGAATTTTGATGGTGCGAGTTCAATGGCATTTTGCAAAAAAAAAAAGTTTCTCTGCTTTTAAGTGAACTTAAAGTTTTACGCCTCGAGCCGAAATTTGTTCAACTATGAAAATCCACTTACGAAAAATTATGTTAATTGCCTTGAAAAGGCAGTCAAAGAGAAATGAAAATCTTATTAAATCAGAACTGGCCAGGCAGGCAAAAGGAAGGGGATAAGGCATAACTCGCACAGACAATTGGCAAACAAACAGAAAATTTGCCAAAAAATAACAGAGTAAAATTGATGATGAAATGTCCTAGGATTGGGGGGCGGGTGGTATGAAAGACAGTCAAAGGGCTGAGACTTGGCTCAATATTTGCACTTTGAGGCAGTTGCCAGCTGAGCTGAGCTAATTTTCGACAGTCGCCGTCCCATCTTTGTATTGTACTGGGCTAAGAGGCTCATGAAGTGCTGGGTAAATACTACTTAACCATCAAGTCTTTAATGCGTTTTAAGTAGTGTTTTCAATGGCACCTAAGTACAATATTAACAAGATTTGAAGAACCTAATTAACTTCTGAACACTCAAAAAAAAAAAATAACTCCCTAATTTAGTCTAAACATATATTCCAGCCAAAGGTATTTCTCCATCACTTTAAAAAACAAAGAAACACGTTGTTTTAAAAAGGCCGGGAAGTTTGAAAAATATGTCCATTTTCCAAACGTTACTTCAAAATTTTTTGAGTGCATCTTTAAAAAGGGGAAAAAAATGTTCTTTTGACAGCATGATTTAATCTACTCTAAACTAAACAGTGCTCATTTTAGCTAGTTACATAACCAACAGTGTCATGGCTTGAAGTTTTCAATTACTAAGCCCATTCCTTAGTACTCTCCCATTTCTTATTTCTTTATTGAAAACCAATCGAATGCTCAAATATTAAATGTTAACACATTCAACTCTAAAATTTGAATACAGAAATTGAATCTCAAGTGATAAGTTTTTTTCTAATTTTTCTTTCTTCCATTCACGTGTCACAAATCTAATTTCACATGCTACGCCAGTCCAATAAATTGTCTTCAGTCTTTTTTTTTTGTCTGATTCAAATCGAATTAACATATTTATCTAACCCAATTTTTGGTGTCTCAATTCTCAGATAATAAAACTCATCTAATTTATTTGCTGGATATTCCCCTGGTGTTTCAATTTTAAATGCAATTTAGAAACGGATTTCAAAAGTTGCAAGTTTTTAAGAACGAACCTGTTCAGCATAGAAGATGATGGGTTAGTTTTCTTTAAACGCAGACAATGTGACAATAATAATTGATGCCCTTTAGAGAACAGAAAAAAAGCGAGCAGAGGGAATCTCAAGTTTGCCAAAGTCGAATCATGTATACTCTTTGAAGTCCTTGAAGACTATTATAAATAATTGACTAATTTAACTAAGTTGACTTAAAAATACAGTTGTATTTTTTAAAATTGTGTTTTATTAATAATAAAGTTTCAATTTTAACAAGTTAGTAACAAAATTAACGATTGTAATTTTCGCTGCCTACTTAGCTATTGTAAATCCCAAGAACTGTTCCTTTTTTATGTCAGTCCTAACTAAGAATGTGAATCAAAAGGCGACTTCCTTTCTGGTGGCACCACATATTGAAAGGCGTTAGTTAGGTATTTTTTGTAGCGACATCCGATAATAAGTTTATTACAGTCAGATATATAGAAGACGACTTGTTGTATCTCCCCAATAGGGAAATTATGTTGTCTTCCAGAGATTTTACGTAGCCCACACAAAATTTTCTAGTGGGATCAAATCACACGATCTTGGCGACCAAACTCGCCTCTTAATTGGTCCATGGTTTCGCGTGCCGTGTGGCATTTGCCACCGTCTTGATAAAACCACATGTAAACCAAGTCCAAATTCGGGCAAAAAAATCGGTAATCATCGCACGGTACTTTGCTGCATTGACTAGATCTAGCAATTTTGAAAGTATATTTAAAATAGCTTGACAAAGCCCCAAAGGGCCAAAGCCGAGCTTCTCTCAATCTCTTGGCTTGTGCGCTTCTAATTTTCGCACAAGAGAAAGGGACCTACAGTTTGACGCCGAATCCGAACGGCAGTTTGAGAAGCTTTTCATGGCTTATTACTGGCGCCAACAGCAGAGAGGCTTGACCGGGTGTAAAGTTTATTTAAAGAAAAAACTTTTTATTAGATGTTCCGAGGCGGGATCGAACCTACGACCTCTCGCACAGCGGTCGCGCACACTAGCCGCCACACCTGAAAGTATGGGAATGCCAATAATTTTTTTAAAATGCTATTAGCTATAAAAAGAACAATTATTAATTTATGTGTAGCTCTTTTTAGATATTTCGGTATTCTTGAGACAAAGTGCGAAATAATGCCAATAAAAATGGTTTGAAACGTGAAGATTCTTTTCTTTAGAACTTCCCCTGAGTATAAGGTCTCAAAAGTGAGTTTTGTAGTGGTGAATTAAGTATCATTAGAATCAAATCAATAGATAATCATTAGAAATTGCTTCAGTTCATGAGTGATTTCAGAACAGTTTCACTGTTCATGAAACACAGAACTCCAATATATACCTAGAAAGCGAACGTCATAAAAGATCGCGTTGCATATGGTAAATTTTAGAAACCATATTTTCCAATTTAACTCTGATTTCGGAACTGATTCATTCCTGGGCCCACTTGAGGGGTTTTATTACTACATTCAGCGAGTCTTCAGTCTTAATTTTCTTTCGAAAAAATGGACTACTTTGACTTTTCGGTCATCCCTATCAAATCCAAATTAATGAGCCGAAAATACGCATATACGAGGGTGTCTCGGAAATCTCTGGTGATTTTCGTATAAACGCTTGTATTTTAAACTAAAGCTGCTTTTTTTTATTTGTGAAGTGCCCGCAAAATGCTAGGCTACTAGACTAGATGACGAAAATTAAGCAAATTAAAACCGACTGTTCAAAGCCAAATAGATTTAGGTAGTAGGTCCAAGTCGCTTTAGATTCACCATCTGATCTACCATTCGAAGATGTAAATACATGTCCGTCAGATCCCAGAGATGGTAAGAGATACACAAAAAATAAAGATCTATTACACAAGTCGTCATAAATATTTTGACAAAAACAATTAAGAAAATAAAACATTATATCTTTTAAACAAAAAAATCCTAAAACTTTGTAGTTTTGATCGAATACTGGTGTAATATTAACACATTTATGCCGCCATTAGACTACTCGAACAGTAAAATTGCATATTTAATACATTTTTTTCTGGGATCTGTTAAAACCAATTGTTGAAGTAATTACACTATTCTATAGTAAATTTTATTGGCTTTCAGACAAAAAATATTTCGATCGTCCTCCATTTTACAGGTGGGCTCCAGGTGGGGGTTAAAAAAACCTTACATGAAGACATCAATTTAACAAGCTAAACAAGTAAGGGAGCTATAGTCGAGTGCCCCGACTACAAAATACCCTGTTCCCTTGACTTCTTGTGTTTTCATTCATTTATACACACACTCACACATACACACGCACTCTAAAATACGCACAAACGCACGCGCAAACGCGGTAACTGACAATGCAAGGCCCCCCCTCTCTCCCACAAGCAAAATTGATTCGTATATAACTTCGGTGTTTTTTGTCCGATCTTATTGATCTTTTCAGAATAGATAGATATTGGGCCTTACTTGATTTATATAATGTTTGGACAGATGGACATGGCTAAATCGACTCGGCTGTTGATGCTGATCAAGAATATATATAGTTTATAGGGTCGCAAATGCTTCCTTCTACCTGTTACATACTTTTGCACAACTTCATGATCTCCCTTTTCCCATTTTCAATGGGAACAGGGTATAAAAACACAAAACTATAAATATTAAAAATATAAAATATGTATTATTTTGAAGAAAGATTGAAAGTAGTCCGTAAAAAGAAAACCCGTGGAAAAAGTAGCACTAGGAGGCCTTAGGACACCTGCGAAAGTGTCTGTTAGAATAATCGAACAATGGCGTAAATGTCCAATGTCCAATGTAAATAAACAATGTCCAACATATTTCTGTATTTGGTCTCTAACAAATGAACTTATACATGTTATCTGAACTGTGCTCTACCGCTGATGTTCGAGTGAGATTGTTCACATGGCGCAACTATAATGGGTAGAATTTTTTGACTTCGGATTCGTGTTTACTGGGTCCTAATTACCCAAGAAAAGTAACTTTCACCTCTAGAAAATAGACTTTGTGCAGCGCGGCATAAAATGGGTTAAGCTTAAAATAATACATAAGTAGTCCACAATCAGATGCTTGGGTTAGAAAATAATAATCGATTTGTCCAAATGGACAGTGGCATAAGTATTATGACAAAGATTTAACAATTGATTTATTCTCAGCACAGGAATCAAATGCTAAAAAATTAGTGATTTATTGATTAGAGGAGTTTTTATTACGGAACCCAAATCTGGCAGCAGATTCGGTATAAAAATAAGTACCAATTTTTTATAGCCTTGTAACGAATTGAAGGAAGCATCTCCGACCACATAAAGTATATATATATTCTGGATCAGCACGATGAGCTGAGTTGATTTAGCCCTGTCCGTCTGTCCGTCTGTCCATCCATCCGTCTGTCTGTTTCTATGCTATCTCCTCCGTCAGTTTGAAAGCAATCTTCACCAAACTTTGCACGAAGTCTTTTGGTACATATACGATGCACATTTGTCGGAACCGGCCGGATCAGATGACTATAGCATATAGCTGTCATAAGAACGATCGGTCGAAAAACTAGTTCTAGTGAGAAAAACTTTTTTGTTTTTAATGAAAACGTCCTTATCATTGGCATACACTTATTTTATATACTTTTACACAATTCTACAAAGTTTGGTCGAAATCGGATGACTATACCATATAGCTCCCATAGGAACGATCGGTCGAAAGACTAGTTCGAGAGAGGAAAAGTTTGTTTGTTTCTAATGAAAACGTCCTTTTATTGGCATATTCTTATTTTATATACTTTAACACATTTTTACAAAGTTTTTTAATAATCGGATGACTATAGCATATAGCTGCAGTATGAATGATCGGTCGAAAAAGAAGTTCTAGTGAGAAAAACTTTTTAGTTTTAAATGGGACCGCCTCCAAATTTCGTAATTAACAAGATTTCTAAGATTTCACCAAGTTTGGTCGAAATCAGACATATATATAGTATAGATCCCATAGAAAAGTAAGGTCCAAAAAGTAGTCTTAGTTAGAAAAACTTTTTTGATTTCAGTGGAAGCTGCAAGGGTATACAAAACTTCGGCCGAGCCGAAGATTACTTTCCCCTATTTTTTTTTATTGAAAACTTAATATTACTCCAGTATTCGTTAAAAATTTCAGTTTTAGGATTTTTTGCTAAATAAAAATAATGGTTTATTAAATAAACTTTATCTGCTTATTTTTTTTTGTCAAAATATTTATGCCGTTTTGTGTAAGATCCATTTGGAATGGATTATTTTTTAAAGTCTTTTTTGAAGTTAAAATAATAATTTCTCAAATTTTTTTCGATGATTTCCAGCTCCTTTGGATAAAAATCTAAGATGAATTTAAATGGATTTTCTAATATCCCAAAATGGAATTAAAAATATCCATTACAAAGAGATACCGAAATTTTTCAATAGATATTTTTTAATATCCTTTATATTCTCGGTGTAGAGATTCAAGATGTATGCGACAAAAACGTTTGATACTTACAGGCAGATCAAGTTTTTTATAAATTTTGGCCACGCCCCTTCCCACCCTCTCCCACAGTTTAACAGATAGATGGTTCGTACCTTCTACGCATTTTTAGTTATCAGCAATGTTTATCGATCTTTCATAGGAATAGTACAGATCGGATGAACGATAGGCGAGTTATAAGGAAATCAAACACTTATGCTTGGCAGCACCGGCAGAAACTTTGGGAGGTACAGAGTATATTATGGTCGGGTTTGACCGTTTTTTTTTATATGTTTTGTACTTGTATTCGGATTCGGCTCGAAGTCCAAGAAAAAATGATTTTCAAGCGCTGTAGGTTTGTTAGTGTTTTCATGGTGGAATGGCAAACCTTACTAAGCATTTTACGAATTATTCGTGAGGTGTGAACAAATTTACTCAGAAAAACCAAATAGCACAGAAGTCACCGTTTAAATACATTCTTACAAGTGTGCATGCAGGTGTGTGTACTGTTTTAAAAGCGTTGAAATTAAGCTGTTTTATAATTGTAATACAGAGTTGCTTGGAGTTTAATCTGAATGGTATATATGTTAAGTGAGCACTTGAGTTAACATTTGTGATGGTTAGTTTTTTGATGAAATTTAGCTGATTGTATAGTTTATCTTTTAATGGGATCACTTGGGCGTATAGTGGGCTGGTGTTTTGAAAGTATTGGGTTCAATAAAAGGTTAGTTATGAGAATTTGCACTATAGAGTATGAACATAATATCTATAATCTCTTTTATTATCATAAAGATCGGATGAGAAATCGTTGAGTTATAAAGGTTATAAAAAAAGTTACTTACTTTTCAGAGCAGCATGCTCTGTTTGCTAACATCGTATTTACATGTTTACATTATTGGATGGATAATTGACATACGAGAAGGACTTGAAGCATTAGTTCCCCCTTAAAGGCTCTCCTATTTGAGATATCAGACAATTGCAATAGTCTATCTGAGAAGCACAAAAATAGATGAAAAGCTGGAAGAGATGTAGGCTATGTTAGTTCTCATATGAGTTTTTTGAAAGCCAACGCACAGTAAATTGAGGTATTTTTCACCCATCTCATATGAGATCTCTTCAAGTGAAAATACAGCTTAACAGATGTTTGCTTTGCAAATTTCTGATCATATTGAATTAACTCTTTGCCGCTAAGAGTATGAAAAACCTTCAGTAAGCGAGCCAAATAAATTCAATAAAAGTCACTGAAATGTCGATAATTGAAATGCGTATACAATCAAAAAAAAAAAATTAACATTTTTATATAACAAATTTAATTTGGACAATTCAAGTGAAACGAAAATGGCATAAATTTCATTTCCAGTCAGTCAGCCGTGGAACGGAAGGACATTGAAACAGGTGAGCAAAAGAACAAACACACGAAACAGAAACAGAAGCACAAAACGTGTTTCGCTTTTTATAGGCCTTATAAAATGTTAATTTCAAAGTATCAGCATTATTCAAAGTAACAAAACGCGTTGACGTGAATTGTGCAACAATTAACACCAGACCCGAAAATTAAATTCAACTTATCAAAGGAGCCGCTCAATTCTAACTTATTGCACTTTTCTACGATGTTGGGGGACGACGACACCAAGGAAAAAAGCCCAAAAAAAAACAAGATTTATTGGTGTCTTTATAAGCTTAGATATATAGTGTGGGTATATTTTGTTCCTCAGGCGGCTGACTCAGACATTTGCGCTGTCAACGACTTTTTGGCTTAAACGATGTGCAATGCATCCTTAATTACAGAACAGAAGCATGGGATAGTACCCACCCTCTGACTAGGATAACTACTGGAGGGAAATGTAAAATATTTGCAAGTTTTTATTGTCTTTGCGAAAGTTGGTAGTTCAAGTTTTGTCGGCTTTACGTGACAAGGTTTGTTTAAACAATTTTACCATGACTTACGCAGTGGCTGCCAAAGATCAATCTAAATTTATTAGAAAATTAATATTTAATAAGCATCTCAGTGTCTCCTCAGTATTCTCGTCGCTTCTGCCCACGTCCTGCTCCATAAACCAAACATTACCCCTAATGATATCAGGTCCCAATCAATTTACTACCAAACATACGAGCTCGACTCTCGACAACACAAACTCCTCTAAATCATTGTCGTCTGTTGCTCATCATCATCAAGTAAGTACCCACACACATGCACGTACGTACATACATCCAATGTCTTCCCAAGCCATTGCCATTATCAAGCGTCATCAATTGCGCTGGTTGCCTTTTGCCTCTTGCAGACAGCTTGTCACCGTCGGGTAAACATGCGAATTTCGCAGTCGAGCAGGCAAACACGTGACAATGGCGATGCGTTGCCTCTGCGCGGAGGAAACGGGTGCAGCAGGTATGGGGAGGACCATGCTGATGATGAGGCGACAATGACGTCAATCGTGCGACGAAAGGCATTTTGCATACTAAAGTTTAGATCTGGAGACATGCATAGTTCTATGACTCTCGTACATAAAATGGATTTACCTTAAATCCAAAGTTCACCTAAAAAACAATTATTCTTACATAAAGGCCTGTATCCAGCACTGCGGAAAATTCCTGCCAGGAATTTGCTGTTTATTTTGAGTTTGTGGAACCCAAATTGGAAAATATTTTCAATGTTTGAATTTAATTAAATTTAAACAAAATAACGTTTAACCAACTTCGGTCTACCATTGTAGATAGTGAATTATTATTGATTGAGCGGTCGGGTGTGATGACATCACACCTCGACATCAGGCACTCACAATTTGTTCTAAATTATTGGGCCGAGGGCTGAGCAAGATCCTCCAGTGTGGCCCGTAAAAAGAAATAAGACCCAATGGATGGTAGCCAATTAAATAAAGTCTATTACATTTGAATACAAGATAAGAACAAGAGCTCAGCAGCCGGGTCAGAACCTTGGCAAAATGAATCTGCAGCATGTGTAGCAATAAGGGAGAATGAAACTATTACAAAACAGAAACCGCTATTATATTTATATAAACATTATCTGGCGTTTGCTTTGTTCTCCACCCCCATTTTCCTCCATCTACACGCTCATCACATCCAAAAAATGTCAAAATATTCGTAATATAGGCATAAAAAACGCCGCTATCGATACGCCGCTATCTATACAATGTGTGGATTTTGGTCAAGCTGGATACTAAACAAACGAAATCGTAAACAGAAAATTCCTGGCACAATTTTTTCATATGAACTTTGGCAGGAAGTTTTTGGTTTTGCGTTGCTGGATACCCAGCTTAAGCTAATTTTTTTCGAAAGATCTAAAAATGTTGCTCTAAAAAGCAATACAGTTTCCACCAAAGGTAAAGATTTAACTTACAAAATGATTGCGAGTTCTCTTCAATTGTAGTAGGCCTTATCCACTGGCGTTCGTTTGCAATCGCCACGACGATAGCGTTTTTGTGGTTTAAATCAGTTTTTTAAAGTTTTTTACACCGCTCCTTACGGATGTCATACAAAGTAGAAAAACTATTATGATGAATCCAACTTCCATCACTTTGGAGCTTGGTTTTCATGGGCTTTGTAGCACAATTTTCATTTCCAGTTATTGAAAACTTGCTAAAAGTCATATCTCCCCAGTTTAATATTTAGTATATAAGGAGACAAACAATTATGCTGGGCAGCACTTGAACAATCTAAAGCAGCCTTCTCACTTGTCATTTTTATATACAGGGTGTCCAGAAACTTTTCGTCAGAACTTTAATACATGATAGCTGTTATCAATATAAATATTTTTTTCTTTTACACCATGGGTCTAAGTGGCTTCGTTTCCAAGTTTGTTCCAAGGATTTTATTTGAGATTTTCCAAATTTAGGGAAAGTATGTAGTGTGATATTGAGAGTAATAAATTGTATTGCTATGAAATTCAAATGCAAAGCAAACGGCAACGCAATGAGTGCTCAACGAATGTATGCGGAAACTAATTTGTTAATAGGTTCCAAATTTTGGCATCAAATAGCTATAAGTATTCAAAATCATTTCCGATAATCGTTTTATCCAGTTTCCAAAATTTCGGCCCGTTGGCCCAGTGTGCACCGTGTAAATCCAGTCTAAGTATAATCATGGAATGAGGCTCACTCGAAATCGTGTTGTCGTAATAAGTCAACAGTAGTGCGGCTACGAAAAAGCTGAAATCTTTTGGATGTTGCGCCCGTAACGTATCATACCGTGAAGTTATTTGAGGATACTGATGGAATAAAAGACCGCGCGAAGTCCGGCTGTCCGCGCAGTGTGCGAACGCCACAAGCCATCAAATTTACTGCGCAAGCAGAAAATCATGTCTCGAGAAATGAATATCAACAAGTAAAGAGGAGCTGCAGTCGAGTGCCCCGACTACAAAATACCCTGTTCCTTGACTTCTTGTGTTTTCATACACATACACACACACACACACACACACTCCTAACACAGGAGGCGCAAACGCGGTAACTGACAACAAGGCCCCCTCTCTCCCACAAGCGAAATTGATTCGTATATAACTTCGGTGTTTTCCGTCCGATCTTATTGATCTTTTCAGAATACTTACTTACTTGATATATGTAAAGTTTGGAAGGTCTATCTTAAAAATTGTGGCTGTGACAGTTTTTTGCGCTTAAAGGGGGGAGGGGGAGAAATTTTCCAAATCTGAAACAAACTCGTATTGAATCGGGTATACATAATTTGTGGCTCTAGCTCTTATAGTCTCTGAGAAACACGCGTTCATACGGACAGACGGACGGACAGACGGACAGACGGACGGACAGACGGACGGACAGACGGACAAAGCTAAATCGACTCGGCTGTTGATGCTGATCAAGAATATATATACTTTATAGGGTCGCAAATGTTTCCTTCTCCCTGTTACATACTTTTGCACAACTTCATGATCCCCCTGTTCCCATTGAAAATATAAAAGAGCAGCATATCGCGCAACAAAAAACGAAACTTGAGACTTAGTGCATACTATGTACATATACCGGTATACCGGTATGAAATAAGCGTTTTTTTTTGTGAAAATAAAACACTAATTATTAATGGAAAAGTAAAAAACATTTTATTCAAAGTATTGGCCATTGTTTTCTACAGATTTTGACCACCTTTCTGGCAATTTGAGGATACCACGCCAATAAAAATGTTCGTCTCTTAAAGCAAACCAACCAGACACCCAACTTGCGACCCTCGTAGGAATGAAAGTGCTGCTCAGCCAGTCGGAAGTCGGAAGGAGCCAAGTCTGGTGAATACGGCGGGTAGCAGCTCCCAGCCAACCTGAACCGGTTTTGCTTTGTGTGCAGGTGCATTGTCATGGAGCAAAATTACTTTGCCGTGTCTTCTGGCCCATTCTGGTCGTTTCTCGATCAATCCATGGTTCAAATTGATCATTTGTTGTCGGTAGCGATCAGTATTAACGGTTTCACCAGGTTTTAGGAGCTCGTGGTACACCACACCTTTCTGGTCCCACCAAACACACAGCATTGTCTTCTTGCCGAATCGATCTGGTTTTGCAGTTGATGTTGATGGTTGTCCCGGATTAACCCATGATTTTTTTCCGTTTAGGATTCTTAGAATAAATCTATTTTTTCATCGCCAGTAACAATCCGATGCAAAACCGATTTTCCTTCGTGTCTTTGAAGCAAAATTTCACGTGTTTTTCGTTTTTCCATCTGTCTTTCATTCAATTTATGTGGCACCCATTTTCCCACACTTTTGGATCTTTCCCATATCTTTTAAATGGTCAGAAATTGCTTGTTGTGCAACATTTAACATTTCTGCCATTTGCTTTTGACTCAAAGTGTCATCTCCATCCAATATCGTTTGCAATTCGGCGTCTTCAAACTTTATTGGTGGTCTTCCACGTTCTTCATTTCTCACATCAAAATCATTATTTCTGAACCGTTGAAACCATCTTTTGCATGTTGCTTCTGTTAGAGCATGATCACCATATGCCTCGACAAGCATTCGATGCGACTCTGCAGCACATTTCTTCAAATGAAAACAAAAATTTATGCTTTCCGCAAATCATCACTTTCTGGTACAAAATTCGACATTTAAACACGATGAAAATATATGATGTTGTCTGTTCAATGACTTGATGTATTCTAAATATGTTTCACAGATGTCATAGCAAACAAACAAAAAAAATAAAGGCTCGTTCACAACAATTGTTCCCTATCGAGACATTTGTATCTTGACGCTCACTTCATACCGGTACATAGTATAGAAGGAAGCATCTCCGACAATAGAAAATAAGGTACAAAAAGTTGTCTTAGTTAGAAAAATAGGGGAAGTTAACTTCGGCTCTGCCGGAGTTTTGAATACCCTTGCAGCTACTATTGAAGACAAAAAAGTTTTTCCAACTAAGACTACTTTTTGGACCTTACTTTTCTATGGGATCTATACTATATAGATGTCTGATTTTGACCAAACTTGGTGAAATCATGGAAAAGCATAATACACTGTTAATTACGAAATTTGAAGGCGATCTTATTTAAAACAAAAAAGTCTTTCTCACTAGAACTTCTTTTTCGACCGATCATTCATACTGCAGCTATATGCTATGGTCATCCGATTATGATAAAACTTTGTAGAAATGTGTTAAAGTATATACGAGGTGTGTTCAAAAAGTATCGCGAATTTTGTGTTTTTTCCAAAATTATTTATTTATTCATGAATATCTATTTTGTCCTTTTCAAAGTAATCCCCATGAGATATTATACACTTGTGCCAACGGTTTTTCCAATCTTCGAAGCACTTCAAAAAATCATTTTTATACCCTGTTCCCATTGAAAATGGGAAAAGGGGGATCATGAAGTTGTGCAAAAGTATGTAACAGGTAGAAGGAAGCATTTGCGACCCTATAAAGTATATATATTCTTGATCAGCATCAACAGCCGAGTCGATTTAGCCCTGTCCGTCTGTCCGTCCGTCTGTCCGTCTGTCCGTATGAACGCGTATTTCTCAGAGACTATAAGAGCTAGAGCCACAAATTTTTTGCATGTAGGTAGGTGTATGCCCGATCCAATACGAGTTTGTTTCGGATTTGGAAAATTCCTCCCCTCCCCCTTTAAGCGCAAAAAACTGTCAGAGCCACAATTTTTAAGATAGACCTACCAAACTTTATATATATCATGTAAAGCTCAATGTCAATCTATTCTGAAAAAGATCAACAAGATCGGACAATAAACACCGAAGTTATATACGAATCAATTTTGCTTGAGGGGAGAGGGGAGGTCTTGCATTGTCAGTTATCGCGCGCGGCCGCATGCCATGCTTTTGTTTGTATGTTGGAGTGTGTGTATGTGTGAGTGTGTGTGTATGTAAAGAAAAAACACACGAAATCAAGGGAACAGGGTATTTTGTAGTCGGGGCACTCGACTGCAGCTCCCTTACTTGTTTTATCTTCTTCAGCTCCTCCTTCGATGCCGTCTTTTTCTCGTCAAGCGTAGCGTAACGTCCTCCTTTCATGGGCCTCTTCACTTTAGGGAACAAGAAGAAGTCCACAGGGGGCCAGATCTGGAATACGGTGGCTGCGGCATCATTAGTGTGTTGTTTATGGCCAAAAAGTCGCGCACAAGCAACGATGTGTGAGCAGGGGCGTTATCGTGGTGCAAAGCCAATTTTTGTTCTTCCACAAATCCGGGCGTTTCTGGCGGATTGCTTCGCCAAAATTGCGCATAACTTGCAGGTGATATTCCTTTTGACCGTTCTTCCCTGTGGCAAGAACTCATGATGCACCACGCCCCTGCAATCGAAGAAACTGTCAGCTAATCTTTCACATTCGACCAAACTCGGCGCTCTTTTTTCGGTCTTGGTTCGTGCGGCAGCTTCCATTGAGTTTTTTTAACGATAAACCGATTTTTCCCCCAAACCGCGTCACCAGTTGTGACCATCTATGCCAATAAAAAGGACGTTTTTATTACAAACAAAAAGTTTTCCCCACTCGAACTAGTTTTTCGACCGATCGTTCCTATAGAAGAAATAACATATTCTATAGTCATCCGATTTAGACAAAACATTGTAATGCCAATGATAAGGACGTTTTCATTAAAAACATAATTGTTTGTTGTCCTTATAACTCGACTATCGTTCATCCGTTATTTACCATTCTTTGGCAGATCGATAAAATCCTGATTACTTAATGTCTCCAGAAGGAACAAACCCTCTATCTATAAAACTGTGGGAGACATAATGTTTTTTCCAATTTGTGGGAGCGGGAGGGGGCGTGGCAAAAATTGAAAATAAACTTGATCTGCCTGCAAGTATAAGAGGCGTATATCCCATACATGTTAAACCTCTTTCTCTTACCATATCTGAGATCATACGGACAGACAGACGGACACTTTTGCACAAACTTAATATACTCTGTGTACCTTTGGTAAATAGTATAACAAATTTACGACATTCTAAAATATAATATAAAGAATTGTTTTTTAAAACAAGATGACAATTAGAATTTAAGTAAACATCCACCAACATTTATTTTATTTAACATTCGACAATCATATAGTTACAGATTTTTACTTTCTTCTTCAACCCAAACTAAACATTTTAAGATTATTGAAACCCTTGGACTTATCTATACGTCCAAACAGCATACCCTTGAAAATCATTGGACTATTGGCCCTGCTTAAACGTAATCCAAATTGAAAATTGGTTTCTGGCAAATAACTGGGCAGCAATTCCTCATCCAAATGATATTTGGGTAGCGTATAGCTACCAATCGGTATGGGACATTCCTTGAAGAATTTGGCATGCTTTATAACATCATCATAGATGCCTCGTACCAATGGGTCCAAATTGTTTTGCTTTAGCAACTTACAATAGTTCAATGTCTGATTCAATAGCGTTGTGAAGTTGCCCGGACTGGTTTCCAAGCCCAAACTGGCGGTAATAAATACATCGTTTAAAATCTCAAGTGTATTAAAATCGACATTGATACGAGAATCATTATCATTTTGAACTTTTATATTAACATTCACAATTTTGTCATTGAACTCATAATCGAATCGTGTGAAAATAACCTTGAACGAGCGCTGAAATTAAAATGAAAATTGTTTATATTTGATTAATAACTGCATTTAAGTGAATCAAGCAAGGGAAACATGCGGATGGAAGAATTAAGATAATTGTTATTCTATATAACTTTAGAAAATTAAACTAGTACAAGAACCGTTCAACGGATTTAATTGAAATTTAAAATATATATGTCCTTCGTACTGCACTTATCCTTTACCCTTATGCACACAGAGAAAAAAAGGATATTAAAAAATATCCATTTGATGATTTTCGTATCCATTTGGACTGGATATGTCTTTAATATCCTTTTAATCATCCAACGGAGCTGAAAATCGTCCAAAGGATGATTATTTTCCATATCCTTCGGACGATTTTCAGGTCCTTTGGATACTTAAAAGGATATTAAAGAATATTAAAAGGAAATAAAATTCATTTCCAGTCCATTTGGATCTTTTTTTTGTGCGCAGTAAAAGATCCATCATTTCAGCATTTTCAGTTTCATATTTGTTGCATATAATCTAAGCTTTCGATTTCAATCTTTGGCGTTTTTCCACATAAATGCACTCACCCAAGCCCCTGTCATGGGACATATCACTAATAACGCCAATACCAGAGCCTTTAAACTTCCATTGAGTACCACACTCATCTTGTTTCAATTATCTACTGGCGTTTTTCCAATTAGAAAACATTTATATAATAGAACTTTGCATTAGGTCAAGCCTCAATGGCGCCTTAAGTATTTTGGACATTAGTCAACCAGATTCTATATCTAGTGACATGGTGAATTAAATCAGTTAAATGGGGTTTTTTGAATAATCACTCAAGCATTTTATTTCAAATTCCATTTTCGATAGAGATCGAATCAAAATTATTTAAGCAATTTACTCGAAATTTTTTCTAGGGCATTATAAATAGTCTGTATTTTGGATAGAATTTTAGGCAGTACAAAATCTACTGTACACGAGAACATCATGTTCGTGAAGACTGTATTGGCGGTTCTTTTGGTGGCCATTTGTCAGGAGGCTCTGGCTGAGGTAAGTGGATAGAATTGTTCCAAGTATTCCCCCAACATGTGTCCGTTCCTTTCATAGAAAATGCTGCGACCCAAATTTAATGACAAAAAAATTTGGAGCGATGAAAAGTATCTCAGTCACAAAGTGGTCTATGACCATAGCGATCCACACTTGAATTTCTCCATGGATGTGCATCAGGAGTTGCACGATGTCGATATTCATTTGGAGTTGCGCATTAACAATAAGCTGGATCCCTATTACACAACGACCATAAATACTACCCTCAACATATGTCGCATTTTGAACTTTGCCAATAAGTCGCCAGTTGGTCGTTTCGTGCATGGTTTCATCAAAGAATTTGGCAACATTATCGACACGTGTCCCATTGCGAAGGTAAGTCTTCTTTCCCGAGTAGTTGCAGTAATTTGTTGTCTAGCTCAACTTGCATTTTGTAGGGCAAATACAAATTTCGACTTCATCGCACTCATTTCCAACGTAATTTTCAGGGTTCATATTTCATCAACAAATTCTGGTGGCCTGAGGATCCAACTACGGCCATTTTGCCCGAACTCCAATTTGATATTATTTGGCAGGCTTACCATGTGGATGCCAGCAAGAAGCGTACCTTGCTCATGAATGATCACTTTGATGGAGAGTTTACTGTTCAGGATGTCGACAATCTGAAGCCTGGCATCTTTGGTATGTTGCCCAAAACCATGTAAGCAGAAAGCAGAACAAGAGTTGACTAAGGTGTTCTCTGTGTGGGTGGTAACCTTCGGCACTTTATACAAATGTATTTAAATTTCAAATTAAATTTAATGTTCAATATAAATTACTCTGCAAGCATTAAAAAATTGCCCCTCAAAAAAGAGCAAAGCAAAACTGTTGGCTTACAATTTTTTTCTTGATTTTTCTGCAGATAATCAAATTCATATTTTCGCTGAACTTATTCGCATAAATAAAGACAACAAAAATGTTGATTCTAACAGTAAAAGATATACAATATTGTTTTGAATGTGACGAAGTTGAGATACCCTTAAAATGGAACTTTAAGCGAATCCAAGTGATTTAAGAGTATGTCATAAAGTTGTGTTAAGAACCTTCCGGTTCTATCGTCAACAACTGAAGGTTTACAACTGTCTTTTTATCTTATTTAAGTTATTTGGTGTGAA
This sequence comes from Lordiphosa collinella, assembly GCA_018904265.1. Classification (NCBI taxonomy): domain Eukaryota; kingdom Metazoa; phylum Arthropoda; class Insecta; order Diptera; family Drosophilidae; genus Lordiphosa; species Lordiphosa collinella. The sequence continues at coordinate 417,156 of JAEIFV010000173.1, read as the reverse complement.
TGTACTCAGCGAAAAATTCCAACTTTCGTACTAAAAATACCGCACAAGCTTCTTAACGTACTGTAAGCAAAGGGTAGGTATCGTAACTCCGTAGTTACGGATTAACTTTAGAGCATTATACGAGGGCGGTCCCAGAAATAGCCGACCTAACTACTAAAACACAAAAATTTATAATTTTTTTTTATTTTTCAACATAGGATCCTTTTAGGTCGATACACGTTTCCCAGCAATGTTCAATAGCTTCGATACCTTTTTTATAATAAGAAATGTGAAGCTCTTCAAAATAGGCATTAGCCTCGGACTCCACCTCTTCATTGTTGCCAAATCTTTTTCCTCCGAGCCATTTTTTCAAGTTTAACAAGGAAGAAAGTCGGTCAAGCCCGACTATATAATACTCTGTACCAACGAACATAAATTTTGATGCTGCAGTGGCAGCGGTAAACAGCGCTGCTAATGCGCTGCTGCAGCGTGCATACAAACTTTTGATCATATCTCGAGATCCGTTGATCCGATCTTTATGATTCCTTTGGGAAATCGATAAATAATTTTGATTAGAATATCTGTCCAGAAGGTTCGATCCTATTAAACTGTGGGAGATATGACGTTTTTTTGCAAATTGCGGGGGCGGGAAGGGGCGTAGCCAAAATTGAAAATAAACTTGATCTGCCTGCAGATAGAAAAAGCATATGTCCCATACATGTCAAACCTCTATCTCTTACCATCTCTGAGATCTGTGCAGACAGACGGACATGGCTTTTGCACAAACTTATTATACTCTATGTACCTTTGGCACCCATCTTGCGCATAACTTTTTCATGTCCAATTTTTCGGTCAATACGCGATGTACTGCACTTTTTGAAATGCCTACACACTCAGCTAACTCACGAGCTTTCAATCGCCGGTCACTCAATACACATTTTTAAGTTTTGGCCACCATTTCTGAAGTTGTCACCTCATTTGGACGCCCATTACGATGTTCATCTTCGCAGCTCAAACGACCTCGCTTAAACTCAACCACCCAATATTTTATTGTTGTAAACGAGGGAGCAGAGTTACGTAAGGTAGAATCCAGCTCCTTTTTAATATTGGTTGGACTAAGAAAGTATTGTATCACATAATGGTGACCAATTTTGTCCATGTTTGCAAATCAATAACAAGCGTTCTCTATTAAAATCGACCAACAAAAAACTGTGCAAGGTAAAGGCATCAAACTTCAAACTTAAGCTTTTAATAGTCGGTACTTCCCCTTTTTAATATTTTTTGCGAACATTTTCCAACATTACTGTGCTAGGTCGGCCATTTCTGGGACGGCCCTCGTAAGCTTATGTGATTTGTCAGTCACGGCATAGTAAAGTTATACCTTTAAAAAGTTATACCGGTTAAACAAAATTTAAATATAATAACACCTAGTACTCGCAATTGTTCTCGTACACGGTTTTTTGGTCATATGAAAACGAATGAATATTTTTCAAAACTTTTTTCTACTTTTTATTCGGTCACTCACTGGCTACATAGTGGCTGGGTGGCTCAGCGGTTAGTGTGCGCGACCGCTGAGGTCGTGGGTTCGATCCCGCCTCGGAACATCTATTGAAAAGTTTTTTTCTTTGAATAAAACTTTACACCCGGCCACACCTCTTGCAGTAATTAGCCATGAAAAGCTTCTCAAAACTGCTGTTCGGATTCGGCGTTAAACTGTAGGTCCCTTTCTCTTGTGCTAAAACTAGAAGCGCACAAGCCAAGAGATTGAGAACGGGTGGGGCCCCTTGGGGCTGTGTCATCTTGACAAGCCAATTTTACTTTTACTTAATGGCTACATATCGTAAAATAACTTATTCGAGTTGACTGCCTTGTGCTTTCCAGCATCGCCGAAGTCTCTCAGGCCACTCGTCGATCGCAGTGCGCACCTCATGCATTGGGATATTGTCCACTGCTCGGACTAGGGCGAGCTTTAAGGACTCAATATTTAGGTGACAAGTAGAGCAAGCGATAGCCTCAAGAACAGAACACCGAACTTAATTTTGTCAAAAGCTCTGCCTTAACCAGATCGACTCTCATTCGATTCCTCAAATCGGTAAGAGTTTTCCAACAATTAAGGGCAATTGGACAAATCCGTCAGAAGTTTCGAAAATTTTTACCAATTTTACGTCGACAGGGAGAACAATTTGTCTGATTTTGGGAATAGTCTTCGCCAAAGAAAGTTTTTGTCGTTAAGAGCGTCTTCGTCAACATCAAGACTTACGTCTTCAGCCGGTCGAAGAAATAGTTTTTGGTCTTCTATTTTGTCTTTAAGGAACAACACTGAAAAGTGTTATAATGTTGTTGAAGTGTTGAAAAATTCGAATTTACTTAGTTCATATGACGGCCCGGCAAAATTTTCATTGGCCCGGCGAGGCCCGTGCAGGTGGCAAGCCTACTTGAAACTTTTGAGACCAATGACTTTATTTGGTGACCAATGATTTTGTCATTGGGATATTAAATAAAAAAAATACAAAAAAAATTTGTATTGCAGCTACAAGAAGGGACCACCCGATTTTCGCGGTTCCGACATAAGTAGAGTGTGAAGCTAAAAGATATCTCTGAACAAAATTTCAACTCGATAGCTTCAAAACTGAGGGACTAGTTGCGTAGAAACAGATAGACGGACGGACAAAGCTCAATCGACATAGCGCGTCATGGGCACTAGCGGATCTATGGGGGCTATAGGGGCTGAAGCCCCCCCAGACCTCAACTATCTTAGTTCCCCAAATATATGCAAAGTGCAATATATCTGCAGTAATCAAGAATTTCAGAAAGGACTGTACAATATATTAAGTTCTGCAAAAAGCTATCAGCAGTGAAAAAGCATTTACAAATTAAAGAACTTTGGAATATTATGAACGATTGTTAAAAATTTAGTTGGATATTGAAATCAGATAAGCAGTCTTCTTGTGCCAAAATGTTGTGCGAAGATACTTTCTTAACGATTCTTATCGTAACGCTAGATAAATATTGATAAGGTTAAAGATATCATCGCCTTCAGCTCGGTAAACTAGTTATTTAAAGCTAGAAAAAATTTTAAAATTTTCGAAGTATTTTTTGAAAAAAACTAGAGAATTGGTGTCGAAATGGGATTTGATATAAAAGTTTCGCAAAAAAGGGGCTCTTTCTTTCGCACCGAGAATTCGCTTTTGAATACGGCTTTTGGAATCCGTTTTCGACTCCATTTCTTCTAGATCATTTTTTTGTTGGTTGGAATGCTGAACACGAAAATCTATTTCAAAATTTTTATGTATGAAAACGTTTTTGAAAGATGAGATTTTTAAAAAAATTTTGTTTGCCTCATTTACATTTAATTCCTTGTCTCAAGTTGAGCCTGTTGGGGTCTTATTTCAAAAACTATTGAAATCAAAATGGTGACTCAGGAAAATGTCATACTAATACTTATTTCAAGACCTCTTGGTGAAATTTGTGCGGCATATAACATACTGAACTTTTAACAGTTTACTACTCATATTTCTTTTCTGATTTTGAGATTGAAAGGACAATTTCTGAACATTCTGGACTTAACGTATTGGATTTCAGAACATCCTACCAAACAATGAGTTAAAAAATTGTGGAAGCTTCAAAACTGCGAGAATTCAGGGTTATAAAAAGACCAGACTGCACTTTACGCGATAAGGTCATAAAATCAACGAAATTCGAATATTTTTCCAATTTGTCGTAATTGTTTTCGGCCACAGCTGAACGAACCGATTCTCTGATAAAAAGGTTAAAAGCCCACCTTCGTGCTAACAAACGAAAGTACGAATTGAAATTTTATTTTGACAATAGGCTTAGCTAATAACTCTTTATTAGCCCTTATTTAATTTTAAGATTATTGCAAAAAAGCAAAGCATTCGCACGGGACAAATACTAAAGTGATTTTCGTAAACAACAATTTAAGAGCCGATATTAGTGAACTCTGAGGCAACATTATAATGTGACTAGTTTTAAAATGTTTGAATTGATGTCTCTTTAAAATGGTTTTGATTTTACCCAAAAATTTCTTATCCTTTTTTCATTTTAAGCACATTCGCACTGGTCAAGTTACACGCGACATATTTTTCCATCAAGATATTTATATGATTTCTTTTATAATGCAAGGCCAAAACTTACTGTTAACTGCAATTGCGTAGTTCTTTATGGTTTCTTATGCAATCTGCAATTACTCTTTGTACCCATAGAATGATTTTAGAGAGCAAAATTCAATGGAATCTATAGCCAAATTTTTAGGAGAAAACTTGCAACTGAACGATAAAAATGAAAAAAACAGTGTTTGCGAGGCAGTGCATTCGAAAATCTGTAATTGGTTTATCAAGAAATTTAAGATTAGCTTAGATTAGTTCAATTTAATTTTTTCCCCATGAAAATTTGATAAAACATGGTGTTTTTAAGTAATTTTAATTTTTTGGTCTAGGTGGACCTTTCTGTGGAAATGCGCATATACGGATTAGCTATGGGAATCGATCACTAAGAAATCCAAATTTCAACTGACAGAGTATTGCAACACTGGACTGGGCAGTGAGGATTGCTGATCAAGTACATATGAGATTTAACAACAATACTATACAAAAGCAATTTTTCTTTTAATGAACACATAAAAAGATTAAAGAAATTTACACAAAGTCTTAACCACTAAGAAATAATTTGTATGATCGCACTTAAAAAATCCGGGTTTTTAGGAATTCCGTTCCTATAATCGAGTTTTATTTGTTCTCATTCCGGATTTTATAGGCGAGGATACGCATTACAATGCAGAAAGCAAACAAAGTGAAATAAAATTGAGTTGATAACTTATAATTAAAAAAATTCGGGATCAAAAGCTGGATCAAAAAATTCGCTCTTGGATTAAGAATTTTCATTCTTGCCCTAATTCTGATATCAAACATTCTTGATCTAAGCATGGAATTCTCTGTTTTACATCTGGCTGTAATACACCAATTTTTTATCATTTTTCGTTCAAAGAAATTTTTTTCGAGATTTCTTAGCCCCCTTCCGATCTTATACTTCCAAATTACTTACAATCAAAAATTATTTTAATCTTTTACGAAAATTTTAATTGCCGAGAAAAGGCAAATCTTTTTCCTCAGATAGCAAGTAATTCAAAATAATTTTTAATTTTATGAAGCTAAATTTTCAAAAAATTATTTTCCGCGAATTAAGCATATTTCGTAAATATACTAAATACGTATATACAATTTTGCAATAGTGAATACGAAAAAATTGTTGTCCAAAATTAAATTTTGGGTGGTAAATTTTTTCATGGAATCACCCATATACAGGGTGGTCCACCTAATGTTTGGAATTTGAACTATTCATATTTTAACGTCAAATGTCATTCGGACTAATATTTAGTAAAAACTTTGACATTTACGTAATGGGTCGCTATTCGTTTGAAGAATGTTGGGAAATATTTAAAACATATTTCCAAAGTGGAAAGTCCCCCTGCTCGAAATTTGAAATACAAATATAAATGTTTCGGAAACTCAATTTGTGGATCAATTCGTGAAGCGAGCTCGTGAAACTGGAATGTTGGTGGATACTTTATGTTTTCGGAGATGATTCCTTCTGTACGTTCCAAGCTTCTGTGCAAAATTATTATACACTTTTCCAGTGTATAACCAGTAAAAAAAAACTTTAAAATTCTTTGCCATGTTATTAAAACCAGTCAAAATTTCCACATTCCCACCTCAAACTCAGAGTATTCTGAAACAAAATCACCTTTAAATTGTCTACTCTATATCCTCTAACGTCATATTCACGTATCCATCAATGTCATTTTGCATTAAATTTTTCATATTTCTCTACGCTTTGAAATTTGCATATTTTTGGTGGCGGCAGCCGCACAAATTGAATTAAAATGGGGCATCGAAATAGACGTTCAGTAAACAAAGCAAAAAATAAAATAATAAATTAATATTCAATATATTTACAATGAAATGTTTGGGACTTGGGTCGTGTTTATTGTGCTCAGCAGTGACAGTTTGCGAATTTTTAAATCGCTTTAGGTAATTTTGTGATTTTTTTGTCAGCTATTGAAGGTGGCGAATGGCTGGGATGATGATTTAAGCGAGGCATTTGGCATATTGAGGAAGTAATAAAATGTCAATGGCAAATTTCAAATAAAATAAAAAATAAAAATATGTTATAATTGGCAATCACAATTTCAATTACTGGCAAACATAAAAAATCTCAACGAAGCATTACCTAAATCTCTACCCAAAACAACTTTTATCAATTACCTTCTGTAATAAAAAAATGGTGTAAAAAGGTGAAATTCATTGTGCTAAGCCGCCCACACAATGCATTTGTTTTCACTTTGTTGAACTTACCAACTTTTCTTTTTTTTCCAAGGGTCAAGCCAATGGGCATTTAAGCTCCATTAGGCAAGCATAGCACAATGCAATAGAATGCTCGATTCAGTTCAGTCTAAGGAAATCCATTGTTCATTGTTAGAGGGAGCTGCGCTCCTTAAATGGAGGTACAACCCTTGCGAACTATACGCTTGCCTGCCGATTTAAGTTGTAAATCTTGAAAAATTGCCATTCAATGCAAACATTTTCAAAAAAACATTCATCAATAAGTTGGCTGGGATATGTATGAAAATGTTTCTTATGTAGCGTTAAAGTAGCTACACTAAGAAAAAATTTATGTTTTTTTAATTGTTCCACTGCTAATGGAATTCGGTTATTTGCGTTGCAAACAAATTTTAAACTGCAGCCTAAATTTCAGTGCTCCGATCGGTATGGGCAAGAATTTATTGAAATAAACTTTGTCCAACTCTTCGAATGGTCACTCTCAAATGAAAAGAAGATTCCTGTTGCAAAAGCATGTAGAGCTGTCACCTTTTAACAAGCAGCCAATTTAATCAGACAGCACACGAATGAAAACAAGTGAGGAAGTCGGTCAAGCCCGATTATATTTACCTATCCTGTGGCGGATGTGCAGAAGGTACGAACCTTTTATCTATAACACTGTATGAGATATGACTTTTTTCTTATTTAAGGGGGCGTGGCGAAAATTGAAAATAAATCAAATCTGTAACACTGCGGGAGATATAAGACGTTTTTCTTATTTGGGGGGGCGGAAGAAAACCTCAAATATTATCAACCATCTCTATTACCATCTCTGAGATCTGTTTGTTCATACGGATTCTGGACATATTTAGTAGTCAGGATTATGTATCGATCCGCCAAAGGAATGGTAAAGATCGGATGAACGATAGTCGAGTTATAAGGAAAACAAACAATTATGGGCAGTACCGGTCGCAAAGGTGATGGGCAGCACTTCACAGGTACAGAGTATGTTATAGTCGGGCTTGATTTACTTTCTTTCTTGTTAGTTTTAGATTATTGTTTGTCTCGGGGCTAACGATTTGCATGATAATTTGTTCAAAAGTCATTAAATAAGTCTCGCTTTTTTCGATTATTGACCAGCCAGACGTTAAACATACGTCCCAATCTGAGCTTAATCTTTCCTAAAAGACGAAGAATGGGCAAAATCGGGCAAAAAGTGTTAATAACAAGTTGAAAAGCACACTTTGAATAACACTTTAAAATAGTTACATTTTGGCCGAAAGTAGGCGAAAGTTACTTTTAAGTCCACAGGGAAAAGGTGTTTTTCGAAGGTTTTCTTAAACTTAAAAGTATAATAAAATTGCTTAATATTACTTACATAGTACATACATTTTACTGTTTTTTGCATATTTCACACAAATTATTTGTTCACCAGCAGCCTTTGTCTCTTATAGCAAAGATGAGATACATTTTTCCGCTTTTTTATCTAATCAAACCGCCAAGCAAAGATCGGATATTGTTAAATGTCCATGATAGCACTCCGATAGCTTTCATTTTAGGAATTGTTATATTTGAAGTATCCTCTCTTAGAATATATAGCTAATATCAAAAAATATTGTCATGAAAAATTCTACCTTATGCCAAAAATTTGGCCATCCGACCCAGTGTGCAGAGTATAAAAAGTGGGTCCGCCCTATAAATTCTTTCGTCTTTTTATAGTCTTTGACTCTACAATGTAACTCAATGTCTTGATGATGTCAAAAACTTAGAAAGCTCAGTATAAGTTTTAATCATACGGACAGGCTGACGGACGGACAGTCGGACATGACTATATCGACTCGGCTGTTCAATCAATTCAATATACGAGGTGTGTTCAAAAAGTATCACGAATTTTGAATTTTCGCGGGTTACGTATATTCGAATTTCGATTTTTTTGTGGCGTTATGTTGGTACTCATGTCTCCCACTTATGCCGACAAGCTCGGCCATTTTGAATGTTCACTTAATTGTTGACAGCTGCTTTGCTTGCACGTGTTTTGGATCGTCTTCGATTTTTACCTATTCAAAAAAATGGATCAAAGAACCTGTATCAAATTTTGTGTGAAAAAACGAAATTAGGTGCGCGGATGCATTCCGAATGTTGACTGTGGCATACGGAGAAGCTACCTTGGACCGAAGCAACGTTTATCGGTGGTACAAAATGTTCTCAGAAGGCCGAGAAGATGTGAACGACGAAGAGCGTGCCGGACGCCCGAGCACTTCAACAACAGACAAAAAAATTAATGAAGTGGAGAAAATGGTATTGGCCAATCGTCGAATCACCGTTAGAGAAGTTGCTGAGGACCTAAACATATCGATTGGCTCGTGCCATTCGATTTTTATCAATGATTTGGGCATGAGACGGGTCGCCGCGAAATTCGTACCAAAATTGCTCAATTGCGACCAAAAACAGCATCGCATGAACATTGCTAATGAGATGCTCCAGAGGGTCATAACTGGTGACGAATCGTGGGTTTATGGTTATGACGTGGAAACCAAAGCTCAATCATCTCAATGGAAGCTGCCGCACGAACCAAGACCGAAAAAAGCGCGCCAAGTTCGGTCGAATGTGAAAGTTTTGCTGACAGTTTTCTTCGATTGCAGGGGCGTGGTGCATCATGAGTTCTTGCCACAGGGAAGAACGGTCAATAAGGAATATTACCTGCAAGTAATGCGCAATTTGCACGAAGCAATCCGCCAGAAACGCCCGGATTTGTGGAAGAACAAAAATTGGCTTTTGCACCACGATAACGCCCCTGCTCACACATCGTTGCTTGTGCGCGACTTTTTTGGCCAAAAACAACACACTAATGATGCCGCAGCCACCGTATTCCCCAGATCTGGCCCCCCTGTGACTTTTTCTTGTTCCCTAAACTGAAGAGGCCCATGAAAGGACGACGTTACGCTACGCTTGACGAGATAAAGACGGCATCGAAGGAGGAGCTGAACAAGATAAAAAAAAAGAGCTTCGAAGATTGGAAAAACCGTTGGCACAAGTGCACAATATCTCATGGGGATTACTTTGAAGGGGACAAAATAGATATTCATGAATAAATAAATAATTTTTGAAAAAACACAAAATTCGCGATACTTTTTGAACACACCTCGTATTAGAACCGGTCAATTTTTTCGCCAAAAGCGTCCACCAGAATCTGAATCTACGAAGAATTCTAAAAAAAATTATACCATGAAACTATGTGTCTAAGATCAATTCCTAGCTCCCGCTGAGAGCCATAAAGATTTTAGGTTGAGTTATTTGAACAGCATGAGACTATTAACATTTTTAAGCGTGTAGTTATAAATTTCCTTCACTTAGAATTCGGCTTTCAAAAAGAAACGTGTGCTTATTTCTAAAATAAATCATATAAGCCCTTCAGTTCGGCTCAGGCCTGAATAGTAATTGAATCAGCCCTGAAATGGAAAGGCTGATACTGAATTCAGGCCCGTCCTTATATAAGATCCAGCTCTGAATTTATCACTGGCATGTCCGAGGACTTCATGACGTTCGCTTTTTTACCCGTGAAATGCAGTAATGAGTTTCATGGGTGATTTTAATTCTTATTCTTGAACGATTTCACACATGTGCCCATTTTATATTCAGACATGAATTCACGCATGTTTTCCAACTACACCCAGAAAAAATATGGACTATAAATGCCCAAAATTACTATATATATAAGATCATTTTGCCTAAATTTACGGATAAGGAATTTTTGACTAAAATTTGAGACACCCATTTCATAAAAAAAATTAAGATATAAGGCCTGTATCCAGCACTGCGGAAAATTCTACTTTGTTTCATCAAAATCGGTTCAGAACTTCGGGCGCAATCAGTGCCGCCAGCTAGAAAAACGTGGTATCGAGATAAACGTGTTTAAAGTTTGCAGTTGCTAGGCAAATCGGGTCACTTTGGGTCATTTAAAGGGATATATCTTCTAAAGTATTTCAAATTTCAAAAAAATCCTTTTTAGGACGATATTCTCAAATCCAAGAAAAAAGAAGCTTAGAAAAGTTTTCTAAGAAAATTAGTTTTCACAATATCATTCAGTATTTTTGGTTTTGTTTAAATTTGCGCCAATTGTTCTGCAAACGAAAGAAAATCAAAATGAAATCAGGATCGTTCCGTCAACTGATTTTGAATTGCGTTCACGAATCAAAATCGAAAGCAAATCACTTTCAGGAATACCACTACTATTTTTCACATTTATTTAAGTTCTTTTTGATCAATTTTAAGGTGCTGAAAAATAAATGAAATTTTGTGTTTTACCATTAAGTTACGCCCTCTTTAATGACACGCCTACTTTTATTTTATTGTTCAAATTTCCTTAACTGTTTTAGGGATAGCAGCACGTTTAAAAATGTTAATAATCTCATGCCACGCCTACTTTTATTATGTTGTTCAAACAACTCAACCTGAAGGTCAAACAACCCAATAGAAAAGTCTCCCCGTTTAAGTTCCGAGAAACAAATGTGAACAGTTTTGTGTGCGATGGTTTTAGTTACAAGTTTAAAATTGTTTTGTTAACATTTTACCCAGTTTCCTTAACTTAGACGACAAGCAAAAATTCTCTCAGTGTGCTGTCAGAGTGCAACACATTGCATGTGGTTCAATTTGGAACCTTCACATATGCCACACAAGAGGAGCAGGCTACAGCGACTTTCTCTGCCCGGACCCGAGGCCATATCCCAGTCAAATCTGTCCATTTGGCTAATAAATCCTTGAGCAGCTTATTGAGCAACGTCTGCGCATAAATATTATGGCTGGCAACTGGCCGAGAAGGACATGGCGAGGACTCTCGACTCTATTCACTTTTCACTTGAATACGTTTCCCCGTACGTTCTATGTTTCTTGTACACCCCGCCACCCTGGTGGCATTAAAGCTCGCCTCGTACGTGTTAAGTAAAATTCTAACAAAGATTTTTTCCACACTTTCTCTTCGCTCCTCTCAAATTCTTGAGCTGACATTGGATTTCGGTTGACTGTCGTGTTGGGACATTTTTTTGTGTATTTTTTTGTGTCTCTTTGTTTCTTAAGTACACTCGCTGCACTAAAAGGATATGCAAATTGTTTGAATAGCAAACGACATGCTAAACAATTTCTAGTTTTAGTTTGCGATGTCTTTCACTTCTGGCAATTTTTCTTCTGACCATTTGCGATTGTTTGTTTGTTTTTGCGCATTAAGTTGTTGCTACAAGAATGCACACACATACACACAATGGACATTCCACACACATACTAGAGCAGGAAATGTTTTTGTTGTATTTCACACTCGCCTGGTATAAATCACAGTTGTCCCTTGTTTCTAGCTGCCTGTTTGGTTTATTGAATTAGTTGATTATGCTAAGGACACTGTCTCTCTCTCTCTGTCACCGGGGTGGGGGAATTTGGGTAGTGGCGGTGGGCTTTTCTATTTTGGATTTTTGTTTCAAGGCAATAAATCTTTTTGGTTTGCCAGTGTCTATTTTACACGTTTCAAATCTCATTTAAATCTGTAACAAGGCCAATTCCATGTTGCGGTAGAGGAGGTACAATTCAAATCTGAATGTGATGCCTCCGTTCTAAGGTGCATTGGGGTGATTCGTTTTACAAAAATTAAGCTTGAAAATTTAACACTCGGCAACCATTTGTATCCTTCTTCTGGCACACACGACTCAAGGGGGTATTGCTGCTTGAAAGGCTGTTTTTTTCCTTTATTCGAGGGCTGTTAAGAAAGTTGTCGGCCTTCAAAGTTGGACGTCGAGAAAAAGGTATACTGCTGGCACGGATAACTCCACTTCAGATCATCTGAAATGGAAAAAGTAAACGACATTAGATTCAGTAAGGATGTCATTCGAGCCCCTATTTCAATCATAATTTTGCGATTTTTTTTACAAAATGGCGGCCATTGAAAAATGAAAAATCGAATTTGGGCAATATTTTTCTAGTTTAGTTTTACACAAAAAAAAGTAAAAAAATTTTTAATACTATGATTGAAATAGGAGCTATAATGGTGACAATTCTGCGTCGATTGCACTTTATTTCATCAAAATCGGTTCAGAACGACGGGCGCAATCAGTGCAGCCAGCTCGAAAAACGTGGTTTCAAGATAAACGCGTTTAAAGTTTGCATTTGCTAGGCAAATCGGGTTACTTTGGGTCATTAAAGCTAAGTTCACACGGGCAAACAAATTTGTCAAAAATGAAGAAAATTTGTCAAAATTAGTTTAACGTGTGTGTGAACGCCAAATTAATTTGCAGCCAAACGGTTGGCCGAGTTTGCCAAGTCAAGTCAAGTCAGCAGGTAAATCCGATTTCCGATTACTGATTTACGAATTCCGATTGCTTATGATGCTCTGCTGAATAACACTAATTGATTTGTTTAAAAATACATTAAAACTATGAAAAATTTAGGACACATTTTTGAGGGCTTTTAACGCTGTAAGTTTGTCAGCTCATTTCCAGTTATGGGGTAAACTGTTGGCCGTACGATCGGTTAATGGTCTCACCATTCATACCTTTTGAATGATTCCATTTCAGCAATCATGATTGTCAAATTTATCAATCGCAATCGGCAATCACTGTATTCAGCAGGTAAAATCGGTAATCATGAATCAGTAATCGGAAATCGGATTTATCCTCTGAATACGCCCTATGTGAACACTCTCTCTTGCAAGGCAAATGTAAGAACAAACTATAGGAAACTTCTGATGCTTGTCTGAGTAATTTCAAGTGCAATAACGTTTCTAAAGCAATCTAGATATTTAATTTGGATAAAATTAAAACTTTTTAATCATCAGGGCTGCATCGATAAATAAACCAAACGATTCAGACCACTTGCTGCAGTGATGGAGTTGCGATTTGGCGTGACCTAAATAAAAATATATAAATTAGTTTTAGCCAGCATCCATTGGTTTCCCTTCGCTTTACCCACGGATTCATACATTCTCTGCGTTATATTTTTATATAGTTATAGATTACTAGCAAATATCCCGGCTTGCTTCGCTGCACCGCCGTCAGTTAAGCTATTTTAACCGATAAGAGTATCAGTTTTTCTTTTCCGACTTGGGGGTGGATTTCACAAATCTGAAAGTATTTTACCGTATCTTACATACATCGGCTGAAAGCAGAGATTAACTCTTATGTCCCTTCCGCTGTTAAAAATAAAGTCTCTCCTGACATTTCCGATCTTGGTGGTGAACTTTTCAAATTTAAAACTTACAAACACAATTTGATAAAGATCGGCCAATAAATAACATTTTCTACCAATTCTCCAACCATTCTTCAAAGTTGCATTGCATCCGGATGAACGCTATAACTTTTTAAATTTCGCAGATTGTGCACCATTTTCCGCCCACTTCTGCTTAAAAAACCTTCCGGGCCCGATCCCCAAAGATTCACTGAGATTAAGAATTTTGCAAATATTGCGGTTCTTGGACCATTTTCCACCTCCATGTCCACCTACAGATCCACCTCCGTGGACAGCTCCATGGCCACCTCCATGGCCACCTCCATGGCCACCTTCATGGCCACCTACATGGCCACCTCCTTGGCCACCTGCATGGCCACCTCCAGGGCCACCCCCACGGCCACCTCCATGGGTAGCTCCAGGGGCCACCTCAATGGCCCTTCGTGTGTTTTCATTCCTAGAACTAATCAAACCTTAAACAAAATTAGGTTTCGACTCAGAGATAGATTGAAAATTAAGAGAAAAAGGAAGTCCAAAGGGGGGGCGAGAATTAAATAAAAAAGAGGCAACAATAATAGAGAAAGTAGGTATCTACCGTTATTCAACTTATCCCTCCATTTCAATGGGCAGGGTATAAAAACGGCAGCCCGAGTTACTGTTATTTCGTTATTTCTTATACCATCCCTACAAACCAAGTTTACAGCCAATCGTATGAAAATAGGGTTTTGTCTGCTGAGTTCTCCGACCCTAAGGTCAAATTTTTCAACTTCAAAAAATAACATTACAAATTATATCACTTACTATTCTTACAAACCGAATTTCAAGTCAATCGGATGAAAAAAAAGATTTTGCATATCGAACTTCCCGGGAATTTTCCTTGCGCGCAGATTTTTCGAAATCGGGAAAATACGTATCCAATTATTTATCATACTTTGCTTACAAACCGAAATTCAAGTCAATCGGACGACAAATATAATTCTCACCATACAGGCTTTTCCGACGCTTTTCCGGGGAATTTTCCAATTTCCCATCATCGAAAAAATCACATTTCAATTCATTTCACTTACTATCCTTACAAACAGAATTTCAAATCAATCCGATGAATAATAGATTTTGGCATATCGAATTTCCCGGGTATTTTCCTTGCGGGCAGATTTTCCGAAATCGGAAAAAACGTGTCCAATTATTTCGTATGCTTCGCTTACAAACCCAGTTTCAAGTCAATAGGATGAAAACAAAAATTTTCCCAATGCAAACTTTTCCGACGCTTTTCCTGGAATTTTCCGACCCTACGGTCGAATTTTCCAGCATCGGAAAATCACATATCAATTTGTTTCATTTACAGTCCTTACAACCCGAATTTCAAGTCAATTGGATGAAAAATAAAATTTTTCCCATTCAATCTTTCCCGACGCTTTTCCGGGAATTTTCCGATCCTACGGTTGAATTTTCCAACATCGGAAAATCGCATTTCAATTTCTTTCACTTACTGTCCTCACAATCCGAATTTAAAGTCAATCGGATGAAAAATAGATTTTTGCATATCGAATTTCCCGAGAATTTTCCTTGTGGGCGGATTTTCCGAAATCGGGAAAACACGTGTCCAATTATTTCGCATACTATGCTTACAAACTGAATTTCAAGTCAATCGGATGAAAAATTAAATTTTCCCCATACAAACTTTTCCGACGCTTTTCCGGCTTTTCCGGGTGGAATTTTCCAAAACCCCGTCTTAGTACGCACTTTTACCACATAAGGAAACTCCTGTCCAAATTTCAGCTCTCTAGCTCTTACCGTTTAGGCTGTGCGACGGTCACCAGTCAGTCAGGTTAAACAGTTTTATATATATAGATAGTTATAGTTTTACCCATATCTGTTTTTGCAAAAATATTCGGGCCTGTTCCGAATTCCGAAAACGAGTGAAATAGCCGCAAATCGAGTTGATTGCTGTTCCGAATTCCGCAAATCGACAAGAATTGTCGTTTTCAAAACGTGCGCTGCAGAGTCAGCGGAATTAAAAGTAATTGCAAATTAAAGCATTAAACTACTTCTCCAATATGAAAAACTAAAAATTCGTAATTAGTTGAACATTTTTAAGATCGTTTAACATCATTACTTAAACTGTTTTAAGTTTAAGTATAATTTTACAGATTTTTTAATAAACTTCTATAAAATATTGCTTGAAAGAGCTTTATAAATTTTAATA
This sequence comes from Lordiphosa collinella, assembly GCA_018904265.1. Classification (NCBI taxonomy): domain Eukaryota; kingdom Metazoa; phylum Arthropoda; class Insecta; order Diptera; family Drosophilidae; genus Lordiphosa; species Lordiphosa collinella. Next base: position 401,433 of record JAEIFV010000173.1, on the reverse strand, counting down.
AGGGAGATGATGACAACTCTGTCTGCTGACGATAAACAAACACGTTCGAGGGCCAGCCAGCCAGCTGTTTTCGAAACCGAGTTCGAAAAGTCGAAACGTAACCAAATCGTTCGGAATTGGGAACAGCAAATAGTAAAACGCTCGTTTTCGTTTCGTTTTTACTTTTTGAAAACGTTCGGAATTCGGAACAGGCCTGATTATGCTAAAGAGATTTCGACTAGCCCGATACTTTATATCGCACTAAGACGATTATTTGACAACTGCTATAGACAAGCCATTTAAATTGTGGGGAACACAAAATTTTCGCAAACCAATTTTGCGAGTGTGAACACTAAGCCAAATTCAATGCAAACTTTCGAAGTTCCGACAAATTTATTAGCAGCTTATTTGGCGTGCGTGGAACACCTAGAGAAATTCATACAAAAATCCGACAATCTCATGACAGTTTGTGTAAATTAATTTGCCCTTGTGAACTTAGCTTAAAAGGGCTATATCTTCCAAAGTATTTCGAATTTCAAAAAATCCTTTTAGGACGATATTCTAAAATATCCAAGCTATAAAAATATGCAAAAAATATCGCAAAAAAAATGTTTGCCAAGCAGCATCTGATCTCGTGCGTAGACTTGCGTGTCAGATCTCTTACCTTTAAACACGAACACTTTCCAACAAGACTTAACACAGCTTAATCGGCGGTGTCCCAGAAATCTCTTCCAAACAAATTCCAACCCAAAACCAATTCTCGGTGTCCTAGAAATCTCTTTTGGTTGGTTTCATACCTCTCGTATTGTGATAGGAGATTTTGGCAAACCAACCAATTCACAAACCAACCAAAAGCGTCTTCACGAACCTACACAATTTGTAGTAAGATCTTAATCTTAGACACACACCTTTTAACTAGACTTTCGAAGAAAACAAAATCTCTCGAAGTTCTGGCACACCGACGGATTTCTCGAGCGACTTGCAAACCAATCGAAGCCAAAATCTCTAGAGATTTCCAGAACACCCCCAATTATGACAAAACATCGACAATCCATATTTATGTATTGACGTACCGCAATCGAACTTAAGTCATCAACTCTAAATGCACTCGAAAAACATTCTATACCCATTGATCTTCATTATAGTCGTACACAGAAAAAAATATGACGATCTATAATCACACTAAAGAAAGTAGTACTTGTCGTGTCTACGAATTTTATGTCCGTGCGAGTGGTGTGCGTGTTTAAAATATGCAGTGCTCGCAAAAAACCCTCAACACTTTTAGAGTGTCAACAAAAAACAGTTATGTTACGGACACAACGAAACAAAGCAAGAGAAAGACAGTTTCAGTTCTGTTTTTGTTCATTTCTATTGCTCTCAGAGCAAAGACACTTTTTTCGTTCCTGTTTCTCTCCTGTCATTCAAAGACACTTTTGCCGAGTGCATACTTCCAAAGTATAACGAGCGTAACTAGGCTGTGTAAGGCTGTGTTTAATGCGTTTGGACTAATTTTAATCGTTCGAAAAATGGGTCGTGAAGACAGTAAAAAAGTTCAAGTCAGTAAGTCAGTTTGCAACATTTGTGGTCTAAAATTGACTGGAAGGCAAATAACAAATTTGAGGCGGCATTTGACGACAAAACATGCGGAAAATCTTGAAGCCATATCTTCAACAATAATGAATTTTTTAATTTTGTATTTTTTCTCAATAAGTTGCCCTACCAAATACAAAAAAAACTGATTAAGAAAATCTTTACGCATTTTCTTTCCACGATTTAAAAAAAAAAAATGGTCAAATTCGGCACTCATTTAAAGACAGTTGTTTAGTAAGCACTTGCTCAAAACAGTTGCTGTCGGATGTTGTCAAGATGACCGACTCGTTTGATTTGCTCAACCGAACACAAGTAACAGAAAACACATGACGTGCGAGAAAAAGTGTTTCGCTCAGTGAGAGACAGTTTGTGCTGAGTTTGTTTCTGTTTTTCACTGAGGCGGGTCTCCTTGAAAAAATGGTTAACAGTTTTTTACGAGCCATGAAAATATGCCATTCGTAATAGAATAGTGTAGTTTGACATAATAACGTAATAGATGTTATGGACGGATTTAATTTTTCTTATAGCTCCAAAAGTTGACGAAAAAATTTTAAAGAATTTTTTAAATTTTATACAAAGACTAACTGACCCGGCAGACGTTGTTCTGCCTTCTCCTATAATAAAAATAAACCATTCTCCCTTCTCGTTGCTCGTTCGACTACGATGCACGGGCTCTTGCTTGAAGTTCTCGGTCGGTTTCCATTCTCTCTTCTCGTTGCTCGTTCCATTCCGATGCACGGGCTCTCGCATGAAGTTCTCAGTCGGTTTCCATTCTCGCTTTTCTTTCCTCGTTCGATTCCGATGCACGGGCTCTCATATAAAGTTCTCGGTCGGCGTCCATTGTCGCTTCTCGTTACTCGTTGCTTTCCGATGCACTGGCTCTCATATGAAGTTCTCGGTCGGTTTCCATTCTTGCTTCTTGTTGCTCGTTTGATTCCGATGAACGGGCTCTCGCATGCATTTCTCGGTCAGTTTCCAATCTTGCATCTCGTTGCTCGTTTGTTTCAGAAGCTCGTTTTGCCTTTTTTTTGTGCTTGAGACGTAGAACAACAAATCGAACGTTTTTGGGAATTTATTTGATTGAATTTATAAATTGTTGAGCGTTAATCAGAATTAAAATTTTAATTTTTGAGACAAAAAAGTCAAGCTTTCACTCTAAGAAACAGACTTACAGACAGACAAACATTCAATATTAGATTATATCCCTTTTCATTTATGCACTTATGGTTGGGAATCCAATTAAAAATCACGCTCGATCTTCAACTCTATTTACCCGTCTTCATGTTAATCTAAACTCATATGCAAATTTTGCGAATTTCCCGACAATTAAACCGTTTTACCATATTTACCCGTCTTCAATTGCCATCTATAGTCTTATAAAATCTGAAATGGAAAATGTTAAAATTTTGGCAAATTTTGCGACTTGGGCTTACACCTCCTAGCATTTTGGACAGTTCAATCTACATCTTCCATTTACCAACGCCTGCATTGTAATCTCAAAATTAAGCGCTTTCATAAATATGATCATTTGATAGTTTAGCAAACTTCGCGATTTTTTAAATTAATTTCCGCCCATCAAATCAACTTAGAACCTTTGCAACCTTGCAATCGGAAGAATGGAATTATTTTTTAAATTTCTCGGGTTTTGGACCATTTCCCGCTTATTTCTTCAAGTTAGAACACTGTCAGGGCAAGCGTCTTACCAATACTGAAAATTTCATTACTATCGGATGAACGGCATAATTTTGCTAATTTCGCGGTTTTTGGTCCATTACTAGGCCATTTTTCCAACTTACAAACCTTCCCGGGCAAGCAGTCTACCATTTCCCAAAGTTTGATGGCAATCGGATGAACGGTTTAGGCAGGCATAAGGGACAGACAGACAAACATTCACTTTTATATTTATAGATTTATCAACCCAGTCGGACTTGGCTGTGTACCAGAAGCACATCCCGTATACAACTTTTGCCACTAAGAAGTAGTTGCAAAAACCTGCAATCTTCCTTTCGCTTTGGTATAGGGGCGAAATGCAGCAGGAACTGTTCTATTAAAAGCGACGTTTGCATGGGTTGTTGTTGTTGGTCCAACTTCTTTAAGGTAGTAGACCGGTGTGACGCAAATTTTAATTTTTGTTTTTTTTTTAACAAGTAAATAATATACGATCGTTTGAAACATACAAAATTATTTTGTACTTTAAAGGATACAAAAATTTTTTTATCTCATCGATTTATTTATTTACAATATATAATGTCAAAGTGGAGCCCTCAAAGATGATGAGCTGTTTCGGCAGCACTCAGTATGATCTAAAAAAAAAAAAAAAGCGATTATGATTAGAAAATGTAGACCTTATTTAAAGCACTACAAAAATTACAAAAATAAAATAAAAAAAAAATAGCGGACTTTGTGAAAAAAAAAATTATGTAATTTTTTTGTAGTGTAAAAGTGTAAAAAATTAACTTAAAAAAATTAAAAGTTGGAGGAAGGTTAGGGAGGTAGATATGCTGCGTGTAGTAAGCCCTATTCTGAGCCAAATCGGTTGACTAGTTTCCTCTAAGTCGTGCCCCCCAGAAATTTCCAAAAAACATGGTTTCGAGAAAAACGCGGTTAAAGTTTTGGCAACAATATTAACAGCTACTAGGGCAAGATCGCGTCCTTTTATAGCGTGCACTTGTCGAACGATAAATGGTTACTATGATACTCGAAAATATTTCTTGTATACGGTCAAAATTTAAAATCCTTTTAGTGAGGATACTTTCTACATATCCGCGCTCGTTTGCCAACTGGAAATAGTCTAAATTTCGGTCCGAAAATTTAAGAGCATATTTTTAAATGTGGTTCTTCGAAAAATGTAAAAAAATTGATTTTTTCCCATCACACGGTCTACTACCTTAAAACTCTCGACTATCCCTGTCTCATGCTGCACACGTGCCTTTAGATTTTCTCCCTTCCAACATACGGCAAAAAGAACATGTTTGGAAAAAGCGAACGGTCGTCGATCGTTCGGGCCTCATTTTGCAAATTGGTTTCCAATAGCACGGGTGCCCCATGCGTGCCATAAGAAGGGACGTTTGCGTGCTGTACAGACTTCTTCGCTTCTAACCTACTGCCAAAAGGAACGTGCATAAGTTTTCATGCAGATTATATGACTTCTATCATACTGCAAAAGTTGGTAGTGAATTCTTCCTAGTAAAAAGAAGTGTGCCATGAGGCATTCGTTTGGGAACCACGTTCCGACAAATCCGACTGGGAACCTCTAGAATTACGTCTCAAATGTATTTTGTAAATTTTCTCAACCCTGAATCACCCTAATAATATTTGCTTCTACCTGCTACACGTATGCGTGTTATATTTTAATCCAACAAACATGCAGCATAAACTTCAAGTTAAGTTATTCACATCTTTTGCCCATGTCGCATGTTTATTTTCAATTAAAGATTAAAAATTGTTTATGTTGCGCAGGGAACAACTTCTTTACAAATTAGAAGATTCTGAGAGTTGTGTACTCGCATGTACGTATGTATGTATTTACCTATTAGAAAAGTTTCTGTGTGCAATCAAGCTGAAAAATTGCACAAACTTTTATGACACAAGGGCCGAAGGAAAATACATTATCGTACCCAGTAAATATGACAACAATCAAGAATGGACTTCCTTTACCTTTTTTGAGGCTGGCGGCATTTTTTTCTTCGTTTTCATTTTTCTCCTGTCTGTGGATGAAGTTTCCTTGGAAGAAAAAAATGCAATTTTTGTAAGCAACTCAATCTGATAAAGGAATTGTAAGTGAATTAGATTATGGGATGAAAAGCTGAACAATTAACTAACCACAAAAGCTCAGAGGATACATCCCTCTATATAAGCGTATATTGTTAAATGTTGCTCAAGTAAATCACTTAACCCTAATCTTAAACCAATTTGGTGGAGGGATGAAATTCTAAACCTTTTCAGCTAGTCAATTCAGCCATTCATAACAAGAGATGGAAAAAAGAAGAAAAATATTGACGACGACGAGGACGACGAGGATGATGATGAAGTGGCGTCGTCAAACCGCATTTTTCTATACTTGAGGGAGGCGAACTGCATATTTATGCACAGTTCAAAGATCAAAATGAATATTTTATTTGATTTGATTCCTTGGCTGTGTAACAAGAAAAGCATTTTTAAGCGCACAATCCTCTGGCAGAATAAAGTCCTTGGGGAGTGAGTGAGAGAGGGCCAATTGTCTGTCAGCGGATTTGGCATATCCTATGATTGAATATGTAGATGTGGGCGTAAGCATTCCAAGGAAGTGTTTAATGCGCTGATAAAGTGCTACCAAAAAAAAAAAAAAAAAAAACTGAAGGCAAAAGGAAAGGAAAAAGGATATGCAAAGTAATCAAGAGGCAAATTCATGTATGTCGTAATCAGAGCTAAAAACCGGTTCGAAGCCAAACACTTCTGGAGTCGGAGTCTCTCGGGTTTTCACAAGTCCGTATACCGAAACTAAGCCAGTACCGAAGCATAAAATGGCATTGAAAAGTTTGAATCTATCAAAATAAGTTTTGTATAATTCAAATTTCAATTAGTTCATTATACCCTGTTCCCATTGAAAATGGGAAGGGGCCCGAAGTTGCAAAGTATGTAACAGGTGAAGGAATCATTGCGACCTATGAGTTATATTCGATCGTCGCCGCACGTCCGTTCCGGCTGTTGTGTCGTCGTATGAACGGTCGTCTCAGAGACTATAAGAGATAGACCACAATTTTTCATGTAGATGGTGTACCGTTCAAATCGGTTTGTTTAGTTTGAAAATTCCTCCCTCCCCTATAAGCGAAAAACTGTCAGAGCCATTTTTAAGATAGACCTTCCAATATATATCAAGTAAGGCCCAATATCTATCTATTTTGAAAAGATCAATAAGATCGGACAAAAAACACGGAAGTTATAAACGAATCAATTTTACTTGTGGGAGAGAGGGGGGCCTTGCATTGTCAGTTACTGCGTTTGCGAGTACGTTGTTTGGTGTGTGTAATGTGTATATGTGATGAAAACACAAGAATAAGAAAGTATTTGTAGTGGCAGTAAATAGTTTTTATTAAATCGGTAGTTATGACGTTTTAAAGTATATTTCATACCGCTAGGTGACAAGGGTGTCCCTCTTGACAACAACTTTAGATGGTACTTTTTTCATTTGCCATCAAAAGATTCTCATTTTTTTAATAGTGATTTAAGTATTTATGCATTTCAACTACATAAAAAGGCGTAGCGCAATCTGTCATTCAACTACAAAAATAATTTCGATAAGTTTGCAATACGAACGTCGGTAAGGCTGGAATGACACTTACTATTTTTAAACCCTGTTCCCATTAAAAATGGGAAAAGGGGGATCATGAAGTTGTGCAAAAGTATGTAGCAGGTAGATGGAAGCATTTGCGACCCTTTTTCGTTTGATGACAACAGCTGATCTGATTGAATTTTTTCGCAGCCAACTTCACACTTAACCGCTTTACCATTATATATTTGAACAGCTGATACAGTAAGGCTTGTTTGTAAAAAATTTTGTAAAATTTTTTAGTTTTTGTTTGGTGCCCTATCGAAGATAGAAGATCGAAAACAGCAGTTCAAGCAAGGCGAAAATTATGTGATGTGACCGAACGCCAGTGCCAAAATTGGTTTGCAAAATTTCGTTCCGGCATTTCGTCTGGGTACTACGTCTGGAGGCTCTTGCGTTGGATATAAAGTCGTTGGTCGATGCAAATCGTCGAATAACAACTCGAGAGATTGCCGAAAGACTAAATTTTTCTAACACGAGCGTTCACAAGCACATGAAACGTCTAGGATTCATTTCGAAGCTTGACATATGGGTTCCTCATGTTCTTACAGAACGAAATTTACAAGTTGGATGACTCGCCAAAATCTTTTGCAGCTCGAATGGGATGTAGTACCACACCCATTATATTCTCCAGACTTGGCACCTTTGGACTATTACTTGTTCCGGTCTCTGCCCAACATTTTGTATGGGAGAACCTTCACATCAAGCCAGGACGTCAAAAACCACTTCTACCAGTTTTTAGCATGCAAGGATACAAAATTTTATGAGCGTGGAATCAATCCTTTGCCCGAAAGTTGGCAAAAGGTATTGGATCAAAATGGCGAGTGTATAATTTCATAAAGTGTTTTACGCAATAAAAAAAATAGGGGAAAATTAACATCGGCTCGTCCGAAGTTTTGTATACCCTTGCAGCTTCCATTGAAAACAAAAAAGTTTTTCCAAGACTACTTTTTGGACCTTACTTTTCTATGGGATCTATACTACATAAATGTCTAAAAATCATGGTGAAATCATGGATAATACAATGTTAATTACGAAATTTGGAGGCGATCCCATTTAAAACAAAAAAGTTTTTCTCAATAGAGCTTTTTTTTCGACCGATCATTCATACTGCAGCTATATGCTATAGTCATCTGATTTTAGCCAAACTTTGTAGAAATGTGTAAAAGTATATAAAATAAGTGTATGGCAATTATAAGGACGTTTTCATTAAAAACAAAAAGTTTTCCTCACTCGAACTAGTTTTTCGACCGATCGCTCCTATGACAGCTATATGCTATAGTCATGCTATAGTCATAAAACTGACGGAGGATGACTATAGCTCCATAGGAACGCATCGGTCGAAAAACTAGTCTTTGTAGTAGAAAAATGTTTTTTGTTTTTAATGGAAACGTCCTCATCATTGGCATTTCACTTATTTTACTATCCTTTTACACATGATTTCACAAAGTTTGGTCGAAATCGGATGACTATAGCATGTAGCTCCCATAGGAACGATCGGTCGAAAAACTAGTTCTACTGAGGAAAACTTTTTTGTTTATAACGAAAACGTCCTTTTTATTGGCATATTCTTATTTTATATACTTTAACACATTTCTACAAAGTTTTATCAAAATCGGATGACTATAGCATATAGCAGCTGTATGAATGATCGGTCAAAAAAGAAGTTCTAGTGAGAAAAACTTTTTTGTTTTAAATGGGATCGCCTCCAAACTTCGTAATTATATCAAATCAGGCAAAAATTTAGTCTATTATATTGGATTCACCATTTAAAATTTTTTAAATCTGACTTCGTATTTGTAATCGGCGACATAAAAAAGCCCCTATATACCAAAGGTTAACAAAGGTAAGACTTAAACCAGAAAAGGTCCAACTAGCCAAGGTAAGTCCAGGATATGTTCAAACAGCCAAGGTAAGACCAGGGTACGTCCAACCAACCGAGGTAAAATTAGGTCATTTCCCAACAGCCAAAGTAATATCATAATTTAATCTGAACTTTGCTTGTTAGACACATCCTAGTCTTACCATCGCTAGTTGGACATGACTTAGTCTTGCCTTGTCTGATTGGATATATTCTGGTCTTACCTTTGCTGTGTCATATTAGGTCATATTGAGTTGGCTATTCTAAATTTTTAATAAATATAATCAGATTCGTATCCAGTGAGCCCAAAAACCCCAAGTTTCAGGCCTAATTGATCGATTTTTAAAAAATTTATCCGCCATTTTAAAATTTTAAAAACCGACATTGTATTCGTAATCAGCGACCCCGAAAACCCCCGAGTGAAAAGTTTCAGGCCAAATGGATCGATTTTTAAAAATTCGTCCGCCATTTTAAAATTTTAAAAACTGACATTGTTTTCGTAATCAGCGACCCTAAAAACCCCCGAGTAACAAGATTTAAACAATTGGATCGATTTTTAGAAAAGTCGTTCGCCATCTTGTGTCCGCCATTTTGAATTATGAAAATTTTGAAAATCTGACATCGGATTCGCAACCAGCGACCCTGAAAACCCCTAACAGAATATCTCCCGGTCAAGAAAGTATATTTTTGGATTTTCTTATAAGATTTTTTGTGGAAAAAATGTATTTTTTTGTGTAGTTTCCTGATGGAACCGTTATTTTGAGGTTATGTTGGACGATATTTGTAAAACACCAAACGTTATCAAAAACTAGACTTCATAAAAAAAATTTTGATGTATGATAAAGTACTTTTAGAGCAAAAATAAAATGGGCAGATGGGGTGGCTGTTTTGACAAAGAATTAATTTATATTGCAGAACAATTTTTGCCGGGTCAGCTAGTAATGTGTACATGTGACAATCTCTTAATCCGAGAGACTGATGCTAAGGCCAATATCTCGAAAAGGCTACTACACACTGAACCCTTTTCAAATTATAAGTTGGTTGCTCTCCTGGTCACAAATTTTATACATCCAACTAATAGGCCATTCATAGCCCTTCCTTTGTGGCAAATCAAATAATTATAAAAGTTAAGAAAAACTTGAAACAAACTTTTGCTCAAAAGGTGCAAAAGTTTTTGCCAAACTAACAAAAATTTCATTTAGGCGCGCATTTAGTTAGCAGTATGGATCACACAGGCCACAGATTCTCTTAAAGCTTAAAGAAATCATATTTTTTGGACACAAAATTTTATGCATCCACAGCTAGAAAACTTTTTCTGCTAACGCTGCAGGCCCAAAACTTTCGCCGACGCCGCCTCCGCCGCCTGGTTTCCGCCACTCTGTCTGCCTGTCCGTCCTTTGTGCCAATTCAAGTTACAGAACTCCAGCGAAGCGTGTGAAATGCGTTGCAGCCTGGTTAGGCCTTGAAGCAGCCACAGACGCTTTGATGGATTTGCACCACGAAATGAGAACGCAGCAACAGCCGCCTCAGCTGAAGGAACTGAAGCTATACAAGAACTTTTTATTCTCCTTGTTCAACATTTTCGTTTGTGCGATTTTCTGTTGGTTTTGGTTGTCTGCATAAGATGTGCGAAAATATGTCTTAGTGTTTTATTTATTACTAACTTTTAACTCGATCAGTTTTCGTTTGTTTGAAGAGACCCAGAAAACGTCCACCGAATCGGCTTAAAATATGCCGCTTTTTAGCACTTTAAAGTATCTTTTTTTTCTCGGGTTTATTTGAATTTTTCAGTCTTTTAGATGTGAGCCACCAAGCGGTATTTTCTCGTTCGGGTTCAAGTCAATATTTCCGAGACACTTGTACTTAGCTATTTATTATACAAAGTTTTCCTTATAAGAACTTCCAAAGGCAAATCAATTTGCAATGATTAGGTTAACCTCAAAATAAAGATGTTTAATAAGGTTGATTATCCTCTGCGACTTCTGCTCTGCTGCCTTCTGCTCCGTTGCCGTCTGCTCCGCTGCCGTCTGCTCCGCTGCCGACTTTGTCTTCTAGCCCTTTGACGCCTGCTACGTTGACGAGCCAAACGACGGCGACGACGAAGAAGAGCAAGACGTCGCCTTAGTCTGGCAACGGTGCTGGAAGTGGACGAACTTGAGGTTGTTGTTGTTACCGATGAGGTAGTATCATCTTCAAGCAGCGGTAGTCTCAGTGAGTGCCTCGGTGGTATCAGTACCCCCCGTGGCTGTCGTAGTTTGTCCCTCGACCTGAGAAAGGATTACGCAAGCCAATAGGCACAAAAGTAACACCAATAGCAGACGCATGCTGATAGGATGTAATAATATTCCAGCATTGACTGCGAATTTTATAGTAAAATTTCAACCCAAAATTTCTATAAACCAAGTAGAGATTAAATATTTACATTCAATTATCAAACACAGTGTGGGGGGGGGGGGTGGGGTTTTTTTTTTTTTTTTTTTTTTTTTTCTTCCCGGGTCGCCACCAGCGTGTGAGATGGATCAACTGGTTGAGACGGCCTTCCAATCGTTTTCAGCAAAAGGGCCCCGATCTTGTATAGCATTCCCTTATGTTAGTTAACAGAGCATTAACAATAATAAAAACATTTCAACATTAGGTAAGCAATCAGAGTATGTGGCGCCCAAAAAATATGCAACATTTTTTATAACCGTTATAACTCTGCCTTTTATTATCCGATCATTATGAACCTTTCACAGATTGTAGATATTGGGCACATACACTTCACTGCAAAATATGAGCTTGATTTCTGCAAAATTGTAGGAGTTATTCAACATTTTTTTATTGTGGGACGGGAGGGAACGTGGTCCAAATTTGAAATAAACTTGATCTGCTTAGGGATAATCGGAGTCTACATAAAAAATTTGGTTGCTCTAGCTCTTCTAGTCTCCGAGATCTAGGTGCTCATACAGACAGACTGGCATGGCTATATCGACTCGGCTGTTGATGCTGATCAAGAATATATATACTTTATGGGGTCGGAGATGCTTCCTTCTGCCTGTTACATACATAGATGTTTGGTTCTCCCACAACAAGCATTTAAAGTTCACCTTTCGAAATCGATTTTAAGGAATTCACAGAATAGGGAATTTTAATGTCTGTTTGCAATTGTTTTACATGAATATGAAACCTTTATGTGGCAATTGAAAGTATATGTTTTGACTTTTCTTACTTCATTAACATAAATAAAGATTTCATAAAAACATTTTTTATACCTTTTTATACCCTTGCAGAGGGTATATATACAAAGTATATATTCTTGATAAGCATGATGAGCTGAATTGATTTAGCCTTATCCTTCCGTCTGTCCGTCTGTTTCTATGCTATCTCCTCCGGAGGACTATAGCATATAGCTGTCATAGGAACGATCGGTCGAAAAACTAGTTTTAATGAGAAAAACTTTTTTGCTTTTAATTGAAACGCCTCCAAACTTTGTAGTTCTTAGTTTATGCTATTTTATGATTCCACCAAATTTGGTTGAAATCGGATGTCTATATAATATAGCTGTCATAGAAAAGTAGAGTCAGAAAAGAAGTCTTAGTTTAAGAAACTTTTTTTTCAATGTAAATGTCCTCAAAATTGGCACGTACTTGTTTTATATGCTCCCACACGATTCTACAAAGTTTGGTCAACATCGGATGATCGGTTGAAAAACTAGATCTTGGGACAAAAACTTTTTTGTTTTTAATGGAAACGTCCCTTATGTTGGGATATATTTATTTTATATACTTTTACACAATTTTACAAAGTTTTGTCAAAATCGGATGACTATACCATATTGACGCAATATGAATGATCGGTCGAAAAGGAAGCTCTAGTAAGAAAAACTTTTATGTTTTAACTGAGATCGCCTCCAAATTTCGTAATTAACAGTTTTTCATACTTTTTCATGATTGCACTAAGCTTGGTCGAAATCGGACATCTGTGTAGTATAGCACCTATAGAAAAGTAAGGACCAAAAAGTAGTCTTGTTTAGAAAAACAAACTGCAAGGGTATACAAAACTTCGGCCGAGCCCTATTTTTTTAATTTAAAAAAAAAGCTTAAAAACTACGTTTTTTGGTTATTGTTCGTCATAAAGTAATTAGTTTTAGTTCCAAATATCAAATATCGCTAGGCCTGGAACTTGATTGAAGGCATTAATCAGATGTTTAACACATCTGTGTGTTTGTCAGAACCCACGACCCGGATCTATATGGTTTTGTTTTAATGGCAGAAAATGATAGAGTCGAGAAAGAAATTCACCGACTTATTAACACTGTTATGCAAGTTGAAGGCGCTGAAGTTGAAGTTAGCCAACAGTTAATTCTTTCAATGATTGACGGAATAGCTTGTAATGCTTTGACGGAGACAATATCAACATAGCTGAGGTGGTTGAGCCAACTAAGGCAGTGCTCAGGCGATGCTATAATAAAACAGACTACACACTCTTGAATAATTTGTTGCTAGATACTGACTGGTCATATTTTAATCAAGTTCATTGCGTTGAAACTGCAACCAATTTTTTTTACTCTAAGCTTTACGAGTTATTTGATATTTCCATCCTTCAGGGGGTTGTAGAGGGTGTTGAGAAAAATGTACCATGGAGATGTGCAAGCCAAACACATTTAAAAAAGCTTATATTAAGCTTAAAAAGATCAGGAAAAGTAACGGACTTTTCAAATACTCGACTGCTAGGGCCAAATTCCAAGCCCATAATCGTATTTGCTATAAAAGCTACCTTTCTCGAGTTTAAAGTAACTTCTGTTACGGTCCTAAGAGTTTTAATCAATTCGTTAATACCAAACGACGGTCCAACGCTTTACCTTCTTCTCTTTTCTACAAACATGAAATTGCCTCTACTGACATTGATATTGCAATTCGTCGTCAGATGCTTGCAATGGGTATTCAAACCCACATCCCTACATCTTTTTATCCAAATCACTTGAGCAGTCTACATTTTCTACTACTTGGAAAGAATCTTTTATTACACAAAAAGGGATCACGGTCTGACATTTCTAAGTACAGGGGTATTGCGAAACTCTCTGTTATACCTAAACTCTTTGAACAAATTATAACCTGTCAGCTTCAACACTCATGTTTCCCATTTATCCCACCTAACCAGCATGGATTTGTTAAAAATTGAGCAAGCAAACAGATGTTATTTTAACGGATTTTAGCAAGACTTTCGATAGTGTTTCTCATTGTCTTTTGGTACTGAAATTGCGTATGTTGGGATTTCCGCTGGGTCTTCTTAATTTGATCTCATCTTATCTTCAGTCTAGAACTCTGAAAGTTGTTTCTAATAGTTGCACATCTAATTCAGTATCTGTGACCTACGGAGTTCCTCAGGGCAGACACTTTGGACCTCTTCTCTTCGTACTCTATTTATTAACGACCTGCCTAACGTAATTAAGCATTCTCGTGCACTTTTGTACGCACACAGAAAAAAAATTTCCAGATAAGTTCAATCTTTTTTTTTTCTTAGAGTAATCCCGACAAGAGCTTTAAAATTCAATCTCGATTTACGGAATATTCTACTCAATTCAATCTTTTAAGGCTTGACGCAATCCTTTCGAGCTTGTTTCATTCCTTATGTGCTTACTTCAATCCCTTTCGAGATCACAATGTTCATAAATTAGGAACGATAGCAGAAAAATATACAGGCCTGTTCTCGTTTCCGAGTGAAATAAAAAATTAAAACGATCTCAATACCGAATCGTTTTCATTTCGGTTTTCCGAGTGAAATTAAAATCGATTGTCTTTTCAAATGAATGCTAGAATCGTTTTCGGATCGTTTCGGTCCAGCGGCTAGTGTGCGTGACCGCTGTGCAAGAGGTCGTGGGTTCTATCCCGCCTCGGAACATCTAATGAAAAGTTTATTCTTTGAATAAACTTTACACACGGTCACCCCTCTCTGCTGTTGGCGCCAGCTTTGTAGTAATTAGCCATGAAAAGCTCCTCAAACTGCCGTTCGGATTCGGGGTTAAACTGTAGATTCCTTTCTCTTGTGCGAAAATTAGAAGCGCACAAGCCAAGAGATTGAGAGAAGCTCGGCTTTGGCCGTTTGGGGCTGTGTCAACTTTACTTTACTTTATAAGACAGCCTTAACAATTTCGATCAGCACTGCGCATGCGCTGATGCGGAATAGCGAACAGCTCGGTTTCATTTCTATCGATCTTTCGTTCGCTTACACGCAATAGCCGAGGTACAAGCATAAAAAAAATGATTTTAAATAAAATTAGACGCACGATATATCCATGAATATTTCAAAATCTCTACAATATTAGACATGTTACAATAAAAATATTTGCATGATGAAATAAATCACCGTTGACAAGAAAATTGTCCTTCAGGCCTGTTCCCGTTTTCGATTTCGATCAGATCATGCGGAATCGGATTTGGTAGCTGTTTCCGTTTCCGAAAAACGATCAAGTTATTCGGTTTACAAAGTTTTGCCTGAGTCAGTGGAATGAAAAGTAAACGGCAACTGTGATTCTTTGCATCTTGCAAGTATTTTTGTTTTAACATGTCAAATATTGTGAAGAATTTAAAGTATCTATAGATATATGGAGCCTTCATTTTGATTTAAAATCATTTTTGTTAAGTTTCTACCTCAGAAATTGCATGTAGACGAAAAAAACGATCGAAATGAAACCGAGCTGTTCGCAATTCCGAATCAGCGCATGCGCAGCGCTGATCGAAATTGTCAAGGCTGCCTTATGGCTGAATTAAAATTCGATAACGATTCGAACTTTCATTCGAAAAGACAATCGATTTCTATTTCACTCGGAAACGGGAACACCAAAATGAAAACGATTCGGAACTGCGATCGTTTTACTTTCTGTTTGTTTTTTATTTACACGCGTATTTAACAAAAATTCTTGTCTTATCTTTTATGATATCAAATGATTAACCTCTGCGACGCTGTGCCTGTCTCTGCCTTCTTGCTCTTTGACGCCTGCGACGTGCACGAGCCAACCGACGACGACGACGAAGAGCCCGGATACGTCTACGTCTGGCAGCGGTATTGGAAGTGGACGTGCTTGCGACGGTCGTTGCCTCATCTTCTTCTTCTTCCGTAGTTGTAACGGTTGTAGTATCTGTGGAGGCCACAGTGGTAGAACCACCGGCGGCTGGGGTAGTTTGCCCCTGGACCTGGGCCAGGAGTACACAAGCCAATATGCCTAAAAGTGACAACCACAGCAGTCGCATGTTGGCACGATGTGATGAATATCAGCAATTCGCAGGGATTTATATGCCAAAAAATACTACCCAAATTTGGATGGAACCAGTAGAAAAAACAAATATTATTGTTTAATTGTTAAACACAATTGCACAGTTTTCTCATGCGAAGGTAACGACTAAAAGGTTGAGCTTAAAAATAGACTGAGTAAAAACATTCTTCAAAACAAAATGGTATTTATTTTATTATTTATGTAACTAAATCAGCCAGACGTGAAATGCGTCATTGCTTCACAATGCAAGAAGTCCAGATTACTTAAACAACTTTGAGGAATCGTCTGACATTGTTTGAGTAGTGTTGAGGAACAGGCCCAAAGTGGTAAAATGAGAAGATATGCTGATATGCTCGTAGATGGTTAAATATATAGTATATTCTAAAATAGAGCTTGGAAATGCTATCAAAAATCATTGAAAGGGGCATACTCTCATCTTTTAGATAGCACTACATGCCACATAAACTAGTGGAATTGCTAATCGAAAAATTAGTATTTTTGGTGTGAGCTGTGGCAATTTCTTCGCCAGATTTAGGCATTGCCTTGGGCACTTCAGCCTGCAAAAAATACCCAAAATGATCTATCTAATGAAATACAAACATTATTTGGAGTACTTCGTGTAGTTCTAACATTTGGCTCTGATCAAGCCGATCAAGGTCTAATCACAACTCATAGATGGATCGCATAAAAAGCCTGCTCTATCTTTTTGGGAGAAACCTTTTCGATATCCAGGGAGAGGCTTAGATATGGCTGGTGTGTCATTTCCCCAATATGAAAGATCGTCCATGTGCACAACATTCGAGCGTCAACCTATGACTATGATAACGACAATAATTGTGTTTCGGCAGCCTAAAAAAGGCTACAGCGCTACACAAAATGCCCTCATGAAAGAAACTAAGCTATAACTAATGAGTTTTAAATAGTTTGGATATAATTCTCCTTGGGGTGTAATATAAAATTTCTGCCTATGAGTTGGAATAGCGTTTCAATAGTAGAGCTTGAATACGAATATTACGAATATTCG
The DNA here is from genome assembly GCA_018904265.1 of Lordiphosa collinella. Taxonomy (NCBI): domain Eukaryota; kingdom Metazoa; phylum Arthropoda; class Insecta; order Diptera; family Drosophilidae; genus Lordiphosa; species Lordiphosa collinella. The sequence continues at coordinate 384,419 of JAEIFV010000173.1, read as the reverse complement.
TAACGACTTTTTTGAATTTGGTTACTGACAATTAGCAAGAACGCAAAGCCGCTACTAATTCCAAAGAAAAGCGTAGTGTTGAATATGAATCCGCGCTCGAGCGCTCTGCAGTGTGACACCAGCTTTCAGATTTCTTTTGCTTGAGGGACCCGTTTTTAAGCTCAAGCTGTTCTAGTCTGTGGGTTACAGCTTTCATATTCCGAAAAATTCTGGACACCAAATATTCGAGAATATAGTTTACATTCTGGCCAGTCCACAGTGGTCCATATGGCTGCGCTAGGGGCATTTAATTAATAAAACGTACAAATAAAAATAGGGGAAAGTTAACTTCGGCTCGGCCGAAGTTTTGTATACCCTTGCAGTTTGTTTTTCTAAATAAGACTACTTTTCGGACTTTACTTTTCTATGGGAGCTATACTATACAGATGTCCGATTTCGAACAAACTTAGTGCAATCATGGAAAAGCATAACAAACGGGTTATTACGAAATTTGGAGGCGATCCCAATTAAAACAAAAAAGTTCTTCTCACTAGAACTTCTTTTTCGAAAAAACTTTGTGGAATTGTGTAGAAATATATATAATAAACTAGCAAATATCCCGGATTGCTTCGCTGCGCCGCCGTCAGTTAAGCTATTTTAACCGATAAAAGTATCAGTTTATCTTTTCCGACTTGGGGGTGGATTTCACAAATCGGAAAATATTTGACCGTATCTTACATATATCGGTTTAGCGCAGAGATTAACTCTTATGCCCCTTCCGCGGTTGAAAATAAAGTCTCTTCTGACATTTACGATCTTGGTGGTGAACTTTTCAAATTTAAAGCTTACAAACCCAATTTGATAAAGATCGGCCAAGAAATAAGTATTTTGAGACATTTTCCACCAATTCTCCAACCATTCCTCAAAGTTGCATTGCATTCGGATGAACGCAATAATTTTTTAAATTTCGCAGTTTGTGCACCATTTCCGCCCATTTCTTCTGCCTAAAAACCTTCCCGGGCAAGCGACTAGCCAATCCCCAAAGTTTCACCAAGATTAAGAATTATGCAAATATTGCGGTTTTGGACCATTTTCCCCCTCCATGTCCACCTACAGATCCACCTCCATGGCCACTTTCAGGTCCACGTCCACTTCCACGTCCAGGTCCAGTGCCATCTCCAGGTCGAGGTCCAGGTCCAGCTCACAGCCAGTACAATGAAAAACAGCAGCCAGAGTTACCGTTGTTTCGTTATTTCGTATACTATCCTTACAAACCAAGTTTAAAGCCAATCGGATGAAAATAGGTTTTTGGCTGCTGAGTTTTCCGACCCTAAGGTCAAATTTTCCAACTTAAGAAAATTACATTACAGATTATTTCACTTACTATCCTTACAAACCGAATTTCAAGTCAATCGGAAGAAAAAAAGATTTTGCATATCGAATTTCCCGGGAATTTTCCTTGCGGGCAGATTTTCCGATATCGGGAAAAACGTGTCAAATTATTTCGTATACTTCGCTTACAAACCCACTTTCAAGTCAATAGGATGAAAAAAATTTTCCCATTACAAACTTTCCGACGCTTCTCCAAGAATTTTCCGACCCAACAGTTGAATTTTATAACATAGGAAAGTCGCATTTTAATTTATTTCACTTACTGTCCTCACAAACCGAATTTCAAGTCAATCGGATGAAAAATAAAATTTTCCCCAAACAAACTTTTCCGACGCTTTTCCTGGCCGGAGTGGCTCAGCGGTTAGTGTGCGCGACTGCTGAGCATGAGGTCGTGGGTTCGATCCCGCCTCGGAACATCTAATGAAAAGTTTTTCTTCTTTGAATAAAACTTTACACCCGGCCACACCTCTTCCTGTTGGCGCCAGCATTGCAGTAATAAGCCATGAAAAGCCTCTCAAAAACTGCCGTTCGGATTCGGCGTTAAACTGTAGGTCCCTTTCTCTGGTGCTAAAATTAGAAGCGCACAAGCCAAGAGATTGAGAGAGGCTCGGCTTTGGCCCCTTGGGGCTGTTGTCATCTTGACAAGCCGATTTTACTTTTACTTTTACGGTTGAGTTTTCTAACATCGGAAAATCGCATTTCAATTTCTTTCACTTACTGTCCTTAAAAACCGAATTTCAAGTTGATCGGATGAAAATTAGATTTTTGCATATCGAATTTCCCGAGAATTTTCCTTTTGGACGGATTTTCCGAAATCGGGAAAATACGTGTCCAATTATTTCGCGTACTTTGCTTACAAACCGAATTTCAAGTCAATCGGCGACGCTTTTCCGGGTGGAATTTTCCAAAACCCCGTCTTAGTACGCACTTTCACCACCTAAGAAAACTCCTGTCCAAATTTCAGCCCTCTAGCTCTTACCGTTTAGGCTGTGCGACGGTCACCAGTCAGTCAGTCAGTCCATTAAGTTTCCATTAAAACCAAAAAAAAAATTTTTTTTTTACAAGAACTAGTTTTTCGACCGATCGTTCCTATGGTAGCTATATGCTGTTGGACCAAATTTTGTAGAATCGTGTGGGAAGAAGCATGTAAAACAAATACATGCCAATTTTGAGGACATTTCCATTGAAAACAAAAAAGTTTTTCTCACTAGAACTAGTTTTCAGAATCTACTTTTCTAAGACAGCTATACTATATAGATGTACGATTTCGACCAAATTTGGTGGAATCATGAAAAAATCATAGTGAACTAAGAAATACGAAGTTTGGAGGCGTTTCAATCGAAAACAAAAAAGTTTTTCTCACTAAAACTAGTTTTTCGACCGATCGTTCCAATGACAGCTATATGCAACAGGGTATAAAAATGACAGAAGAAAAGTAGAAATAAATTTGTTCTTCAAATATTAGTATAAATTGTATTTTACTTTAGATCAGCGATGTCCAAAATTTGAAAAGGCAGCCACGCGTGGATGGCAAGCCAAATTCTGCCGGCGTCGCAGCCGACACATATAAAGAGAGAGAGAATATGTGTATTCTATAAATAGAACGCTCGGCAGCTTGTTTTCGTACGATTCGCGTGTTCGGCTGCATTTGCTCTCACGACTCATGTGTTCGACTGAAGCTCAAAAGTCAAACGCGCAGTCATTTGCTATGCTGCATTCAATGAGGAAAGACCATAAAGCACATAATTTTTACACTACACCAAAAAAATTATTTATTTTTTATTGAGAATATGGATGGTAACGCTCAATGTTTATTGTGCCATTACGTTGCATGTCGCTTTACCTTTGATGCTATTAAAAGGCACTACCAACTTTGCCACGAGGGTTATAATGAAATAAAGGGGAGGGAGAGAGATTTAAAAATTTAATTTATTTTATGTTTGAATCGCAGGCATTTTATTTTTTCAGTGTAAAGCAGTAAAACGTCACCTTGGCTTCGTGTTTCGCTGCTTCGCACACAAGCGCAACGCTTCCATTGTGTGAGTTTGGACACCACTGCTTTAGATCGAATTAATTCACATCTGGATACAGGCCTTAATGATTTAATTTTAAATGATAGCCTGAGTGGGAAGCTTTACTTATTTTGGACCAATTTCCCAAATTCTAGCTTTCTGATATGTGTTAGATAAACTCACAATTTACTGTTATTTGTTAAGCTATTCAAGGCAAAGCAAAGGTCTTGCCATTCGACCACCAGGGTTCTGGCTTTCTTAAAAGTCAAATTCTAAGTGCATTGGGCTACAATATTTACTGTGATTTTGCCGCTGTGCCTGCGCAAAGGGTTGATTAGCGTATGCGTCAAGATGTCGCCATTCGTGTTAAGTACCAGGGAGTACTTGACTTAAGCCAAAAAAGGTAAAAAAAAACACAGAGCTTTTCTACATAGAACACTATCGGAACACAGAACTGTTCTAATTATTCCCAAGAACCCTTTTGATCTTTTCCTTACAATTGAGAAAGCACTCTTCTTGTCCCTAAATTTTCTCTGCCAGTAAGAGCACAATCTTCGCCTTCGAATAGGAGAACACCACTGAAATTGGTTGGCTATTGGAATGCATACTGAAACTATGCAAACAAACATACGAGTATATGTAGTACTTTAAATAAAGCCGAATAATTGATTTCCATGAAAATAGAAAAATCCAAATCAACCATTAGGTTGATTTTCATTTCGATTCTGGGCTTTGTTTTGAATGCAAGTTGTTTTTTGCATTTTCTGCAAGTTATCTCGTCACCACAAAATGTAATTTGAATCAAAATCGATTGCAGGACTATCCCTAATATGTGTTAATAAAGTATTAAGAAATTTGCCTATTCATTAAACTAAAGTGGTAAAGTTAAAAGTTTAAGAAAAAACTAGGTAGATAAATCAATTTGTGTCCAATTTTAGGTGCTTATTTTGATTATTTTATTAAAATTGATTAAAACAAAACATACACAAGATAACTTATATAAATCGTAAAGAACATAATCCATATATTGGTCGTTACATCCGAATTCATCACCTGCAACCAATTATAGTCTATTTGTATGCGTTGCGTAATTGTATCATTGATAGGGTTATCAATTCTTGGATATCTGTATTCCATCATAACTTCCACCTTCGATTCATCAGATATGCGCACGAGTCTACGATCCTAAGGATGCAGCGATTTGATCAAATTTTGCTGAGCTTGCAGAGATGTGGCCCAAGTTCTACTCTGCCTTTGCAAGCCAATTAAACCCGACATCAATAGAAAGATGTGAGACATTCTTGCACTGGAACAACCCGAGATCAACTGGTGAAATTCTCTCGCTCTTTGAGTGAAAACTAACACTGAAACTGGGCGCCTGTTTTGTGTTTGCATAACCCACAGATGTTTTATTGTGACACAACAGCACGTTTTAGTTTTTTTTTTTTTTTTTTTTGTTGATTTATCTAAATACACCTTCAACTTACTGTTTGAAAAAAACGGAATATCTGATGTGTATTTCAAGGGTTGAGAATTAAAAATAGACAAGATCTGAAAATTTGCATTGCCTTGGACATTTTAATAATTAGGACTATATTGCTTATCTATGTTTTCTACTATTCTTCTGATGTCCGCTGTCGGCAAAGTTCCCTTAAAGCTCAAATATGTGCACATTTGGGGTAAAATCTTCATTGACGATTTTCTGTGTTCAATATTAAAGCTCATTTTTCCTCTAATTCTCCAATTGTGTTACAAACTAATCAGTTTTAAATTCTTCCTTAAAGAAATACCACACTGTGCCAAAACAAAAGGTGTAAGGCCTTTTTAATCCAAAAAACTAGAATCTTTCATGAAGATGTTAAATAAGGCTTCTGCACTCTCATCAAAACAGTTTAACAAACATTAGTTTTCCATTTTCGAATTCCGTCATTGACCCTATTCTTTAAATCAGTTAACTGTTGTTAAACACATTAAAAACATTTCCAGTTGGCCGCTTCCTCACTCTCCTACAAATATTTCAACTAGACATGGGCATATGTTACCCATATGCTAAGTGACTTCACATTTACTCATTCCACACCAGACTCGAAGCTTTCGCTATACGCTTTCGTCAACTGCAACATAATTTATGAGGCTTTCATTAAAAGCGACAAACGCCCACACACAATCACGGCTTTTTGGGTAACAAATGTCCAACTACCCACCGAGAGAGAGGGAGAAAGGAAGGACCTCCTCCTGTGTGTGTATTTTAAATTTGTTTCCTGAAAGACAAGCACCGGGGAACAACTCGGTTACGTGTGCCAGACAGTTGTCAGAGAGTCGCCAACATTTCCACCCTCTCACTGAACGGTGTCAATTTTTTAATGTCAAACGCTTAACTGGGCATACCATTGCAAACGTATGTATGAATGTACGTATGCACTGGTCCGAGTCACTCCGTCGCGCTTTGACATAATTAAAGGCCATTAATCACGTGTGCTGATTCAACAAACGCCCACTACAACTCTCATGTACGAGCTGACCTCTTCTCCAAGGGTTAATAAAGCCACTTTTGGGGCGGCGCATTTAAATTTTCTCAAGCCAAGACACGGCGGCACTCGTCCAACTGGACAAATTCTTTTTTCACATGCTCCTTTTTATGCGTTTCTTTTTTGTGCATTTTTTCCAGCATTTTGGCGTCAATTAACGTTCTTTGTTGTGGCGTTACATTGGACACATTTGCCCGAGTCCACAACCAGGTCCTGGTTGGTCCATACACACATACGTACACAATACGTACATAGATACCGCGTAGATTGGATATGTCGCGCGTTGATGTTGCGCTTCATTGCTCGCCAGTGTGTGGTGATTCCCACTTGAAAAAAATGTTTGGGTTGGATGGATTTATGCGACTATCGAAGCTGCTACACTGTGAAAACAAAATTAGCAACACTTCGCGTGTAGAAACGGAAATCCTACGCGAAACGTAGTTCGCCCAGCTAAATTTCACACGCTAAAGCTTAGTACTCAGACAAACTAAATCTAGACCTAGCTAAAGAGACAACTTTGTCCGCTGACTGTTCAACGCCAAAATACTATCCTACAATACAAAATACCACCAAATGGCAAAAAGGTCATTTGGATTTAATTCATAAATGAGTTAGTTATGTTTTATTTGGTTGTTTGCTGCAGATTGCAGCCATTGTTGAATCCATTTAGCTGGGGTAGGTTGCTAAAGCAATGCATTTTTTTTTTGCTTCTACCCAGCTAAACTCAATGTAGAATATTTAGACCAGCGATGTTCAACAAGAGCGAGGTCAAAAAGTGAGAGTGTATTGGTGTGCGAAATTAAAGCGACACAGCCCAATTTTGAAATGCCCTCATCGACGGCTGGTCAGCGAGTGCAAGCAAAGAGAGCCCTGCTTACGCTCATATGCCCGACTTCGGCATGCGCTCGGCTCGTGAGCGTGTAAATAGCCGATTGTGCTCGGCCCCAGGGGGCTATGGGTGAACATCGCTGATTTAGACACTCAGACCGGCGCTACGAGTTTAAAGCTGGGTATGAGCTAAACCATTTAGGTTGTCTGTGAACTGACTCAGCTAAGAAAACAGCTAAAAGTTTCAGCAACCGTTGCTGCAACAAAATGGTTATGAATGAACGAATTTTTCGACTCCACGGACAGGAAATGGTATTAGAAGAGGCAGAGCAACGATTCGTTTGTTCAACGATTCAGGTTGACAAAATCAACTTGTAAAATAATTCTTGCTAGCATTGGAGATCAAGTGGATTCCCAAAGACTCAATTTGTTGTTACTAGGATTGTTAACACGATTTGGTGGCGCTGCGTTTTTAAGCATGTGACAGCTTCCATATCACTGCGGTTGTCTTCTGTGGAGTTAGCGTTCTTTCGATAAGCCGTGCAGGTAAACAAGTGTCTCTCGCTTTTGCCTTTGATTCATCGCAAGCAATTTTTTTCAACTTTTTCGAAAAAAAATAACCAGCATCATTCAATAGCATTAAAAACCCATAACAAAAATACCTAATTTGTTCAAAATACCGGTCAAAATTGGCCATTACACCACCGGTCGAGTGAGTTACCCCACGCCTGTCTTTTTCAAGGCACGTGTCGCTTCCGCCATCTTAATTTAAGGAAATTGATATCTGGTCATAGACCAACAAACAAAGACATCGTCACTGGTCAAATTCACTAATAAAGTTGCGACCAACCAATTTAATCAACCCTGCGTTGATATTAAGCTAAAGAAAAAGATATTGGGTGAATCTGTTGAAGAGAAAACCTATTGACCTAACCGCTGGTATCTTGAGAAACAAATTTGACCGATGGTCGGCTAACTGGAACCTTTGAGAAATCGGGCATAAATCTGTTGTTGTCGCCACTATTTTTCATTACTGAGAACTTCGTACCAGAGTATGCTTTAAATGTGCCACGATTTCTTGAGCGCATTTATTCAAAAGGTATACTCCCATTTATAAATACCAAGGTATTTATAGTTTGCTTAATAGGGAAACCGTTAAGATTTTTATTACAAACATCACGGCGAGCCTTTTCATTTTGTACATGAATATGGGTTTAAGATACATTGAACAACCTTCAAACACTTTTGAATACCTTTCGGCTATCCTACAAATTTTATTAATAAATAGGATTTTTACTTTCTACCAATTCTCAAGTCCTTATTCTCCGGGTCGTTGAATAAATAGTAATTTGCAAATGGCTTGATGATGTGACAGCATTGAAGCGTAACGATGAGACTTTGCAGGGAGGTGGTCGGAACCAGGCGCGGATCTAGGAATTGGCTTTGGAGGGGTTAAGGAATCTCCAAAAAATTTTCTTAGAACGAAATGTGTATTACAGCCAGAGGTAAAACAGAGAATTTTATGCTGAGATCAAAAATGTTTGATGTCAGAATTACGGCAAGAATGCAAATTCTTAATCCAAGAGCGAACTTCAGGATCCTACTTTTGATCCCGAATTTTTTGTTTTTTAAGATACCAACCCTTTTTTTCACTTCTTCTGCTTTCTGCATTGAAACACATATCCTCGCCTATAAAATCCGGAATGAGAACGAATAAAACACGATTTTAAGAACTGAATAATTAAAGAACCGGTAACTAATAATCATTTCTTTAAGTGCGATCATTCCAGATATTTCTTAGGGCCGTATTTTCATGTTCCTGTTTTTGCAAATTCACCAAATCCACCTAGATTTGCAATAACAGAAACATGAGAAAACGGCCCTTAGTAGTGAAAAGTTCATGTAAATTTCTTTAAGCTTTTTATGTGATCATTAATAGAAAAATTGCTATTGTATAGCATAGAAGTTAAATCTCAATTGTACTTCATTAGCAATTCTCGACTGCCCAGTCCAATGTTGCAATACTCCGTCATTTGAAATTTTGATTTCTTAGTGATCGATTCCCACAGCTAATCCGTATATGTTAACACGAAGGTGGGCTTTTAACCTATTTATCAGTGAAAAGGTTCGTTCAACTGTTGCCGAAGTGACAAGGATCGTCGAAAACAATTACGACAAATTGGAAAAATAAAATAATTTCTTTGATTTTAAGGCCTTATCGCGTAAAGTCTTGTCTTTTTTAACCCTGAATTCTCGCAATTTTGCAGCTTCCACAATTTTTGACTCTCTGTTTGCTAGGATGTTCTGAAATCCAATACGTTAAATCCAAAATGTCTAGAAATTGTACTTTCAATCTCAAAATCAGAGGAAAAAAATGGGGGAAAGTTAACTTCGGCTCGGCCGAAGTTTTGTATACCCTTGCAGCTTCCATTGAAAACAAAAAAGTTTTTCTTACTGAGACTATATTTGGGACTTTACTTTTCTATGGGAGCTATACTATATAGATGTCCAATTTCGACCAAACTTAGTGGAATCATAGAAAAGCACAACAAACTAACAATTACGAAATTTGGAGGCGATCCCATTTAAAACAAAACAGTTTTTCTCACAAAAAAATTTTTTTTTAAACGATCATTCGTACTGCAGCTATATGCTAAAGTCATCCGATTTCGACAAAACTTTGTAGAATTGTGTAAAAGTATTGAAACCAAAAAAGAGTTTCTCACTAGAACTAGTTTTTCAAACGATCGTTCCTACGGTAGCTATATGCTATAGTCATCCGATTTTGACCAAACTTTGTAGAATCGTGTGGGAGCATATAAAACAAATACATGCCAATTTTGAGGACATTTCCATCGAAAACAAAAAAGTTTTTCTAACTAAGACTATTTTCAGACTCTACTTTTCTAAGACAGCTATACCTTATAGATGTCCGACTTCGACCAAAATTTGGTGGAGTCCGGCCGGTTCTGCAGAGTTTGGTGAAGATAGCTTTCAGACTGACGGAGGAGATAGCATAGAAACAGACAGACGGACAGGGCTAAATCAACTCAGCTCATCGTGCTGATCAAGAACATATATACTTCATGTGGTCGGAGATGCTTCCTTCAATACGTTACAAACATCCGCACAATTTTATAATACACTCTGCAAGGGTATAAAAATCGAAAAAAAAATTTTCTAGACCAGAAGAGAGCCTTATTTTGAATATCCTACTAAATTTTCAACAATCGTTCATAATAGTCCAAAGTTCTTCAATACTCAAAATATTGTTGTCTTTTCTGAAATTCTAGTTGGGCTCTGTCTACGCAATCACTACTGCTGTTCTTATGTAATCTTCGTTGATTTCTGTTGATAATTGAATTATAAGCAATACTGACCTTGAGCCGGATAACAGCAACTTAGAACAATTCCTTACAGCATTGAGATTCAACCACACAATGAAAATAGATAGATATTTATTTACTTAAATAATCACTGAAACAAAAATTCTTAAAGATATAGCGTATTTATGTCATAATGTCATCTATACATCTACATAAAAGTGAAATGTTTGTATGTTTGTATGTTTGTATGTTTGTATGTTTGTATGTTTGTATGTTTGTATGTTTGTATGTTTGTATGTTTGTATGTTTGTATGTTTGTATGTTTGTATGTTTGTATGTTTGTATGTTTGTATGTGTATGTTTGTATGTTTGTATGTTTGTATGTTTGTATGTTTGTTTTTGTATGTTTGTATGTTTGGTATGTTTGTATGTTTGTATGTTTGTATGTTTGTATGTTTGTTGTTTGTATGTTTGTATGTTTGTATGTTTGTATGTTTGTATGTTTGTATGTTTGTATGTTTGTATGTTTGTATGTTTGTATGTTTGTATGTTTGTATGTTTGTATGTTTGTATGTTTGTATGTTTGTATGTTTGTATGTTTGTATGTTTGTATGTTTGTATGTTTGTATGTTTGTATGTTTGTATGTTTGTATGTTTGTATGTTTGTATGTTTGTATGTTTGAACATATGTTTGTATGTTTGTCCCCTATGGGCGTCTCAACCGCTGAACCGATCTTCACGAATTTTTCACAGTAAGTTCATGTCGATCAGGAAAGTGTCATAGGCTATGTCTCATATCTGTGAAATGGTCCAAAAACCGCGAAATTTGCAAGATTATGCCGTTCATCCGATTGCAATGAAAATTTGGAAATGGTTGTGCGCTTGCCCGGGAAGGTTTTTAAGTCGAAAAAATTTGCGGAAGACGGTCCAAAAACCGCGAAAATTGCACAATTTAAGTTTTCGCTAAAACTTTGGGAACTTGATCGACGCTTGCCCGGGAAGGTTTCCAAGAAAAAGAAACCGCGAAATTTGCAAAATGTTCGTTTCTTATAAAACTTTGGAGAATGTTTGGACGCTTGGGAGTGAAGGATTCTGATTTGAAGAAATTTGCAGAAAATTGTCCAAAAACCGAGAAAATTAAAAAATTTGCCGTTTCGGTAAATCTTTGAATAGTGGTTCGACGCTTGCCCGGATAGGTTTTAAAGTAGAAGATATGGGCGGAAAATGGTCCAAGAACCGCGAAATTTGCAAAATGCTCGATTTTGATGAAGCTTTGAGAAATGGTTGTACCCTTGCCGGAAAAGGTCATAAAACCGCGAAATTCTGAAAACTATACCGTTCATCCGATTGCCATAAAACTTTGGGCAATGCTTGCCAGAGAAGGTTTCTAAGGGCAAAAAATCGTAAAATTTGCAAAATAACCTTATGAGTTTTTATGAAAGCGGTAAGTGCTTATATTACAATGCCGGAGTCGGTAAATGGATGCTGTAGATTACACGGTCCAAAATATTGCGAAATTTGCAAATTTTGGATTTGATCCTGGATTATTGTGAAAATTTGATAGACGGCAATTGTAGACGGGTAAATAGAAACCCGGTCAAAAAGTCACGAAATTTGCAACATATTCATGATTTTAGACTATCATGAAGACGTGTATATAGAGAAAAAGATCAAACGGTCCAAAATGTTTACACCGACATGCAGCCTGCACTAGATAAAATATAATCGCTCTCTTAAGAATCATAAGAACCCGGGCGACGCCGGGTATTCAGCTAGTAGATTGATATTTATTTACTTAAATAATCACTGAAACCAAACTTCGTAAAGGTATAGCGTATTTACTATGATAATGTCATAATTCAATAAATTCGACTTTTAAGTTTATGATGCGGAATTATTTCCTATATTGTGTAAAATTTGCAAATAGCTATCTTGTATAGTCTACTAGTGAGTTGAGAATTTTTCAGTTAATACTTTTTGCAGGTTCATTCTCATGTTCCAGCAAAAGCGTCATATGTAAGTCCCTTATGCTTCAGACTATATTATGCGAAGACCCTTTGGTTTTTTGTTTAAAACATATTTTCGAATTTCTATAACGAGAATTTCAAATATAAAATATTTTACTAGGTTGACTCAAAACTAAAAGAACGGTTTTCGTTAGGTAAAATCAATTGAGAAATGGAAATTTCTGATATGGATTATGCTGAGTTATGACAGTGTTGAAGTAAGTAATTTTTCTTTTTTTTAAGTTGTTCGCAAACTCTATAAATTTCTTCAATGGCTCAACAATTACAGCGCACACAATTTACCAAAAAAAAATGCAAGAAAAAAGGCATACGAAACGATATGACAAAACAAATTCCCATATATTCAGAATAGCTCCCAGACACACACACACTCACTCATAGACAAACATGTCACACTCACACCCCTCGATGCCAAAAGATATCGCGTTGGATGTTGCGGCATCGCTTATATAGACTTATAGTCTCGCATATTGACCACGACGCGGCAATGGTGTTGGTAGCGAGGCGACAGAGTCAGCAACACCTTCAACCTCTGAATGGACGCAGGGGATTGATTTTTAACGAGCATAAACTCTCCTCTATCTGTTTTTATTTTCCCTGCGCTTAAGTTTTTGGGTGTAAAAAATTATGGGAAAACAATTTTTAATGGAATTTAATTGCTGCAAGAATAAATGGGCAGCTCTAAAGGGTCTTTTGAAAGCGCTTACAAATCAAGCAACTATTTGCTTTAAATGGCCTGCATGGACTTTGGCCTTTTAATTGAGTTTTTAACCCGAAGTTCGGTAAAGCTTTTAGCATTGTTCCAGCAACTCTAATTTTATGCTTTAAATAGTTTTTATAATTTCGATATTCGATTTAAATATCCGATATTTGAAGAGTATAATTGGGTATACTTGGTTCGAACAAATGTGTGAAATGGGCGGTAGAAAGCTTCTCCAACTTAATTAAGTATACATATTCTTGATCAGCTTCAATACCAGAGTTGATCAGCTCTGCGCATGGTATCCTTGAACGATAAGCAACAGCTTGAAATTTAATGATTCAGAGATCGAGTACTTGAAATTTTACTTACAAATTCAGGTACAAATTGATTGCAACTGCCCGGGGGTTCCAACGCTTTAGCACATCCCACACAACAATTGAACGACTTTAGCAGCTTTGGTATTTTGTTTTTGTGTGGGGTAAAACTTTGGACACGCTCATAAAATTGCTCGTTTAACTCATTTAACTTTTTGTTGCTTTCGGGGGTTCTTCTCTTCACACTTCATTTTTTTTTTTAGAAAGTTTTGCATAAATTGTTGCAACAAGAAAAGTTAATAATGCCAACAGGCAGAAAGTCGTGCTGGGGCGACAATGAAAATAATTCAATTAAAACACTTTTCCCAGTTATCGCATGTGTGCATGCCAAGTTACAATTACGCCCAAAACCAAATTAACACATAGACTCGGTACCGACCTTTAGCAGGTCTCTGTGTATGTGTGAGTGAGTGTATGGGTGTGTTTGGATTGGCCGCGAGCAAATTTTGCATAAAGTTTTTTGGCTGGTTTCAGTCCCAGTGCCCTTTCGTGTGGTCAGGGTTCTCCGTGTTACCCCTGCAATTGCGACATCTATGCCATGTTTACTTTGCTACTTAGAGCCAGAGTGTATCCTCCGTTCGCCCCTTGCCAACTGTTGTTGCTTAAAGCCACAAAGTAGCTTTTGGTTCCAGAGAATTTAAATGTTGTTGTTGGCCCAACTTAAGTCCGTGACTCCTGTATCTCTATCTGGTTCTGTTCTGTGTGGTGTTTTGTCTATTATTTTAAGATTTGATTGGTTTGCCCTGGGATTTGGGGCTTGTGTCATGTTGATTTTGTGTCGTGTCCTGTCTTGTGCTCCTTTCTCCTTGTCCCTGTCTCGGTCTTCCTTGTCTTGTTTGGTCAGTCTATATGCCAGTATTTACATTTTCATTTTGGCACTTAACGATTTAACATTTAAAAATTATGTGGGTAACGGATACCATTTATTGAGTAATTTTAGTTGGTGATACAATGTTAACATATTGGTAACTTTTCTAGTTCGGCAGCACACTAAAATACGAGCCGAATGCTTGCCGATGGACTCCGCACATCAAGGCAATGAGGCCGAAGTCTGTTAGCTATCTGGTGGAACAGCTCTAATTATAATTAAAACTATGCAATTAATCTTATGATTAATATATCTTCACTTCAGTTCAAGATATCTTAGGTTTGGCGGTTTGTCCATTAAAGACATTTTTAAATTAAATATTGCATTTCCTTGCCGTCACTGAGGCAGGAATGACATTTTCAATTTTTGGGAACACTTTTAATCACAATTTTTTCGTCTATGGGGAAAAGTCGTTGGTGTAAGACAGTCAAATTAAGCTTAAATTCGCAGCTCAATGTTTTTGAGATGATACACAACATCGCCTCTTGCACATTAATGAAAAATGGCGACAATAATTATCTCTAAAAATTTGAAAGTGTCATTCCAGCCTGAGGAACAAAACTACAATTGCTCGTACAAAAATGCCCAAAATCCGCAACATCGCCTTCGTTGGTTAGGTCTGGTTTATGGTCTGCTAGATGTCCCGGCGAACTTCGTACCGCCTAACAATACATAACTGTAGTGAGATAACTTAAGGCCCTCTTCTGGTCTAGACGACTTGTGATATTCAGCATTTTTAGTTTTGTTATCAGGAGCAAAATTAAATAAAGCAGAGGGTTTGCCGACACGTGAACATGACACGTACAATTGACCATGAGAAAAACATTCATTTTCCAAATTCAGGCCACACGAACTGGCCCTGTGATTTGTTAATCGTCATGGCGAATGCAAGGCGAATTAAATATTAAATTCGTTTAAACCCAAAGGGCACATCGGCTGAGATCATCGGAAACTTCGGAATGAGAACTTCTTCTTCTCTAAATTTTACTATGATTATCGTAGCGTGAATCACATTGGTCATCAATTTTCTTAATTTCTTTCCATTGCATAGTTTTGGTTGGCTTAGATTTCGAAGCAAGACGACTTCCGAGCCAACCTTTAGTTGCAAATTGTGCGGCAAATCCGAAGCGTTTAAAAATTCTGTTGCATAGTTGGTAACATCGTCCTCGTTTGTTACACAGTCGATAGATTTGAATGAATGCAGAGTACCAATGATCTGATTCTGAACTACAAAGTTTAAGCAATGATGTTCGGGAATACTTTTTTAATGCCAAATTGCATTTGGCTAAAGAATCGTCTTTCGATAAGACGAAATTGCAAAAATTCGGAGGAAATGAAATCAATCCGATTTACAGACAGAGACACGACCATTACCGATATTCAGCAATTCCTTGGAGAAATAGAGAGCGATGGATTGTTCTGCAATGCAACTCTCATGTTAGCTGAAGTTTCTTTACATAGCTCCACAGATTGGATGATTTGAGGCAAGCGTTTCTTTGATCGGCTGGAGTCGATCTTGGAATGACTGGAAGTGTTTGGCGGAAATCGCCAGATAGTAAAATCATTGCGCCTCCTAAATATATTGAGTCATTGCACAGATATTTTAATGTTCGGTGAATTGCTTCCAATGCGCTTTAGTGCGCCATTGTGCATTCGTCCCAAATGATGATTTTTGCCTATGCAATTACTATTTCCATTGAAGAGTGTTTTGCAATTTTCCATGTCGGTTGTTTAATAGTTTAAAGGTATAACTGCAATCTTAACGCCTAAGGAGTTGTAAAGTAATAGTAAAATGGCTTGTCAAGTTGACACAGCCCCAAATGGCCAAAGCCGAGCCACCCGGCCTGTACGACATCTCCCAATGAGCCGCAATGTCGGATCGCGCACCAACAGTGGCCAAAGTGAATGACATGAGGAATGTCTTCCCAGTTTCATTGGGGGCATCCAAGAAAAATAAGTCACCATTTCCATCATCAATTGCCTTCATTAATGCATCATAAATAGACAGCGGATTTTGCATATTTTCAAACCGATTTTAATCCTATTAGACTGGGGCACATGTGTTTTTAACAAATTTTGTCAATTTGTTCACTGCATATTGTCTTTTGCTGACAGTGCAGCTTATGAAATAATAATTTAAGCCATTTTGAAATTAAATCTGATTTTTTTAGAATTTTATATTCGTAAAGAGTCAGCACAACATATAATGTTGTGCTCATTAACTTTGGTCTACTAGGATAAAAATCAGTTTAAAAATATGCAAAGTCCGCTGTCTAATCATAAAGCTCCCTCTGTTGAGGTTTCAACAGGGGTACATTCATTTGAACTGATTGGTGTAATTCATGTCGATCATATTTAAGTTCACGCTCTTTATTAAATGCATCATTCACTCCACGATCTGGCGCTGGCATTCCTAAGCTGACCAACAAACTGCCGCACATGTCTTCTGACATGTCATCCTTGTATTTGTTCCACAGGTCACGTGGATTCGATGGGAAGCATGTCGAAATAGTGTGCGTATCTGACTTGGAGATTCAGAAATAATTGCTTCAGCGATTGTCGTGCCCCATTTATGTATTTATTAAGTTTGTGCGTATAAACGTAAAAGCCAGAAGGGAGTACCTCCGACCAAATAAAGTATATATATTCTTGATCAGCATCAACAGCCGCGTCGATTTAGCCGTGTCCGACTGTCTGTCTGATTTGCATATTTTGCGATTTTTGTGACCGCTTGGAATACACCTGCTATTTAACGATTTTTTTGGACCATTTATTTAAATACTTTTTATGAGCGATTCTGTTAGGCGGGGCCGGTACAAATCCAACAAATCAAAGATCATGAAAATCTGTCCAGCCGTTCTTGAGTTATAAGTGGTGTAACTAACACCACTTTGTTATACTCTGTACCAAAGGTACATAGAGTATAATAAGTTTGTGCAAAGCCATGTCCGTCTTTCTGACCGTATGAACGCACAGATCTCAGAGATGGTAAGAGATAGAGGTTTGACATGTATGGGACTTATGCTCCTTATACTTGCAGGCAGATCAAGTTTATTTTTAATTTTTGCCACGCCCCCTCCCGCCCCCGCAAATTGGAAAAAACGTCATATCTCCCACAGTTTTAGAGATAGAAGGTTCGTTCCTTCTGGACAGTAATAGTTAAAAACGACCACCAAAGGAATGAGAGATCGGATGAACGGTTGTCGAATTAGAATGAAAACAAACAATTATGGGCGCAAATCGGAACGGTGAGAGGCAGACTCACAGGTACCGGAGTTTAGTCGGGCTTGTATGAAAATTGAAAGAAATTGAACATTTTATTTATAGAAGAGTCTTGACGTATTGAATATACTATGTGAGCTAAGTCTTAGTTTAATCATTAACATGTCTTCCAGTTATTTTTCATCTATACTGGCTCGTTGGCTGGATAAAACAAACCTTAGCAAAAGCTCGCTCGGACGATACTTGTAATGCAGGAACAGCTAATACAACAAATGGCTCATTGTTCTTCACAATTATAGTTTATCCAAAACCTTAAAAAGTTCGAATTTTGAGACAGTCTTCTAAAGGGAAAATGAAAAAAAGTGCATTTGGCTAAAGAATCATTTATGCTTTCATCCAATAACTCCTCTAAAGATTAAACAATTTTGCAATATGTTTCTAAGCAAGTTGTTTTTGTTTTATGGTGAAAAATATTTGGTTTCTTGGACCAAAAAAAATACAGATTTGGCCAGATTTCAGTTTGGGCGGCATAAATTTTAATCAAATATTCTTAAAGAGCATACATTAGGCTTATTAAATCCACTAAGCATTTTGATATCAGTGCAGCCCTGGACTTTTAGCAGGGCTGCAAAGTCAAGTGTTCGGTCAGCTGCGTGTTGTGTTTAAAAAATTGAGGAACAACACTCAACTTTAAGTTGTGCCAATTTAATGTGAGAAAACTTAATGTAAAATATGGAAAGTAAAGGTATGTCAAATGTGAATACTGAAACAAATTGTGTGTTGTTCTTGTTAAAGTTGTTTCTGTTTACCGTTTTGATATGTTTTTATAAAGAACAAGTCTAGACGAGTGCCCCGACTACAAAATACCCTGTTCCCTTGATTTCTGTGTTTTTTCTTTACATACACAAACACTCACACATACAGCTGGCTGCGGGCGCGCGATGTCGTATATAACTCGGTGTTTATTGTCCGATCTGTTGATCTTTTCAGGAATAGATAGATATTGAGCCTTACATGATATATATAAAGTTTGGTAGGTCTATCTTAAAAATTGTGGCTCTGACAGTTTTTTGCGCTTAAAGGGGGGAGGGGGAGGAATTTTCCAAATCTGAAACAAACTCGTATTGAATCGGGCATACACTTACCTACATGCTGTGGCTCTAGCTCTTATAGTCTCTGAGAAACACGCGTTCATACGGACAGACGGACGGCGGACGCGGACAGGGCTAAATCGACTCGGCTGTTGATGCTGATCAAGAATATATATACTTTATAGGGGTCGCAAATGCTTCCTTCTACCTGTTACATACTTTTGCACAACTTCATGATCCCCCTTTTCCCATTTTCAATGGGAACAGGGTATAAAAAACTTAACCAACGTGCCCATGAATTGTGGAGTCGGACAATTTCTGACAAAAATTAAATATGTTGAGTTTGTCCTTAAAATGTATGTCTCATCGTGTTATTAATGCATTTTGCGGCTTTTTGCGGTTTTGCGCACATTCTCTTGATATTTGCAGTTAAGTTTAAGTTCAGCCATGCAAAGCTGTTTAAAGTATGGACCAAAAATTAAATACTTTGAGATTTATTTAAAAAAGGTCGCAAATAAGCGCTGAAAATCTTCGAACATTAAAAGCAAAAAATTTTTTTTCATGATTCTGCATCGGGCCCTAAAGGCATTCTTACTTACCAATTTCCCGTTTTCCCTTTAGCCAGGTTCGAAGCTGCGATTCTAGTACACCTTTATTTAGAAGACTCTATTTTTGAGGCCGAAAACTTTTTAAACAGCCCTCGCATTGACACATTTTTATACAGTTGCAAAGGGTATTATAAAATTGTCCGGATGTTTGTAACGCATTGAAGGAAGCATCTCCGACCACATAAAGTATAAATATTCTTGATCAGCACGACGAGCTGAGTTGATTTAGCCCTGTCCGTCTGTCGTCCGTCCGTCTGTCCGTCTGTCTGTCTATGCTATCTCCTCCGTCAGTTTTAAAGCTATCCTCACCAAACTTTGCACTAAGTCTTTTGGTACAAATACGCTGCACATTTGTCGGAACCGGCCGGATCGGATGACTATAGCATATAGCTGCCATAGGAACGATCGGTTGAAAAACAAGTCTTAGTGAGAAAAACTTTTTTGTTTTTAATGGAAACGCCTCCAAAGTACGTATTTCTTAGTTTACTATCCTTTCCCATGATTTCACTAAGTTTGGTCGAAATCGGATGACTATAGCATATAGCTGCCATAGGAACGATCGGTCGAAAAACTAGTTCTAGTGAGAAAAACTTTTTTGTTTTTTAATGAAAACGTCCTTTTCATTGGCATACACTTATTTTATATAATTTTACACAATTCTACAAAGATTGGTCGAAATCGGATGACTATAGCGTATAGCGTCCCATAGGAACGATCGGTCGAAAAACTAGTTCTAGTGAGAAAAACTTTTTTTTTTTAATGAAAAAGTCCTTATCATTGGCATACTCTTATTTTATTTACTTTGGACACATTTCTACAAAGTGGTCAAAATCGGATGACAAAATATATGTAACGACCAGGTTGGTGCGGACAAAAATAAAGTGTCTTTCGATTGGGCATCCAAACCATTTGTAATACTGGTTGGTGCGCAAAAAAATATATATTATAACACACGGGTTGGTACAGCTGTCACGCAACAACACTAACTGGTACACTCTGAGTGAA
This sequence comes from Lordiphosa collinella, assembly GCA_018904265.1. Taxonomy (NCBI): domain Eukaryota; kingdom Metazoa; phylum Arthropoda; class Insecta; order Diptera; family Drosophilidae; genus Lordiphosa; species Lordiphosa collinella. The sequence continues at coordinate 364,456 of JAEIFV010000173.1, read as the reverse complement.
GAATCAACCGATCTATGACCTTCAAATGAGTTCCCAAGTGAACAGGTGGTAAATTGAACTGGCCTATGGCAAGGCATAGAATCGTTAGGCTCTTCACATCAGTATGGGCTAATGTTGCAATTGGAAGATTTGTCGGTTTGGGACACTTACAGCGGCTAGCAAAACAGTGGTTGGGGAGGTTTTTGACAACTTCCAAATTCAACACCCATAACGTATATAAATTTTATAGAATCCCGATGCCTTTTTAATTGCATAAGATAATTTGCATAAAATAAATTGCATAAATACATAAATCCACAAGAAGGAATTGAAAGAAAAAGAATTGAAAGAATTAATAGAAATATGGAGAAGTCAGCAGCACAGATTACTTAGAGCTAACCAGGTGTTATGGCAGCAGCGCTCTCTACCCTCCCTACCAATGATTTTTCCATTGTGCGCATTTAAACGAAAAAATCCCAAAATGTTGTTTTTCCTCTTTAGCCTATTCCATTACTTCAAAGAAAAATCATAAACGATTCAGTTAGCCATTTTTAATTGCTGGTTTTATATTATCAAACAAAAATATCATGAGAACTTTTCCTAAGATACATTTTTATTCTACAAAAGAACTTCATACTTCTTTAGCAACCCTCGCGTAAATATATACATTAATTCAATTCAGGTGCTTAACAAAAGTTTGTGTAACCTGTTAGGGTTCAGTTTGAAATACTAATATCATAATTTAAAATTAAGGTAGATACTAATTAATATAATTTCACTTCAGTTTAGTTTTTGCATAATTCTACTACAAGCTTTTAAATTTCTCTTAACACCATTCTAGTGCTTTATCTACTCGCTTTTAGGTTTCATAACAAATAGAAAAAATTTTAGAAATATGAAATAATCATAAAAAAATATAAGTAGGAAGTATATATATGTAGTTTTGTTCAAATATTTTAATTTCAAATTGAAATTGCTTGTTTTGCTTTCTTTTTTTAAACTGAAGAGATTTAGGCCGGCAGTGATCAAAACAAAGAATGCAAAATTACGAAAATCAATGCCATCATAGGATCAAAGCACAAGAAATTACACACAACATACCTGAGAAGTGGTAATATATGCAGAAGTTGAAAAATCAATGACTATTAAATTTATTGTTTGCACATATTTTCTTTTATATTAGCACTTTTCGTGGTTTGTTTTGTAGATTTTAATTTTTCTTACTTTACTTTACTTTTCTCATTGTCTTTCTATGTCTTGTTGCTCTGTTTTTAAAAATTCACCGAAATAGCTTAATTGTGTAGTTTCACTCACCCTCTAGACTCCGATGAAGCGCTCCATGGTTCCAGATGATTTTGCTATATGTTTGGGGTTGTGCTTTAAATTTTGAAAACGTGGTTAAACTATTTCAGGTGGCAAAATTAAGGCGAAACTCTAAAAAAAACATATGGTTGCACTCACTTTGTTTAAATCACTCACTTTACAGTTTTAGAGTCACTGTGCCCTAACATTCTCTTTTCGTCTTGTGTTTCTATGCATTGATTTCATGTATGTATGTACCTCACTTTTATGTCGCTGTATATACACATATGAAATTTACTTTAAACTGTATTTCTATAACTTTCGCACATATATACTTTCACTTTAACAAAAATTTTTAACCATTTCATGAGGGTGATTTCAAATCGTATACGAAACTATATATTAAAGCGGAGCACTATTCACGGAATGTGTCTCTGTTCTCGTTGTTTTCACTTTGACTATTCGCCGCGCTAACTGTGCATTTGCCGTGCTAACTGTGCATTCGCCGTACTAACTGTGAATTTCAGCTGGTAAAGATTATCACTCTTGGGGGGTTTTCTGGCACTTTTTTCTGCTTCTCCTGGGATTTGGTGGCTGCTTGCTTTGTTGGCTGCTTACGCCAAGGCTTAAAGACGTTGGTGCCTCACTCGATCTGCCACATCGAGGAGGTCTTGAGAAGGTCTGCACCGAGGATACCGGAATGCTGCACTTGTTCAAGATGCCTTGCAGATTCGTCCGATGATGATATAGGCAATAAAAGAAGTAGGCCTTTTGTTTAAGGCAAATCTGTTTTAGTGAAAGCGAGAACCGTTCGTAAATGAAAGGTTAGAATTATGTCTTAACAAAATTGCTTTTTCTCTATACTCACTCGTCAATATTTATTGTACCAACAAGAAAGACGTATGAAGCTTCTTTTTTGCTTACAAAAGAGTTGTTGCCGCCAAGGATGGCATCAAAATTTGCGGATTCTTAAATTGAAATTTTCAGAGGAAATCCAACTTCACTCGAGGAGACCAGAACAGGAAAGAGATCAATTCGACCACTGACACTAGTGAGACCAAAATTTTCAGGCAAAAGGAGTGCTGTTAGCGCGCTGTCAGACCTAACATTGGTGCTGCTAATGTAATATCAGTGCTGTTAACGTTACATCAGTTATGATTGATCACGAGCCGTTAAAATTTAAACAATTACCCTTCAACAAAATTCTAATTATGAATTCTGATGATTACACCTAATTTTTCCACAGTAACTGTCCATTACAAACCCTGGATAATTATGCAAGTCTTACTTAGCAGAATTAGACTGAAAAAACTGTGAAGTTACTGTCTAATATCTTTCGTGTGAAAGGTTCCTATAAGTCGTCCTTGCAGGTCTTCTAAGATGTAATATGCATTACCTAACTTTTCTCGTACTCGAGACTTCAACCAAGATGGGCTCAGTTTCGCATTAAAATTTTTCTGAAAACTACTATGATCAAAGTTACGTCTGTAAACTTCCTGACCTATCTTAAATTGGATTGTTCGAGTTCTAAGGTTGTATTGATCTGCGTTTATCTTGTATGCCTTTGCTATGTTTGCCCTCAGCTCCTGTCTTAATAGTTTTAGCTGATCATCTCTATTAAGAGTGCATACTGACTCATCTAGCAAATGAAGGCGTTTTAACAGATCATAATGTGTACCGTGAGTAGCCATGTCAAATCCAAAAAGGGCATGATATGGGGAAACTTTAGTACTCTGATGGACTGAATTTCTTAAGGCACAGCTAATCGCAGGAATATGTCTGTCCCATTCGCGCTGATCATCCTTAAGATACGATCTGATGGCTGCTATCAGAGAGCGATTAACTCTCTCAGCTGCATTCGATTGAGGGGAGTAAAGAGCTGTGTACATATGCTTTATCCCTAAAGATGTTAGCCAAGAATTGAAGCTATTAGCCTTAAATTGCGAACCATTATCGCTAACGATAAGTTCGGGCATTCCATAAATGAAAAATATGTGATTCTGTAAGAATTGTTGTATGACATCAGAAGTAAATTTCTTTAAAGGACAAAGCCAGTGAAATTTTGAGAAGTGATCCAAAACGATAAACAGGCCAATGTGTCCTTGCTTACTTCTGGGATAAGGACCTAAAATGTCTATGTATAACCTCTGAAAAGGCCTTACAGAAATTGCGGGACTTCCCATTGGTGGTTTCAGAGTTATGTTTGGAGCTTTCGTGGTTTTACACACTTCGCATCCACGAATGTACTCTCGCACTTGCGTAACTAAGCCAGGCCAATAAAAGTACCTACGTATCAAATCTAATGTTTTCGCAATGCCGCCGTGTGCAGCATTTACAGAATTGTGCGCTTGCTTAATGACGTCTGCAGTCATGGTTTGTGGTATCCACAACTTCCACATCGTTTCTGCCGCAGCGGTTGTACCGTCATCATGCTGTGTTCGCATGTATACAAACTTGTCAATGACGCGAATATCAGGGTAACTCGATTCATTCGCTAAGATTCTACCTTTGAGTTGACAATACTCTTCTTCCTCAAAATGTTTGGAACTCAAATCTACAATTGGGCCTAATTCTTCCAAGGATAGAACTTCTTCTGTGAACATTCGTGAAAGTGCATCCGGAACAATGTTGTCTCGTCCTTTACGATGACTCACGCTAAATTTGTATCCCTGAAGTCGCATTGCCCATCTGGCTAAACGGCCTTTAAGATTCGACTGTTTCATTAACCACACTAAGCTTGCATGATCTGTAATCAGTTCAAAATCTTGCAGCTCTAAGTAGCAACGAAAACGTTCAATGGCTTCGAGAGCTGCCAGGCACTCTCTCTCAGTCACACTGTAGTTTCTCTGAGCGGAATTAAGTTTCTTCGACATAAAAGCCACAGGTCTCTCTTCACCATCTTCTGATATCTGAACAAGGACTGCTCCTATGCCAAAATCGCTCGCATCACAATGAACGTAAAATTTCTTACTGAAATCAGCGTTCTGAAGTACTGGAGCTGTCGTGAGACTATGCTTGAGCTTTTCCATAGCTTTTTGTGCAGCTTCAGTCCAAATGAATTTTTTCTTCGTGGACAAAAGTTCGGTTATGGGACTTGCGATATCTGAGAAATTCTCAATGAAACGCCTATACCAGCCAGCGAGGCCTAAAAATCCACGAACTTGCTTCAATGTTTTGGGCGATGGCCATTGCATGATTGATTCGATTTTACGAGGATCAGTAGCAATCCCGCCCTTTCCGATCACATAACCCAAATATCGAACTTCCGTGACACAAAACTTACTTTTTGCCACATTCAAAGTTAAGTTTGCTCGACGAAATTGTTCGGTAAGCCTTAGCAAAACTGAGATATGCGAATCGAAATCTTCAGATACTACGCACAAGTCGTCTAGGTATCCAAAGACGCAATATTTGAGATCTGCCGGTATTAAATCATCCATTAGTCTACACATAGTTTGCGCAGCATTGCACAATCCGAACGGCATTGTCACAAACTGATAAAGTGGTCGCCCTGGAATTGTGAACGCTGTGATAGCTTTAGATTCTTCCGTTAATGCTATTTGCCAAAAGGCGTCTTTCAGGTCGATTTTTGATATTATATGTGCTTTCGGCAATCTTGCAAAGATTCCTTCTACACTGGGTAACGGGTAAGCATCCTTTTTGGTGAACTCATTGATCTTTCTCGCGTCGAGGCAGAGTCTCACTTTATCAGGTTTGGTAACCATGCGCATAGGTGAACTCCATGGACTAGAGGAACGTTCAATGACACCTAGTGATAGCATTCTATCAATTTCTTTGAACAGCAGCTTTTCAACAGCAGGTGACACCGGATAAAAGCGTTGCTTCACAGGCTGAGCATTACCCACATCAATTGAGTGTGTAATCAATGGTGTCCTGCCAAGACCCTGTCTTTCGAAATTCGGAAAGAGGTCGATGACTGAATTGAGTCGCTTTCGCTGTTCAGCCGTTAAAGGATAAGTTTGGTCATTTCCTGCTTGATCTGTTATGCTCTCGGGCTGAAGATCAACAGAAGAAATTATGCTGGGAGCTAACTGGAATGCTTTCCAAAAGTCAATCCCTAATATGACTTTTTTATGCAATGAGGGTACTACAAAAAATTTGATTGGCTTTGTGACTCCATTGTATGTTACATCAGTAACTATATATCCGAGCACAGTATGTTTGTTTCCATCAGCTGTTTTTACGGATGACAAAATCTTTTTGAAATCTTTGTAATTTTCCCATTGGCATTGAGTTAATTCACCACCTAAACAACTGATATTGGCACCAGTATCAAGGAGGCCATGTTCTACAAAATTTAGAAACGAAACTTGAGCATAATAGCGACCATCGTTTGCATCGTTAATTAACGCTGAAACTAAGAGCTTATTTGTATCTCGCACTCGTCTCCAAAAGTTGCGTATTCGTATTGTTGAGCGCTTTGACACACGCTTAATAGACGAAACATCGTTAAATATCCTTGCTCGTGCTTTTAAATATTTTGCAAAACGAGTGTGGTAAGGAACAATTGGGTATAATTCTGTAGCTGTTTTATTCTTAATTGGTAAGTTTTGGGAATTGTTTATAATGGATAAATCCCCAGATTTATGTGACGACACCAAAAACTTAGGTGCTGGTGCGTCATTTGCATTGTTTACAGCATCTAGTGGGGAGCCTTCCGACTGCTGTCGTGGGAAGGACCCTTTTTGGAGTTTTCCGACTTTTTTGCTTGGCAATTCGTGCACTGAGGTTTGTAAGTCTTTTTTGCACCACAGCCGTAGCAAAATATCTTTCTCTCATTCAAACACATATCCCAGGTATGGCCTTCGATATCGCAGTTCCAACACCTGAAGGTTTTACCTGTCTTATTAACTGCGTCAACATTCAAATTCTCATCATCTGTATCTGAAATTTCACTGCTCTCGCAAAGTTCAGCTACAGCACGCTTTGAGAATTTAGTATGCGTTGACGGTTTGTAACTCTTGAAGTGCTCTTCTTCAAGCATGTTCTCTCTCTTTTGGACAAGCTGTCTCAAACTCGACACTGAGTCAACTTTCACATAGAGAAGTTCATGTCTAATTTCTGGCCTTAGGTTTTGTCTAAGCCGGCTAAGCAGTTGTTGCTCACTTAACGGGGTGGACAATCGAGAAGCTAAATCAACGATATCGCAATAAAATGCATCAAAAGTTTCTCGATCCCTTTGTTTGCGAATTCTAATTTCTTCAAGCAGAATATCTTCGTCTTTACTATCTCGAAATTGATTCTTAAGTGCATCCCTAAAGTCTTTCCAAACTATTGCCTCAACAGTTTTCCTATAGCGCCAGTACCAATCACGGGCCTTTCCAACTAATAGTATATGCAGGTTTTTGCATAGCAGTGGAAAGTCACTATTTAAAATATCTTCTGTAAGCGCGTTTATTCTATAGAGAAACTCTTCGACAGTTGGACCTTTAGTGGAACCATCATACTTTATACACCAGCTTTGCACGATCTGGGTAGCTTTTTCAGCACTAAATGAATGTGCAACCCTTTCTTGTGTTGTTGTCTGTCTTTCTGATATAGCCGGTGACACTTCAAATGATCTTTGAGCGCTACCACGCTGAGATTCTAATGATTGATTACTAAAATTCAATCTCGCTAACCGCCTATCAATAATATCTTCAAGTCTGCCGAAAATTCTTTCATAGTCCACGGGAGAGTATGGAATGTCTGCTCTAGAAGACGATCTTGGAACATTAGCGCGTTGTTGTGCCGTTCGTCCTCTACGACCAGGCTTTCTGCCTTTTTTGGCAGTGTTCAACTCTGCTCCGATCAAGCTATCATTATGGTCATCCTGCTGCGTAACTCCACAGGCTACTTGCTCATGTACTTGTGCAATAGTATTTTGTTGTTGCCTTTTGGTACTTCTAGTGTTATGTACCTTTGGTACAGCACCTTTACTTGCGTTTTGCTGTGCTAAGTTTGAATTAATTTGGAAATCGGTAAGATCGTTGGAACGACATGGTGATTGACACACTTGACATCCATCGTTATCTGCAATCCAATCACTAATGCAGTTTCTATGAAAATAGTGTCCACATTTTGTGACTGCATTTTGCTGATCGTGTGACATTGGGTTTTTGCAAATGGAACATGCAACACCAGTGTCTAAATTAATCAGAGCGGCGCCTGTTAAATCTTCAACACTATGAGACACAGGCATTTTGCTTTTTAATTGTACTTCTTTATTAAAAAAAAATTTCTTTGTTTTTCTTGATTTGTTAATTTCGTAATTGATTTGTTTTTATAGTATTTTATCATAATTTTATTTTTCTTATCCGTAAATGGGAATATTTTAAAGAGGAAATAATAATGCTGCTTTGGGCTATTGTTCAACAAAACTGACAACAATCATTGCTGTTTGTTATACAGTTTCTGATGGAGCACATTTGATATTGCCACTCAAAATCAAAACAATGAAAATCTAAGCTCTATATAGTTGGTATGGTTTTGGTCTGAAGCCAAAATGTCCATAATTCCTGCACCAATAGACACAAAGAAAATTCACTATGTGTTAAAGTTGCCAATTTCAATATATGCTAAAGGATAGCAATATTACAAAAGATAAAAAAAAGGAGTAGTGTTTCCAAGGAGGCCGATCGATAGCATCACATGCCGTCGGTCACGTATCCATCATTGGTCTACTAATTGACTTTTAATTTACTTGACTCTTTTAGGAACTTCACAGATGAAATGTAAATAAATATGAATCAGCAGTCGACATTCTAGCAGTCTGCCAAAACTCGAAATTCCGTAGATTTATATTTATATACCTACTGACAGTTGAGAACCAAATAAATTTTAAATGAAAAGAAATGAAAATGAAAGGAAAATAGATTAGAGGGAATTCTGAAAGATTGTAGAGCAATTAATTCAAAGAAAATTTTTTTAAATCATCTGCCTCAATGTTTGGGAGTCAAAATCTGAAAGATTTTGGAGCATTCAATCTTAATAAATCCTTGAATCGCTTATCCCACATGTTGGGTACCAAAATATAAACGATTTTGGAGCATTTAATTTAAAGAAATCCCTGAATCACTTAGCCCCACACGTTGGGCGCCAAAATATATGTAATGACCAGGTTCGCCAAAATATATGTAATGACCAGGGGCGCCAAAATATATATAATGACCAGATTGGTGCGGACAAAAATAAAGTGTCTTTCGATTGGGCATCCAAACCATTTGTAATACTGGTTGGTGCGCAAAAAATATATATTATAACACACGGGTTGGTACAGCTGTCACGCAACAACACTAACTGGTACACTCTGAGTGAAGAATCAACCGATCTATGACCTTCAAATGAGTTCCCAAGTGAACAGGTGGTAAATTGAACTGGCCTATGGCAAGGCATAGAATCGTTAGGCTCTTCACATCAGTATGGGCTAATGTTGCAATTGGAAGATTTGTCGGTTTGGGACACTTACAGCGGCTAGCAAAACAGTGGTTGGGGAGGTTTTTGACAACTTCCAAATTCAACACCCATAACGTATATAAATTTTATAGAATCCCGATGCCTTTTTAATTGCATAAGATAATTTGCATAAAATAAATTGCATAAATACATAAATCCACAAGAAGGAATTGAAAGAAAAAGAATTGAAAGAATTAATAGAAATATGGAGAAGTCAGCAGCACAGATTACTTAGAGCTAACCAGGTGTTATGGCAGCAGCGCTCTCTACCCTCCCTACCAATGATTTTTCCATTGTGCGCATTTAAACGAAAAAATCCCAAAATGTTGTTTTTCCTCTTTAGCCTATCCCATTACTTCAAAGAAAAATCATAAACGATTCAGTTAGCCATTTTTAATTGCTGGTTTTATATTATCAAACAAAAATATCATGAGAACTTTTCCTAAGATACATTTTTATTCTACAAAAGAACTTCATACTTCTTTAGCAACCCTCGCGTAAATATATACATTAATTCAATTCAGGTGCTTAACAAAAGTTTGTGTAACCTGTTAGGGTTCAGTTTGAAATACTAATATCATAATTTAAAATTAAGGTAGATACTAATTAATATAATTTCACTTCAGTTTAGTTTTTGCATAATTCTACTACAAGCTTTTAAATTTCTCTTAACACCATTCTAGTGTTTTATCTACTCGCTTTTAGGTTTCATAACAAATAGAAAAAATTTTAGAAATATGAAATAATCATAAAAAAAATATAAGTAGGAAGTATATATATGTAGTTTTGTTCAAATATTTTAATTTCAAATTGAAATTGCTTGTTTTGCTTTCTTTTTTTTTTTTTTTTAAACTGAAGAGATTTAGGCCGGCAGTGATCAAAACAAAGAATGCAAAATTACGAAAATCAATGCCATCATAGGATCAAAGCACAAGAAATTACACACAACATACCTGAGAAGTGGTAATATATGCAGAAGTTGAAAAATCAATGACTATTAAATTTATTGTTTGCACATATTTTCTTTTATATTAGCACTTTTCGTGGTTTGTTTTGTAGATTTTAATTTTTCTTACTTTACTTTACTTTTCTCATTCTCTTTCTATGTCTTGTTGCTCTGTTTTTAAAAGTTCACCAAAATAGCTTAATTGTGTAGTTTCACTCACCCTCTAGACTCCGATGAAGCGCTCCATGGTTCCAGATGATTTTGCTATATGTTTGGGGTTGTGCTTTAAATTTTGAAAACGTGGTTAAACTATTTCAGGTGGCAAAATTAAGGCGAAACTCTAAAAAAAACATATGGTTGCACTCACTTTGTTTAAATCACTCACTTTACAGTTTTAGAGTCACTGTGCCCTAACATTCTCTTTTCGTTTTGTGTTTCTATGCATTGATTTCATGTATGTATGTACCTCACTTTTATGTCGCTGTATATACACATATGAAATTTACTTTAAACTGTATTTCTATAACTTTCGCACATATATACTTTCACTTTAACAAAATTTTTAACCATTTCATGAGGGTGATTTTAAATCGTATACGAAACTATATATATGTAAATAAAGCGCGAGCACTATTTCAACATGGAATGTGTCTCTGCTTCTCGTTGTTTTCACTTTGACTATTCGCCGCGCTAACTGTGCATTTGCCGTGCTAACTGTGCATTCGCCGTACTAACTGTGAATTTCAGCTGGTAAAGATTATCACTCTTGGGGGGTTTTCTGGCACTTTTTTCTGCTTCTCCTGGGATTTGGTGGCTGCTTGCTTTGTTGGCTGCTTACGCCAAGGCTTAAAGACGTTGGTGCCTCACTCGATCTGCCACATCGAGGAGGTCTTGAGAAGGTCTGCACCGAGGATACCGGAATGCTGCACTTGTTCAAGATGCCTTGCAGATTCGTCCGATGATGATATAGGCAATAAAAGAAGTAGGCCTTTTGTTTAAGGCAAATCTGTTTTAGTGATAGCGAGAACCGTTCGTAAAGGAAAGGTTAGAATTATGTCTTAGAAAAATTGCTTTTTCTCTATACTCACTCAATCAATATTTATTGTACCAACAAGAAAGACGTATGAAGCTTCTTTTTGGCTCACAAAAGAGTTTTTGCCGCCAAGGATGGCATCAAAATTTGCGGATTCTTAAATTGAAAATTTCAGAGGAAAATGCAACTTCACTCGAGGAGACCAGAACAGGAAAGAGATCAATTCGACCACTGACACTAGTGAGACCAAAATTTCAGGCAAAAGGAGTGCTGTTAGCGCGCTGTCAGACCTAACATTGGTGCTGCTAATGTAATATCAGTGCTGTTAACGTTACATCGGTTATGATTGATCACGACCCGTTAAAATTTAAACAATTACCCTTCAAAAAAATTCTAATTATGAATTCTGATGATTACACCTAATTTTTCCACAGTAACTGTCCTAAGAACTGTGAAGCTCTTCAAAATAGGCATTAACCTCGGACTCCACCATTTCATTGTTGCCAAATCTTTTTCCTCCGAGCAATTTTTCCAAGTTTGGAAATAAGAAATAATCAGAGGGAGCTAAGTCTGGCGAATAAGGGGCGTGAGGTAGAAATTCAAATTTTAATTCATTAATTTTAGCCATTGCAACGGCAGAGGTGTGAACCGGCGCATTGTTTCAATCGCCGGTGACACAATACACATTTTTTAATTTTGGCCACCATTTCTGAAGTGGTCACCTCATTTGGACGCCCATTACGATGTTCATCGTCGCAGCTCAAACGACCTCGCTTAAACTCAGCTACCCAATATTTTATTGTTGTAAACGAGGGAGCAGAGTTACGTAAGGTAGAATCCAGCTCCTTTTTAATATTGGTTGGACTAAGACCTTTTATATGAAAGTATTGTATCACATAACGATGACCAATTTTGTCCATGTTTGCAAATCAAAAAAGCGTTCTCTATTAAAATCGACCAAAAAAAAAAACTGTGCAAGGTAAAGGCACCAAACTTCAAACTTAAGCTTTTAATAGTCGATACTTCCCCTTTTCAATATTTTTTGTGAACATTTTCCAACACTACTGTGCTAGATCGGCCATTTCTGGGACGGCCCTCGTATTTGCAGAAGACTTCAGAGCTTGTGTGCGAAATGTGTACCAAGTTGAGTAGAAATCGCTGGGAAAATTTTAAACTGAATCCTACTTTGATGACTTTAAGTGTAACTCTTTTATATCTGCTGAGCTTTTCATACAGCATTCTCTCAAAGTAAGTTATCACTCGCACATTTTGTAAGGCGAATTCCGACGTGTTACGCAGTCAAGCATTGCTTGGTTGAAATTATCCTATTAAAGTAGAGTTAGCAGCTTCTGACAAAAAAATGCAAATCTTTGGCCATCAAATTAAACAATTTTTTTTGAACTGAACCCTTTTCTAATTGTTTTGGCTCTAGTTCAAATTCTCGGAGTCTCCAAATCCGGAGCGGCTCCGCACCGGCTTGCAGCCCTATTAAAAAGCTCGTCTACTTTTCCGTTTCGTATTAAAATCGTATTAAAAAGCTTGTCTGTTTTTTAAATTAATATATTTTTAAAGGTAACCTTACTGATATTTTTATGAGCTTCATCTTCTCTATAACTTCACTTCTGCTGCTCTAACCAAAATGCTATAAAGTGCTAAGTGCTTACAAAACATTTGAGCGAGTTGGTGTGTTCCAATTTGCCAGCTTTTGCCTAGTGTTTTGTCACTAATTGCCTTGGCCAGAGCGCAGAGTGCAAGTAATGATTATGGCCAGAAGAAGATCTTGGCCAAGCACAAAGGCCTCTGGCCAAGTGCCAATTAGCAAGCAAAATAGATTGTAGTAAATTTTAATGACATACACGGGACGGACTTTACATAGTTGCTTCCGTTTCTGGTCTCGGCCTGTTTTTTGTAGAAACTCCTTGCAAGAAGTCAAAGGCGTTGACCGCTTGCTGCATCATTGAATTTAAAATACACACACACACACACTGAGTGTGTCCACTTCAATTAAAAAGACTTTCACCCACTGCAAAAAAAAAATGAGACCGATGAATGAATGAAAGAAAGAAAGGAGAAAAACACTTCCGTTTTACTTTGCTTTACTTTTGTGTGCGCCTTGGTAAACGTTTGCAATTGCTTTGAAATTGCGCAGACGTGCAGTGCCTAACGGGACGACAACAACCAAAAAGAGAAAAAAACTGTCTACCTCAACGATGACGATGACAGCGACGGCCATTGCAGCACAACATGACTTCCGTTTCCGCTGGGCCCCTATATGTATGTGCGAGGAAAACAAGAGGACGAGTACTGGGATGGACATACATACAGCCAGCCAAAGTGAAATCAGTTCAAAGCCTGCTGCTTTTCAATTGCCTTTTTCGACCATCAACATCATCAACGCCATCATCATAAGGTCATCCTCTACCCCCCACCTTTCACCATCGTTTCAATTGAGGGCTTTTCTTTTTGACAGTGTGGACAAGCCACTTGAACAACTTTTGTGTCGCAAGGAAATAGAAAATTATTTGCTAGCTAACACCAGCTGTGGGATTTTACATTAAGTGCGATTCGCTGCTTAAGCTGATACAAGTGGTGGAAATGGATTAATCTAAGACCAGTTGAAGCAATGCGGACAGCTACCTTTAAAGCAGGCATGTCCAAAAAAAACATAGGATAGAGCACTCACCACTACTCACACAGAAAAGCACATTCAAATTGGGTAAGGCAACAACAAAATCACACAAAATTGTTGTTGATCATTTTGCTTGCGCCAATCAAAGAAAAGAATAAACCCGGTTTTTGTTCTACGCGACGCACACAGACGAAATCGTTTGCATGTGTGTCTATACCTCGCGCTCTGCAATTTAACGCTCATTGACTTCCTATCTTCGGTGCAATTACAAAAACAAAACGTAGCCAAAGAGCATAAGGCTGGGCATCGCAGCTTTAAAGCAGGGACAGGCATATTCCTATCTCGAGTGCATACTAAAAATCGGAAAGCAGCGCTGCTTCCACACACACAATATAAGCTGCACATCTCCGCAACGCAGTCGTTGGTACTGAAATTGAGAGCAATTTTTGCGCTGCTCTCACACTCACCAATGCAAAAATGTGCATCTGCTTTAAAGCATCGGAAGGGGTTCGCTACGGAAGTTTTCGAAACCCGGGAAGTTCTCGAAATAGCATTGCTCTTCAAGGTAGGTTTATCCGACTTGTTTGTTAGGTGGCAGATGTGAGCGGTGAAAAATATGATTTTTTAATTCCCTCTAGGAAAATCTTTAAATGAAGGAACTAAGACGTTCTTAAAACATCTGACAACCTGCTCATTTTGGCTTTTATTGATGCCATGTTGAGGTTTTAACTTTTGTGCTTCTGTTAAATGCACACTTTCCAACATTCATTACCAATTGCTAATATGAACGATCAATTACCAATGCGGCTGCTCCACTCAAAAAATTGGGCAATGAAATGCACAGTAACAGGCAATAACGAGACGAATAACGCACCACCTCAACCTCAAACCCAACGCCAGCATACAACAGTAAGTCAAAGCTTGCACTTGTGGGTGATGTTATCCCTCCTCCTTCACACTGCTACTCTGGCCACACAATCCTTCATTGTTGTTGCAGGCATCCAGCCAGTCAGCCCGGCAGCCCCAACGCTGAGCGATAAAATAAATTTGCATATGAATTGAGAATTAAGAACATTTTGCACATCGTGCAACCTTCGCTTGTTCCCTTACCATCTCCAGCCATTTCCATCCCATATTTGATTGGGTTGCCTTGGACTGAGACTGGCTGCTGTGTGGCCTTTGAATTAGAATCCACACACACGCTCACACATTCCCAACCCATTCCAACATATCCAAAAGTGTGAATGGCTTATTTCCTTGTTGCCTTTTTGGCCGCTTTTTCGGAATTTGCATTTGGCCTTTTTGTGTGCGAAAATTTTTATGCGCTATGGCGATAGAAAAAAAAGGAAAACAACTCGTTAGGCTATTGAAATTGAAAATGTTTTTTCAACTGAAGCGATAAGAATGGTGTGGAGATTATAGTTGTGTGTTTGTATGGGCATAACTTGGTTATAAGGGAAAGTTATGGGTCAAATGCTTGTGACTATTTTTGCATTTTTGATAATTGGATTTTTATTGTTGGGCTTTCACTTGTTGAAAGTTTAGATGGGCAATCAAAATTGAAAATCAAGAGTTTTCTTGTCCTAATACCAATAATGGGGAAAACCTTTGAGATACCCAGAAAAATTTCTTTCTAAGGCCGCGCGCAGCTGAAAGTTGAACTTACGGCTGAGCAAGATATTTTTGAACGTCAGCAAGCCGGAATAAACAAAAAGCTTAATTGATTTCGCTAGGATGAGGTTACAACTGAAATTTAGACACCAATCCAGTGCTTGTTGTGCACAGTTGCATGCACGATGTGTGATTATTTGTCAAGATCAGCCTTAAGTTCTGACGTCAGTTCGTCTTTCAGCCGCGTGTATGCGCGCCACTAAAATTTTTCCGGTAAATTTTTCGATATTTTTATACTCTATACTAGAGGTAAACAGAGTATATTAAGTTTGTGTAAAAGTATGTAACAGCCAGAAGGAAGCATTTCCGACCCTATAAAGTATATATATTCTTGATCAGCATAAACAGACGAGTCGATCTAGACATGTCCGTCTGTCTGTCTGTCTTTTCCGTATGAACAAACAGATCTCAGAGATGGTAAGAGATAGAGGTTTGTCATGTATGTCCCATATCTTTCTTATCTGCAGGCAGATCAAGTTTTTTTTTTAATTTTGGCTACGCCCCCGCAATTTGGAAGAACCTCATATCTCCCACAGTTTTGCCGATAGTTGGTTCGTTCCTTTTATGCATATTTACATACAAAGAAAAAATTGCCTAAAAAGGTAAAAAATTACCTACAAATTTAGGAAATATTTCCTTAAAAAGGCGCCAAGGTCATGGGGTCCTAAATTTTGGGGCATACCATTCCTAATGCCCTTTATGGCCTTATATTTAGGTAAAAGCTATCTAAATTTTAAGGAAAGAACTACCTAAAATTTAATAAACATTTTGCGCTTACTTTGTGAAAAAAAAAAATAGGTGAAAGTTAGCTTCGGCTCGGCCGAAGTTTTGTATACCCTTGCAGCTTGCATTGAAAACAAAAAAGTTTTTCTAACTTAGGCTACTTTTCGGACATTACTTTTCTATGGGATCTATACTACATAGATGTTTGATTTCGACCAAACTTGGTGAAATCATGGAAAAGCATAATACACTGTTAATTACGAAATTGGGAGAAGATCCCATTTGAAACTAAAAAGTTTTTCTCACTAGAACTTCTTTTCCGACCGATCATTCATACTGCAGCTATATGCTATAGTCATCCGATTTTAATAAAACTTTGCATAATTGTGTAAAAGTATATAAAATAAATGTATGCCAATGATAAGGACGTTTTCATTAAAAAAACAAAAAAGTTTTTTCACTAGAACTAGTTTTTCGTCCGATCGTTCCTATGGGAGCTATATGCTATAGTCATCCGACTTCGACAAAATTTTTGTAGAATTGTGTAAAAGTATATAAAATAAGTGTATGCCAATGATAAGAACGTTTTTATTAAAAACAAAAAAGTGTTTCTCTCTAGAACTAGTTTTTCGACCGATCGTTTCTATTGCAGCTATATGCTATAGTCATCGTATTTCGTCCAAACTTTGTGAAATAATGGGAAAGGATAATAAACTAAGATTTACGTACTTTGGAGGCGTTTCCATTAAAAGCAAAAAAGTTTTTCTCACTAAGACTAGTTTTTTGACCGATCGTTCCTATGACAGCTATATGCTATAGTCATCCGATCCGGCCAGTTCCGACAAATGTGCAGCGTATTTGTACCAAAAGACTTCCTGCAAAGTTTGGTAAGGATAGCTTAGTAACGCATAGAAGGAAGCATCTCCGACCACATCAAGTATATATATTCTTGATCAGCATGACGAGCTGAGTTGATTTAGCCCTGTCCGTCCGTCTGTTTCTATGCTATCTCCTCCGTCTAACTATAACGTATAGCTCCCATAGGAACGATCGGTCGAAAAACTAGTTCGAACCCCCAAGGAAACCTTTTTGTTTTTAATGAAAACGTCCTTTTCATTGGCATATTCTTATTTTATATACTTTAACACATTTCTACAAAATTTGATCAAAATCGGTCATTTATTGTCAAAAGAATTAAAAAGAAAAATTTTTTTTTTTTGGGGATCGCCTCCAAACAAATTTAGTAATTAACAGTTTTTTATGCTTTTCCATGATTTCACTAAGTTTGGTCGAAATCGGAAATCTAAAGTATAGCTCCCATAGAAAAGAAGAAAAGTAGTCTTATTTAGAAAAAACAACAAGGTTATACAAAACTTCGCCGAGACCGAAGTTAATTTTCCCCTATTTTTTTTTTTTTTAAATTATAAAAACGATTATTAATTTTAAAACATACTAAATAATAATGGAGAAAAAGAATAAATGGATGGAAAGGCAATCGGCATATTCATAATGAAAACAAGTAAGGGAGCTGTAGTCGAGTGCCCCGACTACAAAATACCCTGTTCCCTTCACTTCTTGTGTTTCCATACACATATACACACACTCACACAAACACACACTAACATTCGCACACACGCATGGCATGCGGCCGCGCGCGATTACTGACAATGCAAGACCCCCCTCTGTCCCACAAGCAAAATTGATTCGTATATAACTTCGGTGTTTTTTGTCCGATCTTATTGATCTTGTCAGAATAGATAGAAATTGGGCCTTACTTGATATATATAAAGTTTGGAAGGACTATCTTAAAAATTGTGGCTCTGACAGTTTTTTGCGCTTAAAGGGGGGAGGGAGAGGAATTTTCCAAATCTGAAACAAACTCGTATTGAATCGGGTATACACCTATCTACATGCAAAATTTTGTGGCTCTAGCTCTTATAGTCTCTGAGAAACACGCGTTCATACGGACAGACGGACAGAGCTAAATCGACTCGGCTGTTGATGCTGATCAAGAATATATATACTTTATAGGGTCGTAAGTGTTTCCTTCTACCTGTTACATACTTTTGCACAACTTCATGATCCCCCTTTTCCCATTTTCAATGGGAATAGGGTATAAAAATATTGAAAATAATCAAAATTAATCTTTAAAATAAGTCGGATTCATTTTTGATTAATTATGACAATCGCAAATAGAGTTCTAATTACATCATTGTTTAACCATTTAATCATTGTTTAAATTCATTTTTGGGTCTACGCACGATGTTCGCTTTTCGTTTATGTTTTGTCCCAGTTTAAGTAACAGCGTTTATTTATTAAGAACAAGTGATATTTTTCCGAGAGCTTAGGGAAGCGCTTAAATAGAAGCCCGCCTTGGGTGAGTCTTCGATGGAATAAAGAACTCGCGGTTTACCCTATTTTAATTAAGGTTTTAAAATATTAAATTCAAGTCAGTATACAATGAGAAGTTGCTCAAAAAAATTGCATGCCATATACATAAATACACGTATGTATACAGCAATGATTTCTAGGAAAATGGTCCCAGACTTTAGGCTTAATAGAGCCTAAAATTTCTTGCCTAAATTTTTTTATACTCTGTACCAAAGGTACACAGAGTATATTAAGTTTGTGCAAGAGTTTGTAACTTTAAAAAATTTAAATATTTATTTAATTTTCCACCCCTCCCCAAAATATAAATTTCTTAATATATTTATTTTTTTATTATATTTTTACTATTTCCTATAATTAAAAAAAAAAAAAAATAAAAATAAAAAAAAAATAATATATTATTTAAAAAATACTACCTAAAAATTTTATATTCAAACAATCTCAGGTACAATTGGTAAAAATAAGAAAACTTGTTTTCGTGTTTAAAATAATTTTTTCTGATTTTAAGGTCTTTTTATTTTAATGTAAATTTTTTTTAAAAATTCAGGTCAAAAAATTTACCAATTTAGGAAAATTTTCTAAAAATAAAGGCAAGCCCATTTTAAGGCTGAGATCTGAGATTTAGAAAACAATTTCTGGGCACAAACTTATTATACTCTGACCTCTGGTACAGAGTATGCAAAATCCTTATTTTAAGTACTATCAGAAAGTTTAAAAAAAATGTATATTTTGTTACGTTTTCATTAACTAATTAAATAATCATTGGATAAAGTGTTCTCACTTATCATTTATATGGTGTTAACACAATGCAAGCTGAATACTGCATTATGAAGTGTACAAAAAAATTTTAAGAAAATCCTTAAATAAAGCTCTCTTCATCTTTCAATGCAATTTCATTTTCCTTTTATCTACTTCGGTTTCACTTAAGTAAATGCTTCCAAATAAAGCTAATGTCACCGCAAAGCATCCAATCTAAACGCATTTAACATCGTTTCCCATTAGCATATGTCAAGTGTAAAGTTACTCCTTTGGCAACACCTCCAGCTTCTTTCGTCGGGGAACATATCCTTTTTTGTCCTCCCTTTCAGTTGATGCCCAATAAAAACACACACTCAAATACTTGAAAACGCCCCCGTCAATGAGTTCCGTTCGCTCTTCCAACTGCATGGCTAATTACTACTTCGTAGCGAGAATTTTCATTACAGCCGACGCGGAGGAGTAGGGAAGCCCTGGAGGAGCTCAACCACTCGTGTGCAGGCGTAATGAAATCTTAGAGCTTTCGTAATTGTGCTGGGCGAAAATTTATTAGAAAATATTTACGGAGCACTTGAAAAAAAACTGAACGGGGCTAAAAATGTAGTCAAAAGGCATTTAAAGCGAGAGCCGCCTTTAGGGGAGGATTGAGGTTGTTGTTAAAGCGGGAAGTTCTGCGGCTGGAAGTTAAGTATGCTATATTATGATCAAAGTAATAGTAAAATTCCTTCGTCCCCGACTTTAAAACGGCCTTACTCAAGGAGAAATAATAAAGTTTTTATTAAATTAGTTAACAGAGCTTTAACAGTTTGTTAAGTCAAAAGAGTTAGATACAATAGTGGTGCTTTCTGATTTTTTTTTCATCCTAAAGCCGTTATATCAACTATATTTATAGAGGACTCATAACCCTATGTTCCAAGTGTAAAATATACTGGATCTGCTTATGGCTTACACTCAACCAAATTGAGAAAATTCACAAATTTAACGAAAGGAAATGAAGCAGTTTTATCAAGTTGAAGCAATTTTTTAAAATCCTAAATACAATTTGGAATATTTCATTTGAATAAGATTCAAACATACTTCCTACAAACCATCTTTCAAATAAATAAATGGTAAAACGTAAAGCAAGACTAAAAATGCTCAATGAGGGAAATCTTTGCTTCATTGAATCAGTTATAAATAAAGTTTAATCTAAAATAGTTGAAAGCTTTAACTATTTATTTAAAGGTGATGAAACACCTTGAAACAATTTTTTAAAATCCTAAATGCAATTTCTTCTTCTTCTTATTTGGCCCGATAATTCAATCACAGCTACATGTCAATCTAGCGCAGCTGCTGCTGTTTTATCATCGCCAACTTTTACAGGTCCATAAATCCTCCGAAGGACTTTTCTCTCGAACACGCCGATCGCCTCCTCATCCAATACTGTTAATGTCCATGCTTCTGCGCCGTATTGCAGGACTGGGATAGCGCAATTTTCGTTTTCGAGATAGGGCTCTGCTCTTGAACTCCTTACTGAGCCCGTTTGCAAGGGTTATTCTTCTTCGGATCTCCAGACTGATTTTGTTGTCGCTGTTAATCATCTTTCCGAAGTCCTTTACAACGTTAAAGTTTACTCTCCCATTGAAACAGATTGTCCAAAACGCGTAGGTTCACTGCGCGCTGAGACTAGAACTTCGTCTTTCCCTCATTTACCGCTAAGCCCATGAGTTTTGACTGCTTCTCAATCTCTGAAAACGCCCTGCTGCGCCCGTTCGTTTGCCGATAATGTCAATATCATCGGCATATGAGGGTGACCGATCTGTAAAAGTCGTAAAAGATGGTTGAAACCGATCTGATTTCAGCACAGAAAGGGAGGAGCTTTTCATGGCTAATTACTGCAATGCTGGCGCCAACAGCCAGGGGGAGGGGTGTAAAGTTTTATTCAAAGCTTTCAAAAGATGTTTCCCGAGGCGGGGCGGGATGAACCCACGTATAGTCCCACACAACCCTAAGCCACTCCTGGCCACCTAAATACCTCTGAACCTCGGTATCGAAAGGCTCGGAGAGGGTCGTTCTATTTGGACGGAGCGTTGTGTGCTTCTCATAAATCGAGCTCAATTAAATCCCAAAGCTGGATCACCTTAAGCTTCATCGAGACTAGTTTGCTCCGAGAGAGATTCCCTCTACCTTTCCGTTCTTCCTCCATTTTCCATAGGACACCCACCGACAGCAATTTTGCATATGTAAAGCATCAGAAAAAATAAGGTAGTTTAACTTCGGACCTAAGTTTTGTATACCCCTTTCAGCCTCTATTGAAAACAAAGAATTTCTAACTTAGACTTACTTTTCTGTCCTTACTTCTCCGTGGGAACTATACTATATAGATGTCCGATGTCGACCAAACTAAGTGAAATCATGGAAAAGCATTACAAACTGTTAATTACGCAATTTGGAGGCGATCCAAATTAAAACAAAAAGTTTTTCTCCACTAGAACTTCTTTTTCGACCGATCATTCATACTGCAGGCTGCAGCTGTGTGCTATAGTCATCCGATTTTGACAAAGGAATTGTGTATAAGTATATAAAAATAATATATATGCCAACGTAAGGGACGTTTTCATTAAAAACAAAAAAGTTCTTCTCAAAAGAACTTCTTTTTCTACCGATCGTTCCTAAAGCAGCTATATGCTATAGTCATCCGATTTTGACCAAACTTTGTAGAATTGTGTCTGAGGCTCAGACTCTGAGCATATAACACAAATATATTTATGCTGGTCTTCACATTTTCATTGAAAACAAAAAAGTTTTTCTAACTAAGACTACTTTTCAGACTATACTTTTCTATGACAGCTATACTATATAGTTGTCCGATTTCGACCAAATTTCGTGTCAACTAAATGCAATAGTCATCCGATACGGCCGGTTCCGACAAATGTGCAGCGTTTATGTACCAAAACATGGACAGGGCAAAATCAACTCAGCTCGTCGTGCTGATCGAGAATATACTAGGTATACCGGTATAAAATGAGCGTTTTTTTTTTAAAATAAAACACTAATTATTAATGGGAAAGTAAAAAACATTTTATTCAAAGTATTGGCCATTGTTTTCTAAACATTTTGACTACCTTTCTGGCAATTTGTGGATACCACGTCAATAAAATTGTTCGTTTTTTAAAGCAAACCAACCAGACACCCAATTTTGGACCTCCTCGTAGGAATAAAAGTGCTGCTCAGCTAATGCGTGTCCCATCGATGAAAACAAATGGTAGTCGGAAGGAGCCAAGTCTGGTGAATACGGCGGGTGGGGTAGCAGCTCCCAGCCAAGTGTTTTGATTGTATCCTGAACCGGTTTTGCTTTGTGTGCAGGTGCATTGTCATGGAGCAAAATTACCTTGCCGTGTCTTCTGGCCCATTCTGGTCGTTTCTCGATCAATGCATGGTTCAAATTGATCATTTGTTGTCGGTTGCGATCAGTATTAACGGTTTCACCAGATCCTAAAGGAGCTCGTGGTACACCACACCTTTCTGGTCCCACCAAACACACAGCATTGCCTTCTTGCCGAATCGATCTGGTTTTGCAGTCGATGTTGATGGTTGTCCCGGATTAACCCATGATTTTTTCCGTTTAGATTCTTAAAATAAATCCATTTTTTCATCGCCAGTAACAATACGATGCAAAACCGATTTTCTTTCGTGTCTTTGAAGCAAAATTTTACGTGTTTTTCGGTTTTCCATCTGTCTTTCATTCAATTCATGTGGCACCCATTTTCCACACTTTTGGATCTTTCCCATAGCTTTTAAACGGTCAGAAATTGTTTGTTGTGCAACATTTAACATTTCTGCCATTTGCTTTTGACTCAAAGTGTCATCTCCATCCAATATCGTTTGCAATTCGGCGTCTTCAAACTTTTTTGGTGGTCTTCCACGTTCTTCATTTCTCACATCAAAATCATTATTTCTGAACCGTTGAAACCATCTTTTGCATGTTGCTTCTGATAGAGCATGATCACCATATGCCTCGACAAGCATTCGATGCGACTCTGCAGCACTTTTCTTCAAATGAAAACAAAAAATTAATGCTTTCCGCAAATCATCACATTCTGGTACAAAATTCGACATTTTTAACACGATGAAAAAATATGATGTTGTCTGTTCAATGACTTGATGTATTCTAAATATGTATCGAGACATTTGTATCTTGACGCTCACTTCATACCGGTATACCTGGTATATACTTTATGTGGTCGGAGATGCTTCCTTCAATGCATTACAAACATCCGGACAATTTTATAATACCCTCTGCAAGGGTATTCAAAATATTACTTTCTTAACAATGCCAGACATTGTATACGATAAGTTTTTCTATTTATTTGAATAGTTTATTTCTATTCTATTTTGGTAAGACATTATTCCGTATCCTGTAAATGATTTTAGCCTGTGCATGAAAGAAATCATTTATACTTAATTTTTAATTTTTTCTGAAAGGTGCCTCATTCTTACAGATTTTGTACCTACTGTTAATTGTATTATAGCTGAACATAATGTCAAAAATAAGCCCAACTCCAATTTCTTTTAACAAGTCTCGGTGCCACAGCAGCTGGCCTAGGCAGTGATTAAGTGCAACTAGCGCAGGACATGTGACACCAGCTGGAATCCTACGCTGACCTCACCAATGGTCATTTTTCTCGCTTGCCTGTCACTTGGAAAGTTGGCAATTAAATATATGCTGTGCCGGTTTTTTCTTGTATTTCCCTGCTGTTTTTTTTTTTGTGGAAATAAATTGTAGAAATAGGAAAAAATGCAACAGCTGTTTACCGCTATTACCGCTGACCCCAGAGATGTTGGAAGTTGGGGCACATGCAAAACCAGTTGCCTGCGACTTTTTGTAAAATTTATTTTCACACTCTCGAGGACAAGTTCTAGTAGTAGAGTTGGAGCCACATGGCCCCCAGTGTTTTGTCCTGCCAGTCTTGGGCATGTGCTTCTCTTAGTGTGTGTGTGTGTGTGTGCGTCCTTTTGTCTGTTTGGTGCCGCAGTAGCCAAGATGTTGCCAGTGTACGCCTTGTCTACTGCTGCTGCTGCACTTTAATGGCTTCATATTTCCTGCAAAATTAGAGAAGTTACTTTTTGCGAAGAGTCCTTTTGTTTTGCAAGTTTCTCGCTGCTCATTATGGGGTGCTAGCCAGGCATTTCCCGCCCCTAAAAGTCTACTCCATTAAATTGTAATTTTTGGCAACATTTTGGTTTGCATAAATCTAGATGCTGGCTGGCTCCGGCTCTGGTCCCTGGTGTCCTTGTGCCTCACGTTTGCTTCATGTTCAAGTTTATTAAAAAGTCCTCAACATATTATGGTTACTTAAACTATTAAAACAAAAGGGTCTTTGTGTCCTTTGGAATTGTAGATACACCCTCGTTGTCCTGCCCACCAACCACCAATCCGTATGAGGCTCATTAACAAAGTTTTTTCTTGGTCAACAGCCCATAAAATAAATTGGATAACCAAACTGCAAAAACCTCTATCTCGGCCAGGTAGCAAAAAACCAAACAACTGCAGCGTGACAAAACAATTGGTCCTCCTTCCCGTCGTGCCTCCTGCTGGTCATGTGTCAAATCCCTCCCACACCCTTGGGGCTAGCCGCAGACAAACGGAGCGATAAGAACGAACCAACGAACGGACGAACGGCGATAGTGTCACAAAACAAATAAGTTGCCCCAAAAAGCCGCAAAAGCCAACCAACCTACAACATGTGACCACTAATGTTCAGCCACATTGAGTGGGAGGGAAGGAGTGAGGTTCAAATGTCAGGCATTTGAAATTGCATTGTCAAAGTTTTTTTTGGGATAGGATGCAAATTTTTGTGTTTTTTTTCAAGCCTGGCTTTAGGCCAACGAAGACCAACAATAACATTTAGTTGTGTTACAATAAAACGCACTTAATTCTGCTGAAGAGTTGTTTGATTTACCACTTTGGACTTGATTTAATAATAACAGTCACTGAGTGCTAACATCTCTTCTGTATATTTTCTCTCTGAAACACTTGAAACTAATATTCAGTAGGGATGTCGGAAATAATATCAAAATATGAGGCGGGGGCCGCGCGGCGGCCCCCCGGGGCCCGCGGGGCGGGGGTGCGCGGCGGGCGGGCCCCGGCCGGCGCGCCCGCGCTCCCGGCGGCCGCGGCGCATTTCCGGGTCGTTTTTTGCTGTCCCCTGTCGACCGGTCTTAAAAGGGATCCTCCCCCCCTCCCAATCACGGGCTGGTCGGTCGGGTCCGTGCCGGGGTGGCCCGCCGCGGCGGTCGGTCGTGGTCGTCTTTTTAGGGGTGTCTTGCTCCGCTCCTCGCGGGGGGTGCGGCGGCGCCGGGGCGCGGCCCGAAGTTGCAGAAGTTTGAAAAACTATAAACCTAGGTGGGACATACTATTTGATGAAAAATAAAGTTGGATCGAACACATTATAAAGTACTAGTTTTGGTTTACAGAGGTAGTACACCCCTGGTTATTGTTTCAACCAACTCTGTTTGGTCTAGCTATTCCTTTATATATTGAAAATTTTTTCAGAGAAAGCTATTTCCTACCGAAAAACTTTTTAAAATATTAAAGCTCGCCTCACTTTCCCGAACTTTTCTCAATATTTGAAATATAATGATTTCTAAAGTGATATCTGACTTTTTGACCATTTCGATACTGAATTCGTAGAGAATTTAAAAGTTTGAATAGTTGCATGTGCTTGCTTCGTCCATAATGATATCATTTTAATAGAGGCTCGACAGGCTAAAGAGAATATCGTCCCGTAAAGGAAATGATATATGCAAACAAATCGATTGGCAACTTCCAAAGAAGAAATGTTAACTTACGACAGGCATATTCAGAGGTCGGTGGACAATTGCATGTTTCCAAATGGTTGGGTGCTACATACATCCGGTATCAATAAGGACTTATCGTAGCAATGTCTAACACTCACATTATAAAATTTAAGACCACTTTTCCAATCAAAATGTGTGGACCTGAATCATTTTGTTGTGGTTCAATTGGATGGTTCGGAGCAGCAAGAATGTCCAACTTTATAGTACCAGCCTACACACTTAAATAACTTCAGAAATATTGCTCAAAACCACATTTGAACCGGTTCCATTTTTTTACAGCTTTGAAACCGGCTCTGAACCAGCATAGCATCACATTTTGAACCTACAGACCAAATATCAAGTTCCTAGCTTAACAGATTTTGAGATATGGTTTTGAACCAATGTTGAACCAGTAAAATATTCAACTCCACATTTCCAACCTACAGACAAATTTTAAAGTTCTTAGCTTCGTTAATACGGCTCCAAATTACTTTTGAACCGGTTCGAAACCGGTTGTGACCCATTAAAATATCCAACGTCATAATACCAACCTACAGACTAAATTTCAAGTTCGTAGCTTAAAGCTTCTGGACCTTGGCCCTGAACCACTTTTGAACCATTTTTAACCGCTTTCGAACCAGTTCACAGACATGACACAAAGCCAATGACTCTTTCATCATCGAGAAGAAGATACTGTGAAAATTTCGCTAAGATCGAACATACTTACATTTTTCTATATATGTTTAGATTGGTTACCAAATAGCCATAATTTTTTTCTGTTTTTTCCGATAAACAACTTAAATGGTGGGTAGTGATAAACCTTGGACATTGACAACATACATGGACCTAGACATTTTTCAATAATGACCCTCTCACTCTACAGCAACGAAATTGTCACAGCAGCTGTTTCTATTGATGACACTTTGGGAATTTGATTGAAAATCTAACCTTTTAACAGAAAATGGCAAAATGCAGTAACATTTACTTGATCATCCATCAAGTAAGATCACCCGAATGGACACTTATCTCTTGTAAAGAAATACACAGAAATGAAGCCATTTATATCATTCAGAGAATGACCCATAGAATTTGCCAGTGGAACAAGCATATTAATCAAACCGCTATCAGTAATGTTCAAGATTTCACTTTGGTGCACTCAAAAAAATTCGGTAAATATACAATTTTTCATTGGTAAAATTGCCAATGTCAGTAGTTGTTTTTGACCAATATGCTTTGTCATTTAAAAAAATAGCGGAAAGTTAACTTCGGCTCGGCCGAAGTTTTGTATACCCTTGCAGCTTCCATTGAAAACAAAAAAGTTTTTTTTAACTTAGACTACTTTTTGGACCTTACTTTTCTATGGGATCTATACTATATAGATGACTGATTTCGACCAAACTTGGTGAAATCATGGAAAAGCATAAAACACTGTTAATCACGAAATTTGGAGGCGATCCCAATTAAAACAAAAAAGTTTTCCTCACTAGAACTTCTTTTTCGACCGATCATTCATACTGCAGGTATATGCTATAGTCATCCGATTTTGATAAAACTTTGTAGAAATGTGTTAAAGTATTGTATATAAAATAAGAATTAGCCAATAAAAAGGACGTTTTCACTAAAAACAAAAAAATTTTCCTCACTCGAACTAGTTTTTCGACCGATCGTTCCTATGGGAGCTATATGCTATAGTCATCCGATTTCGACCAAACTTTGAAGAATTGTGTAAAAGTATATAAAATAAGTGTATGCCAATGATAAGTACGTTTTCATTAAAAACAAAAAAACACAAGTCTTCCTTCAAAGTTTGGTGAGGATAGCTTTAAAACTGACGGAGGAGATAGCATAGAAACAGACAAACGGACAGACGGACGGACTGACAGACGGACAAGGCTAAATGAACTCAGCTCGTCATGCTGATCAGGAATATATATACTTTATGTGGTCGGAGATGCTTCCTTCAATGCGTTACATACATCCGCACAATTTTATTATACTCTCTGCAAGGGTATAACAAAGGTTTGCACTATTGATTTTAAAGTTT
This sequence comes from Lordiphosa collinella, assembly GCA_018904265.1. NCBI lineage: Eukaryota > Metazoa > Arthropoda > Insecta > Diptera > Drosophilidae > Lordiphosa > Lordiphosa collinella. The sequence continues at coordinate 336,711 of JAEIFV010000173.1, read as the reverse complement.
TCCACTTTTGATTTAAAAATCAGTTTTAAAAGTGTCTACGCCTTTCAATCAAAGATAGTTGATTTTAAATGATTATAATTTTGATTATACGTTTAAATTAGAAAAATAGGGGAAAGTTAACTTCGGCTCAGCCGAACTAGTTTTTCGACCGATCGTTCCTATGGGAGCTATATGCTATAGTCATCCGATTTTGACCAAAAATTGTAGAACTATGTGAAAGCATTCCATATGAATAAATGCCAATTTTCAAGGACATTTCCATTAAAAACAAAAAAGTTTTTCTAACTTAGACTAGTTTTCAGAATCTACTTTTCTATGACAGCTATACTATATAGATGTCCGCTTTCGACCGAAATTGGGGGAATCATGTAAAAACATAGCAAACTAAGAAATACGAAGTTTGGAGGCGATTCCATTGAAACCAAAAAAGTTTTTTTCATGACAGCTATATGCAATAGGCATCCGATCCGACCGGTTCCGACAAATGTGCAGCATATTTGTACCAAAAGACTTCGTGCAAAGTTTGGTGAGGATAGCTTTAAAACTGTCGGAGGAGATAGCATAGAAACAGACACACGGACAGACGGACGGACGGACAAGGCTAAATGAACTGAGCTCGTCATGCTGATCAAGAACTTATATACTTTATGTGGTCGGAGATGCTTCGTTTAATGCGTTACAAACATCCGGACAATTTTATAATACCCTCTGCAAGGGTATAAAAACAAAATGTGGGCCTACAACGCCACATGTTGAGAACCTTCTCGCTACCCTTTGCGCAGCAATTACGAACACACCCGCAAAAGGACGTATCCAATTTCGTCAAGTCGTTTTCAAGTTTTAAGACCACTTTAAGACTAGGATCAATTTTTATAAATAAAGATTTGTTTAAACATTGAATTTTACAAGCTATTGACTTTTAAGAAGTAACTTCTAGCGGTGCGGGCGTGACGTGAATTTTTAGCAATTTTTTTCATGCATATTTTTTCGCATAATATATATTAGTTGAAAGATTTCGTCGTATTTTGAAGCCATTTAAAGCTGGGTTCTGAACCGAATCAAACCAAACCGGAACCGAACCGCTAATTCCAGCTGACAAACCGAACCGCAAACCGAACCGGCCTCTCTTTGAAAACGCTGAACCGAACCGAAAACCACATATAAAAAGCGGTTCGCTGTCGAGTCTCAAGAAGTAAAAATTTTGGGAATTTTTATTGAACTTCTACGATAATGATGCCAGATTTGTGAAACATGTGATCTCAATCTTAATATGCCTGTCATAAGTCAACATTCATTCTTTGAAAGTTGCTAATCGATTTGTTTGCGTATCGCATTTCCTTTACGGGGCGATATTCTTATACTTAAGTCTGTCGAGCTTCTTCACCTAAATCCAAATATAGACAGGAGTACAGCATTATGGATGAAGCCATTCAATGTTCTCTAGGAATTCACTTTCGAAAAGTCACATATTCACTTAAGAAATAATTATATATCAAATGGAGCAAGACTTCGGGGAAAAACACTATAGGTGAGCTTTTGCATGGTAAAAAGTTTTTCGGTTTGAAATAGCTTACTCTAAGAAAACTTTCAATATTTTAAGGACTAGCTAGACCAAAAAAGTTAGTTGAATGCGACCAGCCTCAGTGAAAACCAGAAGCAAGCGCATTACAAGCGGTCTCTCACTGAGCGGAACACTTTTTCTCGAGCAGAACACAATAAGTGTCTACGAAAAGTGTTTTTATGTTTTGTGCGTTTGGTAGACTGTTTGTATGTGTGACGCTCGTTATACGCAAGAAACAGAAGTTTGCTCTAGGCAAAAGTGTCAGTGAAAGACAGGAGAGAAACAGGAACAAAACAAAATGTCTGCTCTGAGAGCAACGAAATGAGGCAAAAACAGAACTGAAACTGTCTGTCGCTCCCTGTTTTCGTTGTGTCCTTAACCAAACTGTTTTTTGCCGACACGTTGAAAGTGTTGAGAGTTTTTTGCGAGCTCTGGTTCGAGCCCAACGGACCCAACTTAATTTTACATCAATTAGTTTTATAGTTTTTCAAACTTCTGCAGCTTTAAAAGTCCAAAAAAATTACTTTCAGAACAGTTTGGAGGACAACTCTGAATGTTAGATTCAGAATGGTCTTAAGGAGTTAGGATTCTGTGGAATTAGTGGCGAAAAAGTCCGAAAAAAATACTTTCCGAGCCGATTTCAGGTTAAGTTTCGACGATATACTCAAGGAAGGCTCAAGAGTTGGAATAGGGTGATAAAAGGGTGATCCAAGAAACAAATGGAGTTTTTGAAACGTCTTCGGCCTTACTTTCGAAACTTCGGAAAAAATACCTTTCCGCGCAGACTTGAGGGCAAACTGGGACTTTATACTTACTTAATACTTAAGGCTTGAGAATCGACTAAATTAAAGATGATCCTAGAACAGAAATGTTTTTTTTGGCAACTTTTCGGACTGCTTAAGCTTCGAATATCTGGAAAAAATAACTTTCCGAACAGATTTAAGCAAAATTCGCGACGTTATCCTTAAGTACACGCTTTAAGGGTTGAGATTTGGCTGAATTAAGGGAGTTCCTAAAACAGAAATGAGATTTTGGATATTTTTTTAAACAAATCCATGAAAATATCGGGGTTGGTCCACCTAAGGATGGGCTTTTAGGGTTGAGATTTGACAGATTTTCGACATCCAAGAACATAAATTGCGTTGCGAATTCCTTTTCGCGCAGATTTGAGGAAAGATTGGGATTATTTGAGGAAACGGAAGTAGACTTTCTTTATATTTATAATAAATTAAGACTAATCCACTGAACCGAACCGAAGCCGCGATTCAGTTGCCTTCAAAAACCATGTAATAAACCGAACCGTTGGTTCAAAAACAGCGTGAGCCACTGAACCCAACCAGTTCTTATTTCCGATCGGTTTGCATCCCTGATTTAAGGAATGCTTAGAGCGATAAGTTCTGATACAGAACCACTCATAGTACAGTGTTTTTTTTATGGTACGAAAACCAAAGGAAATTATGTGTGCCAAACTTCACAAAGTCGTTTATAATTAAATCCATGAAATAATTTACACTGAAATCAGTGAAGAATCGGTTACACAAAAAAAAATTTTTTAAGGGGTTATTGCTGCTTGGAAAAAATTTTTCGTTTTATTTTTTTGCATATTTTTATAGCTTGGATATTTGAGAATATCGTCCTAAAGGGATTTCTTAAATTCGAAATGCTTTAGAAGATATAGCCTCTTTAATGACCCAAAGTGACCCGATTTGCCTAGCAACTGCAAACTTTAAGCGCGTTTATCTCGAAGCCACGTTTTTCGAGCTGGCCGCAGTGATTGCGCCCGTACATCAGAACAGATTTTGATGAAACAAAGTGCAATCGACGCAGAATTATCACCATTATGGACCCTACATCAATCATAATTTTCTATTTTTTTTACACTAAGCTACAAAAAAAAAAAACTAAATCGATTTATCATTTTTCAATGGGCGCCATTTTGTAAAAAAAAATCGCAGAACTATGATTGAAATAGGAGCCCGAATTACATCTGTACTGAATCTAATGCCGTTTGCCTTTTTCATTTCAGATGATCCGAAGTGGAGTTACGAGGGCCGTCCCAGAAATGGCCGACCTAGCACAGTAGTGTTGGAAAATGTTCACAAAAAATATTTAAAAGGGGAAGTACCGACTATCAAAAGCTTAAGTTTGAAGTTTGGTGCCTTTACCTTGCACAGTATTTTTTTTTTTTTGGTCGATTTTAATAGAGAACGCTTGTTATTGATTTGCAAACATGGACAAAATTGGTCATCGTTATGTGATACAATTACTTTCATATAAAAGGTCTTAGTCCAACCAATATTAAAAAGGAGCTGGATTCTACCTTACGTAATTCTGCTCCCTCGTTTACAACAATAAAATATTGGGTGGCTGAGTTTAAGCGAGGTCGTTTGAGCTGCGAAGATGAACATCGTAATGGGTGTCCAAATGAGGTGACCTCTTCAGAAATGGTGGCGAAAATTTAAAAATGTGTATTGAGTGACCAGCGATTGAAAGTTCGTGAGTTAATGTGTAGGCATTTCAAAAGGTGCTGTAGATCGCATATTGCCCGAAAAATCAGTCATGAAAAACTTATGCTCAAAATGGGTGTCGCGTTCGCTGACTTCTGAACAAAAACGCCAATTCACACCTCTGCCGTTGCAATGGCCAAAATTAATTATTAAATTAATTAAAATTAAAATTAATTAAAATTTGAATTGCTACCTCACGCCATTTATTCGCCTACCCTCTGATTATTTCTTATTTCCAAACTTGAAAAAATGGCTCGGAGGAAAACGATTTGGCAACAACGAAGAGGTGGAGTTAATGCCTATTTTGAAGAGCTTCACAGTTCTTATTATAAAAAAGATATCGAAGCCATTGAACATCGCTGAGAAAAGTGTATCGACCTAAAAGGATCCTAAGTTGAAAAATAAAAAAAAAGATAATTTTTTGTGTTTTAGTAGTTAGGTCGGCTATTTCTGGGACGGCCCTCGTATCCGTGCCGCCAGCACATTTTTTTCGACGTCCAACTTTAAAGGCCGACAACTTTTTGAACAGCCCTCGACCAAAGAAAACGAATTTATTTTTAATTTAATATGTTCTTAATACAAGAAAAAACTGAATTTAAATAACCAATTCTGTTTTCAGATTAAAATTTTTTTAAAAAAGGTAAAAAAAACAGCGTTCCAAGCAGCAATACCCCCTTAATGAGAAGCAGAGAGATATTTTAATGAGGGTACAAAAAATGTGTATTATTCTTACGACCAAAAGCTTAATTCTAAACTCTCCTAGGAGCAGTTCAACTAATTCACGTTTTACTGAGTTTTACGATGTGTCCAACAAAAAAACCGATATCTGATAATAATGATTCAAGTGATGAAATTAAAAAATTAGATTAAATTGTCCTTCATTAGTGTTTGTACTTTTCTTATAAAGCCCACGTAAAATGTATTTTCGTGTCACTCACCAATTGATCCAGAGCCTTACATTTAAAAATGTGAATTCACCACAATGTTGAGCTGCATAATATTAAGTTAATTTTAATTTACGTTGATTAATTGCATTGTCAGACGGCGACGATGGAGAGAACATTTTTTTTGGCTGCCGCCGAATGGGGAAAACCGCATGCCAAGTGTTAAATGTCACAGACGAGAGCATTTTTAATACAATTTCGTTTGGCATGTGCGCGTTTCATTAAAAAATAAAATAAATATTATTTTAATTGGTCCACCAGCCAGAAGTAAAAAATTATTTCTCTCGTTTTTGGCCACGGGTGCTCGACTTTCGGCATCTAATCGACAAATTGCTTTTCAAATGGCTTTTTAAGTAGCGCACATTTGAAATTCCATTGGCATATCGGCAATAATGTCGTACATTAGGTTTGTTTTTATTCCATTTTTTTTTTCTGCACAAAAAAACTTGGGTTGAATTTGGTTTCTGGTCTATTGCTATGGTGGGCTGTATCGAAGGGGGCATCCATTTAATTTTATGATTTTGGCGTAGAAACAAAAAGTTTACCTCAACAATTTGCATAATATTGCCTCCAAAGACGCCAGGCGGATTAAAACAAGTGTTGAACAGGATATTAAATTCTATGGGATTGTTTTTTATTTTGTTTTGTTCTTTTTCTGTTTTCGGGACCAAACTATTGCGTAAAAAAGTCGTCTAGCTGATACTATTATCATGCAAAGCACATGCTTTTGGTTTGGTCTTTTTAATAAAAAACAAAACATTTGCATACAAAAGTTTATAATTAAGAATGTGTTTTGGATAAAACATTATTAGATTAAGCTTCTAGTGGGTGGGCTGAAGTCGATAATATTCTACTTCAATTCGATTGAATTGACTTGAATTGACACACACGCAACCACACACAACCACAACTGTTTGATTATTCATCACATCGTTACCTTTCTAATTTCAAATTATGTTTCTACATGCTCAGAATTTTACCAAAAAATATCATACATAAAAACTCATTGCAAGAATTTCAAGTTTTTGTGTGCGCTATTGTAAGACACATATATTTATATTTATTTATACTGTTATTTGGTGCCAAGTCATTTTGATTTTAATCTAATCATCTACCCCTGCTATCAGAATTAACCAATTTGGAATCCCAATACGCGAATAGGTTAAAGAACGTCCTCTGTCACCTTCCAGCGCGAAGTGTGACAGATACTATTAATATTCCAAGCTATTTGATTTATCAATCGATAATGGAATTAGCCATTCAAAAGTTCCTGTTCTTTCAAATAAACTTTTTTGGTCATTTTCCCTGCCCGAGAAGTTGGATATAGCTTTATATCTTCATTATTTATATACCTACTTTTTATACCCTTGCAGAGGGTATTATAAAATTGTCCGGATGTTTGTAACGCATAGAAGGAAGCATCTCCGACCACATAAAGTATATATATTCTTGATCAGCACGACGAGCTGAGTTGATTTAGCCCTGTCCGTCTGTCCGACCGTCTGTCCGTCTGTTTCTATGCTATCTCCTCCGTCAGTTTTAAAGCTATCCTCACCAAACTTTGCACGAAGTCTTTTGGTACAAATTCGCTGCACATTTGTCGAAACCGGCCGGATCGGATGACTATAGCATATAGCTGCCATAGGTACGATCGGTCGAAAAACTAGTTTTAGTGAGAAAAACTTTTTTGTTTTTAATGGAAATGCCTTCAAAGTACGTATTTCTTAGTTTACTATCCTTTCCCATGATTTCACTAAGTTTGGTCGAAATCGGATGACTATAGCTCCCATAGGAACGATCGGTCGAAAAACTAGTTCTAGTGAGAAAAACTTTGTTCTTTTTAATGAAAACGTCCTTGTCATTGGCTTACACTTGTTTTATATACTTTTACCCAATTCTACAAAGTTTGGTCGAAATCGGATGACTATAGCATATAGCTGCCATAGGAACGATCGGTCGAAAAACTAGTTCTAGTGAGGAAAACTTTTTTGTTTTTAATGAAAACGTCTTTATCATTGGCATACACTTAATTTATATACTTTTACACAATTCTGCAAAGTTTGTTCGAATTCGGATGACTATAGCATATACCTCCCATAGGAACGATCGGTCGAAAAATTAGTTCGAGTGAGGAAAACTTGTTTTTTTTTAATGAAAACGTCCTTTTTATTGGCATACACTTATTGTATATACTTTGCACACATTTCTACAAAGTTTTATCAAAATCGTATGACTATAGCATATAGCTGCAGTATGAATGATCGGTCGGAAAAGAAGTTCTAGTGAGAAAACTTTTTGTTTTAAATGGGATCGCCTCCAAATTTCGCAATTAACAGTGTATTATGCTTTTCCATGATTTCACCAAGTTTAATCGAAATCAGACATCTTTATAGTATAGATCCCTTAGAAAAGTAATGTCCAAAAATTAGTCTTAGAAAAACTTTTTTGTTTTCAATGGAAGCTGGAATGGTATACAAAACTTCGGCTGAGCCGAAGTTAACTTTCCCTATTTTTCTTTTTTATATTACGATACTAGGAAAATATACAATTTTTTAAAAAATTTTTTAGCCATACCTTTTTGTTTCAGGTTCCAGGTACCTGAAACCCCAGTTTTGTAGGGTGGAAAAAGAAATTTGATTTGCCTTAAGCCCACCAAATTTGAAAGGTCTGACATGTAAGTAAAATTTCAAACAGATAAATACATGATTTTTTCAAAAAACTAGTAGCTTTCAAATTTTGTGGTGCACTGTCTTATAGGTATTTACAAAAGATGTCGAAATAAACCACGAATTGCGTCGGTCCATTTAGTAAGTGAGACAAGTAAAAAAGTCGGTCAAGCCCGACCGTAGTGTACTCTGCACTAGCAAAAGTGTATACTTAGTATGTATTTTGCTGCAGTAGCAGTTGAAAGCAGCGCTGCGGCAGCAAACTTTCTTTAACTATCGATAATCGATGTTTCGATAGATAGTCCCGATTACTAAAGATGTCAAATTTTTTAGTTCCTTTTGAAAAAATAAGTAATCTTTTAAAACCAATCTAGCGGGATTTAAGTCGAATTTCTATTTTTGAAAATTCCGATTTGTTTTTGATTCTTTTAATTGACAACAACTGTGAAAGCTTTTAAAAGTTTATGTATGAGCTCTTAGGTGCATTCCTGATCAGCTGCGAGCTTTCAAAGTGAACATATGCTAAGCAAAGATTTGGCTGCATTTTGTGACTTTCTTTGGTTGAGCCAAAAAACAAAGAAATTAAAGTTTATCGAGTCAAGGAGGGTATTCACTAGCCCCTCAGTCGTTAAAGCGTAAAAGTGTAATGTTTTGCAGTGTAAAATTATTCAAAGAATCGTCTAAAATTACTTGGTATCAAGTCATTTCGAGATTTTTGTCTTAAAAATATGCGGTCACACTAGCAAGCCGCAAGTTATAAAAAAAAAAACTGGAAGGCGATTCAAAACGCTATACGAATGTTATGACGACGCCAAGCGTTTCCGAAAGGCCCAGTGCCCCATTGTGAAGCGTCTGACCTGCACCCAGTTGTTGTTGTTGTCAAGAAGCTGAGTTCCTGTCGCTCTGTCAAGCACTCGCTCCAGATAATTCATTGTGGATGTGTCGCTCTTGCGTCGCGTTATCTAGGCCGACTGGCTGCTGTGCACTGAAGCACGTGGGTCTGCCTTCAGGAACACCAAGATCATTGCCGACTGCTTGGCCGATAAGCGGATCAATGCTGCAAGAGGTTCCTCCAACTCGTACTCCACCAATTCGAAAACAAAAAGAAAACATAACAATTCTACTGACATGTTTACACAAAATTTTAAATTTCTCAATTTAACAATTCCGTCAACAGCTTTGACTGAACACCCTAGCAGAAAAAACATAATAAAATACACTCAATAAAACTTGTGTGTTACAAAACCTAGAGAGCCGCCATCACCTACTCTTAACATTGTTTTAATTTTCCTTATGCATCAATAAAGCTATTTTCCATACTATTTCATGAAGGGCCAAGTCAATTTTTCGCTTATTCAAAGTTTGTTGCACTGTTTGTTTTTATACCCTAGCAGAGGGTATTATAAAATTGTGCGGATGTATGTAACGCATTGAAGGAAGCATCTCCGACCACATAAAGTATACATATTCTTGATCAGCATGACGAGCTGAGTTCATTTAGCCTTGTCCGTCTGTCTCTATGTTATCTCCTTCGTCAGTTTTGAAGCAGTCTTCACCAAACTTTGCACGAAGTCTTGTGGTACATTGATACAAATACGCTGCCGGATCGGATGACTATAGCATATAGCTGTCATAGGATCGATCGGTCGAAAAACTAGTCTTAGTGAGAAAAACTTTTTTCTTTTTAAAGGAAACGCCTCCAGAGTACGTTTTTCTTAGTTTACTATCCTTTCCCATGATTTCACTAAGTTTGGTCGAAATCGGATGACTTTAGCATATAGCTGCCATAGAAACGATCGGTCGAAAAACTAGTTCTAGTGAGAAAAACTTTTTTGTCTTTAATGAAAACGTCTTTATCATTGGCATACACTTATTTTTATATACTTTTACACAATTCTACAAAGGTTGGTCGAAGTCGGATGACTATAGCAAATACCTTCCATAGGAACGATCGGTCGAAAAACTAGTTCGAGTGAGGAAAACTTTTTTGTATAGCATATATCTGCAATATGTATGATTGGTCGAAAAAGCAGTTCTAGTGAGAAAAACTTTTTAGTTTTAAATGGGATCGCCTCCAAATTTCGTAATTAACAGCGTTTTATGCTTTGCCATGATTTCACCAAGTTTAGTCGAAATCAGACATCTATATAGTAAGGTCCAAAAAGTAGTCTTAGTTAGAAAAACTTTTTTGTTTTCAATGGAATCTGCAAGGGTATACAAAACTTCGGCCGAGCTGAAGTTAACTTTCCCCTATTTTTTAGTTTTAAATAACTAACTTTTCTTGTACACAGATAGTAAGAATCAAATACTCACCTTATCTTACGCAAATCTTAAGTAAATAGTCAATTAGCACAACTTTCATGATGGTGTACCAATAATAATTTCGTACTAGGAAAAAAACACATTCACAACACTGGTCAGAAAAAGTCCCAGTATATAAAATTCTAACTTTTAGCCTACCGTTACTTTAAAATTTAAAAATTTAAATTTAAATTTAAAATTTTAAGTTTAAATGCTTACCAATTTTTATTAACTGTGAAAAATAACTATGATGGTGAGTGTCCCAATATTTATTTCGACCAGGTATATAGATGTCCGATTTCGACCAAATTTGGTGAAATCATGAAAAAGCATAGTAAACTAAGAAATACGAAGGTTGGAGGCGTTTTAACTGAAAACAAAAAGTTGTTCTCACTAAAACTAGTTTTTCGACCGATCGTTTCTATGACAGCTATATGCTATAGTCATCCGATCCGGCCGGTTCTGATAAATGTGCAGCGTATTTGTACCAAAAGACATCGTGCAAAGTTTGGTGAGGATAGCTTTAAAACTGACGGAGGAGATAGCTTAGAAACAGACAGACGGACGGACGGAAAGACGGACAAGGCTAAATGAACTCAGCTCTTCACGCTGATCAAGAATATGTATACTTTATGTGGTCGGAGATGCTTTATTCTATGCCCTCTGCAAGGGTATTAAAACCATCCTTTCTAACTGTTAGAAAAGTATTTTCTGAAACAACTTTTTTATTGCATCCATTTTAATTTAAATAGCATCCACTTAATTAGTATATTTTTGTATATGTTCTTAAAAAACAGCAAGATTTAAAATAAAATTTGATGCAGTAAAACAAATTAATTTTCGCTTATATGGCAGATGTCGCACCTTTTGATGTGCAGATGCACACATCAAAAGTCGTTCGAATAAATCAAAAATGCATTTTGGACAATCACAAGAACCGCATCATATTACGATCACGACGACTTGCTGATGCCCCTTAAACAAGTGCGTATGATTAATGCCACCCGGTAAGCCGCAAAAAACTGTCAAAAAGACTCTCAATTAATGATGCAAAAATGCAAAAGAAAACTGCAATAATTGACATTTAAAACGGCAAACAGCTGGCGCCCCTGGTTACCCACGAAAAGGAGAAGCAGACAACTCTTCTTTTTAACTGACGTCAACTGGATGAATCAGTGCTTCCTCTCCAGCGGCTCAGTTTACTTATGCATTGCATGTCTAAAGATTTGTCCATTTTAATTCTCTAGGCGGCTTGGGCTTTTATCCGCACACGCACCCATAAACCTCGATTCCTTGCCTACGAAAATGACCTTAAAACAAAAATTAAAATTGGCAATTTAATTTTTATGGTTAACATGCGTGGGTAGACCAAAGAAAATGGCACAAAATTATCTGGCGAAAATGGATCTTATAAAAAAGAACTGAGTCACACAGAAAGAATTGGACATCTCAAACTAATCTTTGCACAAATCTCCTTCTGCATATATATCTATCCAAATGTAGTACACAATACGATAACACTTATACTGCCATTACTGGTCGTCAGGCGGACACGTTCCGCTGTTGGACCCCTCCAGTTAACCCTGTGCATACTAAATAGGATTGTACGCTGTGCTCCAACTCTGGGTATATCCGATTTTTTTCATCGCTGCTGATTCTCATTATGCTCGTTTTTGTATTTTGCCAATTTGCTGGCGTATATAAATCTAACACGCTGCGTTGACCAGACATCACTTCTTTGGTGGAAACTTAAGAGTTAAGTTTAGCTCCTGCCCGTGATCAGTGCGCGAAATTCAAGTTCGAAAAATATTAAACAACTTCAAGTACAATAACAACAAATTGAAATTAACATGAAGTTTAGTGTAGCGTTGGCTTTGCTGGTGATCGTTGGGTTTGTGGCCAGCGGTGATGCCCTTCCTGCCAGAAAAAGTGAGTGTTCAAAAGGACTAAAAGAAAAATGAAGTTAAAAAAAGTAATCAGAGCGATCGTTGTTATAAGAATTTTTCTTAAGAAAATAATCTGAAAAGGAACTAAACTTTTGAGAATTATTGGACTATGAACCAGACCTGTTCAGTTCGAAAGCGATTTTAACTAACAAATTTTATTTAACACCTAGGAAATGCCAAGTAATACTTACAAACTGGGTTTAATTATGTGTTAATTAGCCCCTCGTAATGCTAATTTCGAGATTTATTCTCTCAATTATAACATTTGCCTGTGTCGGCTGGGCAACTAATAATAATAATAAAATTGGGAATAAATATATATAAATCCATACTTCCAAATATGTACCCGAATCCTGATGTAGGTGGATATTTTCATTAATATTCATTCTTACCACTTCGAAACCAATTCATTACTCATGAAGAAAAGTTTCTATTATTAAATGGTACTTTTGAATATCGGGATATAAACCAATATAATCGTATTGTTATTTACAATATGCTAGCTAAAATCTTCAAAGTTTTAACACTAAATATATAAATATATTTATAATTCTATAGAGATTGAATAGATCTTCTTTGCAGAGCCTAAACCGTTAGAGCTATTAAGTTACCACATCGACAAAAGTTCCTATTTTTGGTAAAGTTGAGTTATAAAACGGAATGTTATGAAAATTCATTCCCAAGTCAATCAAAGGCTCTTTTCTTCTTGTATGAAATCTTAGTGTGCGAAATGAAAAGACTTCAGATATCCTTATATAGAAAAATTCAATTAATTCTCTATTTGATCTATTCTACACAGAGGAAAGAAAATAAGATTTCTTCGTCTCAAAATGTGAACAGAATGTTCTCTTAAATATTTGAGCACAAATGTTCCGAATGTTCTTGAAATGAGCACAATTCAGCTCACCTCAACCACCCCACCGAAAAGAATATGTAGGCATTCAGACGTGCATCTTCAGACGCATGGCAATAGCCCAACCGTCTACGAAGCGTCGCGACGGCCGCCGTCGTTGCTCGCACTAAAGGTCTTGGGCTCTACTCCCAGTGAGGGGGTCCGACAAAAACTTTTATTTATTTAATAAATAATAAATAACCAAGGCGGGTGGGGTGTTGTACAAGCGATGTCTCTGCGGACCTGGACCTGGTCCGACATGGACAGTGGAGATCTGGTTAGTTAGTTGCTTGCCAAATTTTAACATTAAAAAGATTAAATAGATGACATGATACATTTGTCGATTATGACAAAGAGACGAACAAGTGATTACATTATTTTCTACAATTTACAAATAGTAGAGGTAGTTAAAAATAGAATTAAAGGAAATGGATGTGCCTTTTGGGGGTGGGTATTGGTTTTAGTTACATATGCCAACAGTTAAATTAATTCTATAGAACAATTAACTATAAAATTTGTGTCGTTTTCGGAAATGCAAAAACTGCAAAGTTCTGATAATATTAAGCTAAGTTCACTGTCATGGCTGAGTTAGTCACATTTGTGTCCGAATTTGTCCAGGTGTTCACACGCACGCCTAATTAGTTTCCAAATAAATTTGTCGGAACTTCAAAAGTTTGCATTGAATTTGGCTTAGTGTCCACACTCGCAAAATTGGTTTGCAAAAATTTTGTGTTTCCCCACAAACCAATTGGTTTGTCTGTAGCAGCTGTCAAATAATCGACTTAGTGCGATATAAAATATTGGGCTAATCAAAATCTCTATCGCTTAGTATTTTTTAATCAACAGACATGGGCAAAGCTATAAGAAAACGAATTTGTTAATTATTTGCCTAGGCGCTGAATCGTTGCATGCCGCAACTTCTCTGCAAACCAACAACCGTAAAATATAACGCAGAGTATGGGAGAGTCCGTGGGTAAAGCAACGGGAAACCCAAGGAGTAAAACTAATTTAAATATTTTTATTTGCGCCAAAAATTTCCAAAAAGGTCACGCCAATGCGCAACTTTACCCTGCAGCAAGTCGTCTGAATCGTTTGGGTTATTTAACAATGCAGTCGTAAAGATTTTACAATAAAACTTTATTAATGTACTCATTCTTACACAGTTGTGCAAATCTTATCCAAATAAAATGATAAAATTGAATTACAAACGTCATTGCACTTGAAATTACTCACAAAAGCATCGCAAGTTTGCCAAAGTTTGTTCTTACATTTGCCTTGTAAGAACAAACTCGGCAAATACGATAACAGTTTACGCGAGAGTGTTCACATTGTGTTCAGACAGCACGCAAAGTTGTCGAAAACTTGACTTGGCAAACTCGGCAATCCTTTTGACCCAAGCGTTTGGATGCAAATTAATTTGGCGTTCACACACACGTCAAACTAATTTTGACAAATTTTGTGTCATTTTTGACAAATTAGTTTGCCCGTGTGAACTTAGCTTTACTATTCTGTTTTTGTTTGCCCACTGGAGTATTCGAAAATATGTTCTTTATATAATCTGGATAGATTTTTATAACAAGTTGACTTTAATTTTTAGATTGATGGACAGGAAATCCAAGAAATCTGCGCTCTGCATTATATGTGCATCCCAGCTTGCTCCACGGAATCGGAACGAATGTCTCGGATGCATAAATTTGTTCATTCTCATTGGCCGTTCTTTTCTCACTGACTTACAATTTACCTTTTGTGCTCGTTCAATTTGAGCTTTGAGTGCCGCTTATCTACTAGAGCCAAAATACGGGACAGCCCAGTACAGTGCAGACTAGATTTGTAGGAAATATTAAGTAACTTGAGCGTTTTTTTTTTTTTTTATTTCTTTGGAATTTCGACATGAGTATTGGAAGAGTAGCATAGATTTAATCCACCAGTTTGGCTAATAGCATAGGCACACACCGGTTCTGAACCTAACCGACGAAAATACTGAACCGAACCGAAATTCGAAAAAGACAACGGACTGGTTCATTTTATCCACGCTTTTGATAATATTTAAGTAGAAATCGCTATGTGGCATGGTGGCTCAGCCGCTAGTGTGCGTGACCGCTGTGCAAGAGGTCGTGGGTTCGATCCCGCCTCGAAACATATAATGAAAAGTTTTTTTGAATAAACTTACACCCGGTCACCCCCTCTCTGCTGTTGGCGCCAGCTTTGTAGTAATTAGCCATGAAACAAGCTGCGTTCCGACTCGTGCTTTAAACTGTAGGTCCCTTTCTCTTGTGCGAAAATTAGAAGCGCACAAGCCATGAGATTGAGAGAAGCTCGGCTTTGGCCCTTTGGGGCGCTGTGTTAAGCCATTTTAAAAGAGAAATCGTTATGCATTCATCAAGATAGCTGAACGAACTTAGGCAAAGTGCAAAAGTGTTTTTTTTCAAACCGTTAAGCTCCAAGCTAGCTTTAGTCCCTCAACAACTATTCATAACTGGAACAATTTCTTAGAGTGAATTTATTTTTTTTTTAAAAACTACAAAAACAGAATGACTTAAGGTTTTCATTAGAGCCTCATCAGGAAACTTAAATCGAAAATCAGTGATCAACAATCGGAATTATCTGTTTTACCTTGCTTATGGTTCACGTATAAAATATTACCTTTCCGAAACTCCTAGTCTTAACTTTTAATACTGTTTTCCTGGATTCATTTACTAATTATATAGATTCGAATGAGCGAGCAGGAATGCAATAACTCTATTAAAGCTAATCCTTTTAATTGGATTCCCAGATAACTTGGAAAAATATCTAAAAACTCTTAACAGCAAAATAGACTTTCAGTTAAATTAAATTTTTACTCCCATGAAAAAATATCTCAATTTAAAGAAATTAAACAATGGGATTTTTTGGATGGTATTCAGATTTACCGGTACTAATAGCTAGTATTTTTGGGAAGCAATGATCTTTCTTAGTCTTAGTCGCATACCTTAGGTCTCATCAGAGCTTATACTCAACTTCTAAAACCTCTAACTTTTAAACAAGACCCAAATTTTCTTAGGAGCTTAAATGACCAAATAACTAGTACAAAAATAATCCGACTTACATGATCCTGTTTAAGCTTTGCATGGATTACACCCCAAATGAATTTGAGTTCCGTTCCGCTCCAAAATGAGTGTTTCGGTGAAAGGATTTATTTCGGATCTCGATTTGATAATCGGGCTTTAGTTTCGGTTTTACTTTAACTATCATTATAACACCATTATTTGTTAAACATCCCTCATCATTAATATCATTTGTTTATCTCCATCCCATCCCAAAAACCATTCCCAATCCTTTCCCAAACTGAAGATCGTCAATATTTGATTCCAGGAATGGTCTACTATCAACAACCCGCTGCCGCTGAATGGTATGGTGCTGGAGGTCCCCAGCAGCGTATTATGTACATGCAGTATGTCCAACCAGGTCGCACCCATGCCCGATCCACTCAAGCAGCCAGCGCGTTGGTGGCTGGTGAAACAGTTGCCACTGGCACATACCTGAAGGGTAAGTTCAACTGCCCCCCAAAAGCTCCCTAACACACTACTAACAATCGATTTCTAACCAAAGATTGTAATCATCCAGAGTCCGCTGAGGCTGACCAAAGTGCCGAGGGTGCCCAGGCTGATGATGCCCTAAGTGCTGCTGGAGCCCATGGAGCTAGCTCTGTGGCCGAGGCCTATCCCGATCAGGCTCCAGTGGTTCAGGTGGCTATTGATACCGATACTGTAGCTGAGCCAGAGCCCGAGCCAGAGGCGGCTGTGGTTGAGAACGATGATGCGGCCAAGGTCCCACGCGACTTCCAATTTGCTGCCGAAGAAGCTGCCGCCGTTGCCGCTTCAGCTGAAGAGCCTGCTCCAATTCCGGTAGTAGCCGTTGAGGCTGAGCTCCCTGTTCCAGCTCCTATCGCTCCCGTGGCTGCTGTTGTGCCCGCCAATCGTTATCTGCCCGCCAAGAAGAAGGTGATCGTGGAGCTGGATCAATCTCCCGAAGAGACTGACGAGCCTGAGACTGCTGCCATTGAGGACGAGGAAGCCGAAAATACTGTTGCCGATGATGTGGAGGAGGATGATGAGGAGGAGTTGGCCGTACCCGTTAAGCCTGTGGCTAAACACCCAGCCCGCGTGCCCAATGCCCGTCGTCCGGCTGTCAAGAAGCCAGTGAAAGCTGCCCCCGCAGGTGCTAAGCCCTCAAAGAAGCCAGCCGCTGCTCTGCCCGCTGGCACTTTCTTCCCCATCGACTTTGGAGGCACCAGCGGTGGAGCCATTGCCATTGCAAATTCTTTCAGCACCGGTGAGGGTGGCGCCGCCACCAGTCATGCCATTGCCTATGGCTCTCCCGATGCAGCTCGTGCCCGCGTCCGTCCTAATCCCAGCAAATTCCGTCATTAAGCCCAGATGCCTCATTGCTAAACTCATGACTGATGGATGATCATCACATACACACGCATCCTATAAAGCTCTATCACCAAATTCTTGCTCTGTAAATTAAAGTTTTTTGTGTAATTATTAGCGAAATTGTAAAACATTTTTGAGCGCGTTTTTTTAATAATAATAAAAAATTCCTTCTGGGTTTTTAACGATTGTTGTTTAAAATATTAAAGAGAAGAAGAAGAAGAAAAGAAGGGACTGCAAAATCCACGAACCCCACCAGATCTGCAATCAGTTTTTCCGAATCACCCCTCAATTTCCACGATATGGCTACAAATGAGAATTTCGCATATCTGCACAGTGGGCGAAACGGTCGATCTAGCGTCATTTAATTCAATTTTCAAAGTGTTTGTTTGTGTCGAAATTGAGTCTCTATCGATCAGCTGTGAGCAGTCAAAGACAACATATGTTTCAGCAGATGCATCATTAGGCTCTTCCGCGCTTTTTATGTGCGTTGCCAAATTTGATCTAAAGTTGCCTCTGGTATAATTAAGTGGAAGAAAAGTGTTATTATTTATAGCTAGAGATATGTATTAACAAAAACAAAAAAAATAAAAAATTTTTTGCTTGTGGCCTGTGCTTAAGAGTTGAATAAAAAAAATAGGGGAAAGTTCGGCCCGGCCGAAGTTTTGTATACCCTTGCACTTTCCATAGAAAGCAAAAAAGTTTTTCTTACTAAGACTTCTTTATGGACATTACTTTTCTAAGGGATATATACTTTATTAATGTCTAATTTCAACCAAACTTGGTGAAATCATGGAAAAGCATAATACACTGTTAATTACGAAATTTGGAGCCGATCCCAATTAAAACAAAAAAATTTTTTCTCACTAGAATTTCTCTTTTGAAAAATCATTAATACTGCAGCTTTATGCTGTAGTCATCCAATTTTGATAAAACTTTGAGAAATGTGTTAAAGTATATAAAATAAGAATTTTCCAATAATAAAGGACGCTTTCATTAAAAACAAAAAAGTTTTCCTCACTTGGACTAGTTTTTCGACCGATCGTTCCTATGGGAGCTATATGCTATAGTAATCCGATTTCGACCAAACTTTGTAGAATTGTGTAAAAGAATATAACATAACTATGCCAATGATAAGGACGTTTTCATAAAAAACAAAAAATTTATAGTTGGCGACCTTTCTAACTTGTAGAATGAAATGTTCGCTGGCTCGAGGTCAAATAAAAACACAAGGTATCTTGTGTTTTTATTTGACCTCGAGCCAGCGAAACATTTCATTCTAAAAAACAAAAAAGTTTTTCTCACTGAAACTATTTTTTTCGACCGATCGTTCCTATGACAGCTATATGCTATAGTCATCCAATCCGGCCGATTCCGACAAATGTACAGCGTGCTTGTACTAAAAGACTTCGTGCAATGTTTGGTGAAGATAGCTTAAAACTGACGGAGAAGATAGCATAGAAACAGAAGGACAGATGGACATGGCTATATCTACTCAGCTTGCGTGCTAATTAAGAATATATACTTTATGTTATCAGAGATGCTTTCTTCTATGTGTTACAAACATCTGGACAATTTTATAATACCCTCTGCAAAGGTATAACAAGTAAGGGAGCTGTAGTCGAGTGCCCCGACTACAAAATACCCTGTTCCCTTGATTTCGTGAGTTTTTTCTTTACATACACACAAACTAACACATACACACACTCCATAATACACACAAACGCATGGCATGCGGCCGCGCTCGATAACTGACAATACAAGACCCCCCTCTCTCCCACAAGCAAAATTGATTCGTATATAACTTCGGTGTTTATTGACCGATCTTAGTGATCTTTTCAGAATAGATAGATATTGGGCCTTACTTGATATATGTAAAGTTTGGAAGGTCTATCTTAAAAATTGTGGCTCTGACAGTTTTTTGCGCTTAAAGGGGGAGGGGGAGGAATTTTCCAAATCTGAAACAAACTCGTATTGAATCGGTTATACACCTACCAACATTCAAAAATTTGTGGCTCTAGCTCTTATAGTCTCTGAGAAACACGCGTTCATACGGACAGACGGACGGACAGACGGACGGACAGACGGACAGGGCTAAATCGACTCGGCTGTTGATGCTGATCAAGAATATATATACTTTATAGGGTCGCAAATGCTTCCTTCTATCTGTTACATACTTTTGCACAACTTCATGATCCCCCTGTTCCCATTTTCAATGGGAACAGGGTATAAAAAGTTCTTAAACAGATTTTTAACCAAAAAGTGCTTAGGTTTGTTTTTCGGCGCTGTCTTTCTGATGTCAGTTTTGGCGCTCATGCTGCCTTGGAACTCTCAAGCAGTTATGTCATCACTGGACTGACAGTCGGCAAGAAAACAGATGATGAAACCCATGTGGTGGGTCTGGAAACCGCAGAACAGTCAACCAGTCTCCTTTGTGGTATTGTGTGTACCTGTTTAAAATTAGGCGAAAACGTAACCGACTAAGGCTGCCGGTTTACGTATCATAAAGGTAGCAAAAACAGTAACATATGTACCTCCGGTCACCTTCACCAGTAAATGGCGCCAGCTGTGAAGTATCTACCCATGAAAGAGCTTATCAAACTTTGCATTTAGGATTCAGCGCTAAACTTTTGTCCAAAGCAATTTATTCATTGAATAAATTCAGGAATCAATTTACTATATCAAAGAAGAAACTAAAAAGCATATACGACTTTTATTCTTAAGTATTTTTGCGAATCACTGGTTGACGGCAACGTCAGCCATCTTTAACGGCCGGAATCGACTTTCAGCTTTTAAAGGATCTAAAAACTTATTTGATGCCCTATGTCCCACACGGGACTGGGTTGGCTATTTTAATGATAGTTTAAAATTCTTTTTAAAAGAGGAAAATGGTGTAGAAAATGACGCATAAAAGGATTGTCCTAAACGACAAAAATTGCAAGGTGAATTCTTCATCAGAACTTTCTAAAAATAAGTCTGGCATAATGATGAAAACAACAACTTAATCAAAGCCTTAGAGCTTTAAACAATATTCAAGAAAGGGGGTAACACGTTTGGAGGATTACAACAAAATACTTTCTACCAATGAAGAACAACAGCAGTACCTCTATTGATAGTAAACGACTTTCGTAAAAAAAATTTTAAAATACACATAAGAGCTTCCTACTATTGTAAGCTAAATTAAGTTATATTATTGGTATAAAAAAATTAAAATGAATCGCAAGGACAAATCCTGCCGCTCCTGTCCCAACTTCCTTCGTCTGACCAGCAGGTGCAGGGGGTAATTGTCTAACATATACCCGTGTACCCCAAAATACTGAAAACAGTTTACTTGTGAAATAAAATTTTCGTCAAATATGCCAAAACTTCGGCCACAACGGCCTGTTAAACACTTTTACAGAAGTAGTTTATGTACTATGTACAGTGGACTTGGATTTCTGGGGGCACTACGCTCTAAACTGTCCTAAAATATAATACTTAATCACTTAAGAATCCTTGATTCAACCCATTTTTGCAAAGCAAAATATTTTCCAAGTTGTCGGGACGTGACAACCAGTTTTGCCATTTCAGTTTTGCAATTTTGAGAGTGGAAATCCAATTATTTATTTAAAAGTGCCCTTTGCTTCAAATCTGGGCATTTTAAAATTTTTAGTTATTTCGGTATTTTTGAGACGAAGTGCGGTGATGGCTTGTAGCCTTAACATTTTTTGCCACAAAACCTAATCTCTGTACAACGTCTCAGAACTTCTGAGTCAGAAGTGAATTTTGGAGTAATGGATTAAGGGATAATTATTAGAAATATATTCAGTTCATGAGTGATTCAATAACAGTTTCACTACCTAAGAAATCCAGTGCTTTTATTGATGGCTGAAAAGCAAACGTCTTAAAAGAACGCCCAGCCTGTGTTCATGACCAAATAGCAAGTAGGCATAGTCATGCTTTTAGTTCCAAATCAGGGCTGATTTCAGTACTGATTCGGATCGTGCCAGATGAACTACTAGCAAAAAACTACGTTGCTTAATTGATTTTGCATTTCCGTTGTGGTCAAATGAAGATCATTCTGGTACTGAATTCTCACTACTGAGATCTGATAATTCTAGGGGTTAGAGCCCCTAGCTTTACAGCTATTTACGTGCTTCGATTCATGTTTAACTCTGACACGAAAAAAGAAAAAACAAGTAAGGGAGCTGCAGTCGAGTGTCCCGACTACAAAATACCCTGTTCCCTTGATTTCGAGTGTTTTTTTCTTTACATACACACACACTCACACATACACACACCCCAACATACACACAAACGCATGGCATGCGGCCGTGCGCGATAACTGAAAATGCAAGACCCCCCTCTCTCCTACATGCAAAATTGATTCGTATATAACTTCGGTGTTTATTGTCCGATCTTAGTGATCTTTTCAGAATAGATAGATATTGGGCCTTACTTGATATATACATAGTTTGGAAGGTCTATCTAAAAAATTATGTCTCTGACAGTTTTGTGCGCTTAAAGGGGGGAGGGGGAGGAATTTTCCAAGTCTGAAACAAACTCGTATTGAATCGGGTATACACCTACCTACATTCAAAAATTTGTGGCTCTAGCTCTTATAGTCTCTGAGAAACACGCGTTCATACGGACAGACGGACAGACGGACGGACAGACGGACGGACAGACGGACAGACGGACGTGGCTAAATCGACTCGGCTGTTGATGCTGATCAAGAATATATATACTTTATAGGATCGCAAATGCTTCCTTCTATCTGTTACATACTTTTGCACAACTTCATGATCCCCCTTTTCCCATTTTTAATGGGAACAGGGTATAAAAATGCAGAAGTTCTGACTCCAAAACGGTGTCCTTTTTGAAAGTAATTTTTAGCACCTTGAAAGAAAATTTTTAAGGTTTTTGTGACATTTTGCGGGATGCAAGCCGGTGCTGAACCCAACCAAACCGGAAAGAACAGAAAATTCGTGCTCGAACCGTGTATCGAAGTTGGACATTTTGATTAATATTTTCTAATCCAAGCAGTTATATTTTATTAAAAACTTATTTTTATCCGATAACAAATTAGGTTTTATTATTTTTTGTTTGAGAGTTCGGCAAAAATCATCATTTGGGACGAGTGCACTATGGCGCACAACCGCGCATTGAAATCAATTGGCCGAACATTAAAAGATCTGCCCAATGACTCAAATGCGTCAAATGCGCTTTTTCCCTCTAAATCCCATGAACTTATTGATGGACTTCTTGATTTGTCAATGGCACAGGTTAACCCTATTCGCAACTCGATAAACAGATCGCTTGACTTGATTTTTCTGTTGGATCCCCCCAGCAATGTTGCATCTAGGATTGACCCATTGGTTCTTCCGGAGGACCCTTTTCATCCTACATTGGACCTTACCATTGATTTGCCATCTCTTGTGTGTTCTGCTTCTAGAGATTTGACGGCTAAAACCCGTTGTTTCCAAAAAGCTGATTTTTTAAAACTCAACGACTTAATATTGCACACTGATTGGTCTCAGTTGTACACTTGTACAGATATTGACGTTGCTATACAACTTTTCTACGATACCTTGAACTCTCTTTTTTGATGTTTGTGTTCCACTGGTGCGCCCTCGCTGCCTTGATAATCAGCCTTGGTTCTCAAGAGAACTAACAAACTTAAAGAACAGGAAGTCGAGATATTTTAAAAAGTATAAGAAATCCGGTAAGCCATCGGACTTCTCCCGTTATGTGCTTGCCCGTTCTAGCTTTAATGTGCTTAATGCTCAATGTTGCAGACTTCAATTTTCGCAAAATCCTAGACAATTTTATTCCTTTGTTAACTCTAAGCGCAAGTCATCCACCCTGCCCTCCTCTGTTATATATGGTGATACTAAAGCAAACACTGATCAAGCAATAGCTGATCTGTTTGCAGAGTTTTTTGAGTCAACCTACTCGTCTTCAAGGTACTGTGCGAATCAGCCATACCCGTATGGGTTGAATATGTCTAATTGTATTTTTAGCCCCGTTATCACAGAAAGCTCCCTCCTTTGCGATCTTAACTCTGTGAAACCCGTGTATGCACCGCGCCCTGATGGAGTGCCTGGCTGTGTACTTAGGTTCTGTGCGGATGCACTTTGTAAGCCTATTCATAAATTGTTTGAATTGTCTTTGGAGTCATCCGCTTTCCCTCTTTTATGGAAGGAATCTTTTATTATACCACTCCATAAAAAGGTAATAAGTCAGATGTTGGAAATTATAGGGGTATTTCCAAGTTGTCTGCAATTCCTAAGGCTTTTGAGAGAAATTATAACATCTCAACTGCAACATTTATGTAGTTCCATTATCTCACCCTTCCAACATGGATTTGTGAAGCGAAGATCTACTACCACTAACCTTTTAGAATTCACATCTTCAGTGATCAAAGGGTTCATAGGTAAAATGCAGACTGACGTCATTTATACGGATTTTAGTAAGGCTTTTGATTCTGTTAATCACTCCTTGCTGCTTCACAAACTGAGTTTAATCGGCTTTCCAACTAACCTCCTCAGTTGGATTTCTGATTACCTAAGTAGTAGAACCCAAAAAGTTCTATTTCGTAATTCATATTCTAAGTGCATCCAGGTTACTTCTGGAGTTCCCCAAGGAAGTCACTTGGGCCCATTGCTTTTTACTATCTTTATCAATGATCTTCCTTCAGTCTTGGCTCACTCTCGGGTGCTAATGTACGCCGATGATGCGAAAATTTGTTTAACATATAATGATTTGGTTTCCCGCTATAATTTGCAAGCAGACTTGGATGCATTTCACTCTTGGTGTCAAAATAATCTTCCAAACCTTAACAGTTTGAAGTGTAAGGTTATGACATTTTACAGAAGCTTACCACAATTAGTCACTTACATGCTTGATAATGTGGCATTGCAGCGCCTAAGTGAAGTAAATGATCTTGGGGTTATTCTTGATCATCAACTTAAATTTAACTCTCATGTAACTGCTACTGTTAATAAGGCCAGATGTGTTCTTGGGTTTATTAAGCGGTGGTCGAAAGAATTTGACGATCCCTACACTACCAAGATTCTTTACACTTCGCTTGTCCGTCCTACACTTGAGTATGGTTCATGTGTGTGGTCTCCGCAATATTCGACCCATCAAGATAGAATAGAATCAGTGCAAAAGCAATTCTTATTGTTTGCCCTTCGGGGCTTGAACTGGAATCCTGAGGTCCGTTTACCAGCTTACTCTAGTAGACTACTTTTAATTAATCTTCCTTCCTTACTTAACCGTAGAGTTATGCTTGGTGTAATCTTCATACATAGACTAATTAATGGCGAAATCGACTCATCGGAGTTGGTTAGTCAAATCAATCTTAATGTTCCTTGTAGACTGTCCCGTAACTTTGTCCCCTTATCTCTGAAACATTGTACTACTAACTATGCCTTGCATGATCCGTTTCGTGTCCTCTGTGCTGATTACAACAAACTCTACCGCTTAATCAATTCGGAACTTTCTCTTCCTGCTTTAAAAACCTCTATTTTAAATCATTTGTACCGTACTTAACATTATTTTGTACTTTTCGATCCGGTTTTCGTGTCGCACGTTTGCTGCTGCGCCTCTCGGTCGGTTGGGCGGGAGGTGGGCTGTTATTTTGCCTGGGGTTCGCGCGTAACAGGCTTCGGCTTGGTGTCGTAAGGGCCACTTGAACGTACTGTGCATTGTACGTCAACGTCCAACGTCCATATAATGCAAAACAAGAAAATCGTGGCACACTTTAAACACACTCTTAGACGAATTTCTCAGTAATTAAAAATAGTGGCCACAAACAACAGAGATACATTAAACAACCTTCAATGCCAATGCATATACCTTCAGATACCCTAAAGAGCGGAGCTTAAAGCTAGTTGAAAGTACGTGCAATTTGTGCCTTTGGAACTCTCAACTATTTATTCGACGACTGGGTAATATAAAAAGGATTTGCAAATGGCTTGTTGGGGGTGGCCGGATGGCTTAGCGGATAGAGTGCGCGACCGCTGTGCATGAGGTCGTAGGCTCGATCCCGCCTCGGAACATCTAATGAAAAGCTTTTTTCTTTGAATAAAACTTTACAACCGGCCACATCTCTTTGCTGTTGGCGCCAGCATTGCAGTAATTAGCCATGAAAAAGCTTCTCAAACTGCCGTTCGGATTCGGCGTTAAACTGTAGGTCCCGTTCTCTTGTGCTAAAATTAGAAGCGCACAAGCCAAGAGATTGAGAGAGGCTCGGCTTTGGCCCTTTGGGGATGTGTCATGTTGACAAGCTAATTTTTACTTACTTTACTAAATGGCTTGTTGGTGTGACAGCAACTGAAAGTGTACTGACGAAAGCTTTGCCATGGCGGCAGCCGAAACGGCCGTCTACACAGCCACAGCTACTGTTCATGTTCAAATGTATTCTCTGTTGAATTTTCTGGTTGATTATTGAACTCGCACTCTCTCTCGCGCTCTAAGCAAACGCTAAGTACTCAAAAAAAATCTTGACCTTACCTGCTATGATTATAATATGAACGGACGCTTTAATTATGGGGGAGAAGAGAAAGACATTGACGCTAGATGGTGGACAGCGGCAGTATGTTCACGGGTTCCATTTTTTCACCATCTTCTCCTCGTTCCGCAGAGCTGGACTGTAGTGTAAATAGGATAGAAGACCCCTGCAAGTCATATTAATGCTAATTTTTGGAGGTTTTTCCAAATTAAAACTTAATCTGTTCTTATACAAGTAAAATTTTGTTGCACCTGAAATCCACAAAATTTAATGGACGGTGACAAGTTTCTTAATTTTTTGTTGATTCTAGTCGGACATCATTTAGGTACAGCTGCTATACAATTTCAATACTTTTTCGTACAAAAATTCGCATTTATTGTAAATATTTCTAAAAATTCATTATATTTATTTGAGTATATAAGGTTTTAACTTAGTTGTTTTCATACTTTTAGTAAGTTTCAATTCCATCGGAAATCAATTAGATGCAGCTCCCATACAAAATTAATATTGTTTCATTCATTTTAAAGAAAAATTCAAAAGTATTCTAAAAATTTTGGAAAATAATTATATTTTTTTGTGTAACTTAACTTAGTTTTTTTTTAGTTGTTTCCTTCCTTCCACCAAGTTTCAAGTCAATCGCAACTAAAAATTAAAGAAATCCATTTTTTTTAAGACTTTGGAAGACAATTTTTTGCCAGCCTTCAAAAGTGTAAGCCCGGTGTAAACCACATCTTGTATTATGAAGTGTTCAATGTTACTGAAAAGAGCAATAATAAACCTCTCCAACAATATAGCACTATAGCCGAAGATATGATATGTCAAACTACACTCATTATCCAAAGTGGTTGCATTTTTCGTTTGCCAAAAAATTGAACAAGATTACGCGGCTTTAACATTTTTATTCGTCAACTTATCGAAGCCTTATTTTGGCTAACCTAATTTGTGTGCTTAAACTGTCGATGCATCGTCCAAAAAGTCAGTTTAATTGCAGTATTCACACATTACTCACCAACTTAATTAGGCTGCTTTCGATTCCAGGAAATATATCTTTGGCGCTTTTAAATGGCAGTATTTGAAACATCACCCGCACAATGTAAAAAGGTGTGACTAAGTCAACACCCTAAATGTTTTAGGTTGAGTTGAACTCAGCTTTGAGGGATGGTTGAAGAAGCGAAACCATTTCAGCAAGGGTATACAAATTTAAGGATTTTTTAGAAAAGTTTATTTATGTTCTGTACATTGTTTTTTCTTTTATTATTAACTTAATGGGCCAATTTCACATTTTCTACATAGCACTATCTGTTACATAAACTAACATATAACAGAGTAAACTTTGAGTTTATCTAACACATAGCAGCTATCTAGAAGATGTGAAATTGGCCCTTGAACATTCAAAATTACAATTTTCATGATTTTTTAAATTTTAATTTTTACAGTTTAGATTTCTTTAACATTCAATGCAATTAGTTTTTATTTTAAATTTATTTTCAAATTTTAGTTTTAATGATGTTAAATGTTGTACATGCGTTTACCCATTCCTGGGCCTGATCATCATTTGGACGAAAGTCATAGAAATGGACCTAGAATTATTCCATGTATTCCACCTGACACCTTTATTTGATTCATCATAACCATTCTTAAAATACCTTCCATTTAGAGCGCTAGAAACAAAGAAATAAAGTGTGTTAGTAGCTATTCTAATAAGTGTAGTTGGATAATTCCTTACCTCATACCACAATTTAAATGCCACCAAGGGCCAAACTCTAGAGTGCAGAGTCCGACACTCAACTCATTATTATACCGATCTGGTGTGCCAAACATCATTCCCTTATGCCAAGATAAAGAATCGCCAGCATTTCCCTCATACTTTCCCAGAGACTTCAGTTGATATGCCTCGTCCTCACTGCCCACCAGAAAATCATCGAATCGAGCATATTTCTTGGTATCATTAACATCCAGTTGAATAAACAATTCATACGGTTGCGACTGCGTGATCAAATGTAGCTTTTCAAGCCCAATGAAGAACTCATTGCTGAGATCTCCAAAGCCTTCCTTATAAGCTGCCCAATTTTTATCAAAGTTCACATCGCCATTGATCCGCCTTTGAATAACCAGCCACCCAGATCCAGCCAATTGAGAATCGCAATAGACGGAAAATGTTCGATTACCGGGTAGATGAATAGTTTGAATTCCGTTAGACTTTACAAAGGGCAAACAGCTAACTGCAGTAGACTCGATAACCAAATCAAGTTCCTTCTTTTTAGATTCCAGATTATCATTTAGTCGTTCAATTGTTTCCTTATCCGTCTTAGACTGCGACTCTAAACGGATATTTTCCTGCTCTTTCTTTGCGACGGTTTCCTTCATTGAGTTTATTTCGATTTCATTTGATTCCAGTTTATCAGACTGCTTTTTAATCTCATCACTTTTCGATCTCAGCTCTAAACTGTAAGATTCCAGAATTTTTTGAGCCCATTAATTTCTGCTTCTTTAAAGCCAATCAAATCTGTCTTCGACTTGAGTTCATTCTTGCAGAAATCTAGAAATTTATTTTGTTGATTTTGATAAGTCCATGCATTGTAAGTTGATGTGAAGAGTGAACTTTCATTAGCTTTCGCCTCTTGACCATTTTTGATCTCCTCTTCGATTTTTCTATTGGTTTCGGATGGTACCTTGGAGGTAATTTGGCTATTCAAGATGTTTTTGGTGCTTTCCTGATCCTTTAACAAGATTTCCCATTCTTCCATTTTCTTGGCATAGTTTTCTAACTTGATTGCCAATTCGTTTATTATCATATTTGCCTGTGACTTTAACTTTATTTCCAGCTCTTCCATTTTCCTAATAACTTCAGATTTTTCATTGGCGGTGATTTGGATTTCCTGTTCCTTCAACTTGCTTTCCAATTGATTTTGGTTGCTTTGGCTTACTTGCGCAAATTGAAGAAATGGCTTAACCGCCTGATAACAGTAGGAGCTACATAGTTCTTCTGTTTCCTGTAAATCAGAAATAATTTAAGAGTCAGAATATATGAGTAACAATCACACAAATTGTATATACAAAGCAAAGCTCTTTCAATTCAAAATTAAGGGATACATGCAACATTTACTCAGGACCCATGGATATAACACACAAATATAAGTTAAGAACAAGTAAGGGAGCTGCAGTCGAGTGCCCCGACTACAAAATACCCTGTTCACTTGATTTCGTTTGTTTTCCATTTCATACACACACACTCACACATACACACACTCCAACAAACACACAAACGCATGGCATGCGGCCGCGCGCGATAACTGACAATGCAAGACCCCCCCTCTCTACCACAAGCAAAATTGATTAGTATATAACTTCCGATCTTAGTGATCTTTTCAGAATAGATAGATATTGGGCCATACTTGATATATGTAGAGTTTAGAAGGTCTATCTTAAAAATTGTGGCTCTGACAGTTTTTTGCGCTTAAAGGGGGGAGGGGGAGGAATTTTCCAAATCTGAAACAAACTCGTATTGAATCGGGTATACACCTACCTACATGCAAAAATTTGTGGCTCTAGCTCTTATAGTCTCTGAGAAACACGCGTTCATACGGACAGACGGACGGACAGACGGACGGACAGACGGACAGACGGACGGACAGACGGACAGGGCTAAATCGACTCGGCTGTTGATGCTGATCAAGAATATATATACTTTATAGGGTCGCAAATGTTTCCTTCTACCTGTTACATACTTTTGCACAACTTCATGATCCCCCTTTTCCCATTTTTAATGGGAACAGGGTATAAAAATAAAAATTAAAAGGGCTTGGTCTTTCCTCAACCGAATGTGTGCTGCTTTTGCGCTCGCTGTTAAGCGGCTGTTGTTGTACAGTGTACAAAAGACCAAGCCCGAAAAAGCAAAGACAAATGTGTTTCCGAAAAAAAAGAGAGCGCTGTTAAAGGTTGCATCCATCCCTCTCTGTCAATGCGCCGCACGAAACCGGTTTTTTTGTGAGTGCTGCAAAGAGAGGTCCGTTTGTTGCGACCTCTGCTAAATAGAGAGTTTCCTTTGCGAAAAACTTGCATTTCGTTATTTTTAGTCGTAAGTTATCGTTTCGCAATGCAGACAGTACTTGGTTTACGCTGGAGATATGCTCAGCAAGACTGGTTGAAAATATAAGTATTTCATCCAGATAGACTACGCAAACTTTATTTATTAAGCTTTTCAGGACCTTGTTTATGAGGCGCTGGAACGTGGCAGGAGCATTCTTTAGTCCGAACGGCATGCGAACGTACTCATAATGGCCATGAGGTGTCGAAAAAGCTGTTTTCTGCCGATCTTTCTCTTGGACAAGGATCTGGTGAAATCCCTTGGCCAGATCGAGGGTTGTAAAGTATTGCGCTCTACCTAATTTATCGAGACTGCTCGTAATATTTGGGATTGGGAATTTGTCGTCTATCGTATTCTCATTAAGCTTACGATAGTCAACGACCATTCTCCATTCTGTCTCGAGGGTATCGGATTTTTTAGGGACAACCCATACGGGTCTATTGTAGGGCGAATTGCTTTCTTTGATAATTCCCTGGCGGAGCATATCGGCTATTTGCCTGGAAATCTCGCGCTCTTGCACCTGAGGATAACGGTATATTTTCGCATATATGGGCTTTCATTTTTATACCCTGTTCCCATTGAAAATGGGAAAAGGGGGATCATGATGTTGTGCAAAAGTATGTAACAGGTAGAAGGAAACATTTGCGATCCTATAAAGTATATATATTCTTGATCAGCATCAACAGCCGAGTCGATTTAGCCCTGTCCGTCTGTCCGTCCGTATGAACGCGTGTTTCTCAGAGACTATAAGAGCTAGAGCCACAAATTTTTGAATGTAGGTAGGTGTATACCCGATTCAATACGAGATTGTTTCAGATTTGCAAAATTCCTCCCCCCTTAAGCGCAAAAAAACTGTCACAGCCACAATTTTTAAGTTAGACCTTTCAAACTTTACATATATCAAGTAAGGCCCAATATCTATCTATTCTGAAAAGATCACTAAGATCGGACAATAAACACCGAAGTTATATACGAATCAATTTTGCTTGTGGTAGAGAGGGGAGGTCTTGCATTGGCACTTATCGCGCGCGGCCGCATGCCATGCGTGTGTGCGTATGTTAGAGTGTGTGTATGTATGTGTGAGTGTGTGTATCTGTGTATGAAAACACAAGAAGTCAAGGGAACAGGGTATTTTGTAGTCGGGGCACTCGACTACAGCTCCCTTACTTGTTGGTCTTAATTTCGTGTTCGATAAGATCTGTATTAGAGAGAACATCTCCTTCGTAAAATATAAGATCTTTAGAGGCTTTCAGAACTTGGTCAAGAGCGGGGTTTTTTCCTCACAGTTCAAGTCAATATACAGATGGTCGAGCTTTTCCGGTTTGCTCACGGTTTCGAGTAGTTGTATCTCCTCATTAAAGTAGGGAAAAGTTGGCAAAAAAGAAATCTACAAACCATTTATAATAAGCATTTCTTTATCCCATAC
Organism: Lordiphosa collinella; assembly: GCA_018904265.1. NCBI lineage: Eukaryota > Metazoa > Arthropoda > Insecta > Diptera > Drosophilidae > Lordiphosa > Lordiphosa collinella. The sequence goes on along the minus strand of JAEIFV010000173.1, from coordinate 305,472 downwards.
CTGTTAAGTTGCCATTAGAATTACTAATCAATTAAATTATTTTTGGAAAATAGTCGTAGTGATTATATAGTTTGCTGGTGAAAAATTTATGATTATTTAATGATTACGATTAGAAATAATCAAAAATAATGGAAAATTACCATAAATTATTAAAAATAATTGAAAATAATGGAAAATAATGGAAAATAATCGTTTCCATTATTTTCCATTATTTTCCATTATTTTCCATTATTTCCATTATTTTCCATTATTTCCATTATTTTCCATTATTTCGACTATTTGAGACTATTTTGAGAGAAACAAATTATTTTCAACATCACATTTAATAACAACAATGTTTCTTTACAAAATAGCAGCAGGGAAACCCTGAGTCCGAACTGTTCGCAAGAAGCGAACAACAAAAAGCTGAGAGTGCATAAGAGCACCATAGCGCTTTCAAAATTAACTGTTGCAAATTTGTTGGCGATTCCAAACAAATTTTTTTGTGCGATGTTTGGGACTCTCCCCCTTGTTGAAGATTTTCCATATTTTGTATGAAGTGCTAGTGTTCTTTCAGATGAACAGATAGATCAAGAATATATATATATATTATGGGGCCAGAGATGCTTACTTTCGCTTTTGTACATAACCATTATACTCTTTTTTCATAAAGTGCGCGGGTGGCTGCAAAAGCTTTGCACTTTTGTAAAGAAACATTGTTGTTATTAAATGTGATGTTGAAAATAAATTGTTTCTCTCAAAATAGTCTCAAATAGTCGAAATAATGGAAAATAATAGAAATAATGGAAAATAATGGAAATAATGGAAAATAATGGAAATAATGGAAAATAATGGAAAATAATGGAAACGATTATTTTCCATTATTTTCCATTATTTTCAATTATTTTTAATAATTTATGGTAATTTTCCATTATTTTTGATTATTTCTAATCGTAATCATTAAATAATTGCGTGAAACCGAAAATAATCGCAATTTAATCATTATTTCAACTTTTAAACAAAAATAATCTAACTAATAATGACTACAATTAATAATCATTATTTAACAGGTATGCTTTATCCATATCGACTTTCGCCTTTAGGGGTCTCAATATATATTCTGCCCTAGAATAGCATCAAACTGTTTGTCTATAAAATCTGTGAGTTTCCAGGACATGGTTGCATCTTCGCCAAATTCTTGGGGTAGGTCAGTAATAATTTCCTCTCTAATATGAACCGCTTGGTTCTTGTAAAGGGCGTCGTTCATACTGTGGAAGTTTGGTTTCATTTAATACGGAAGTTGTGGATCCAGTGTCAATAAGTGCGGTAAGTCTGTCCTTTCATATTGTAATTGATACTATGGGTAATACCTTCCGGATGCAATCATGTGAAAATTTATCTGATCGCTAAAATTTTGGTCTTCTGACAGAAGGTTCGGAACTATTGTTTCCGTCTATGGATTCCGGATTGTTTAGTTAAAGCTCTTCTTCTACCTGAATATGGTCAATTTCTATTGCTCGAGAGTTGGTGCTGTTTCTATTTTGATTTCTGGACAAAGTTGATTGAACTGTCTGGTTATTATTGGTTGGAATTTGCTGTTGGTTAGATCGTGGAACAAAGTGTTGTTGGTTTGTGTGAGGTATATAGTTATTGGTGTTTGATCTTTGTGTGTAGTTACTGTTTTGCTTGACATTGACATGGCTTTGAAGAGTATTACGGCTTGGTTGTTCATAAAAACCCGGAATATCTTGTCTTAAATATGGCTGTTTATTCGAAGAGATTTGGTGGGCATTATTCGCATTCTGATTCCGGATAATATTAGCAAAGCCTCGTCTAACTATTTTTGCATCATTTCTTATTAACCCCCCATTTTCGAGTGCATAAAAAGCCTCTCTCAATGTAGAAACATTCTTATTTACAATAATTGTCGCCAGATTAACAGGTATATTATTTTGAAATGTTTTTAAGACGACTTTCTCTATGTTGGAAGGGCTAAATTCAACTGGCTTTTCCCTGTCATACTCATATTTTTCATTCATCTTACACAATAATTCGAGCAGGTCTTAGCTGGAAAATTTGGGCATACAGATCGTAATAGCTCTCCTTAATGCCGAAGTTCTTGACGAGTGCAGCTTGCACCTCCTGCCAGGATGGAGAATCACCAAGAGTTCTTAGCACATGTAGGGCGTCGCCTTGAAGCTTGTTGAGGATCACCCGGTGGAAGACGTATGTTGTTACATTTTCATTGCCGGCTATCATTTTGAAAATCATGTTGACTTCCCTTAGGAAAGAGGTCAATGCATATGACCCATCCCCTCGAAATTCGTGGATCCGCTGTGCATCCTTGATGATATCGGTTACCGTCAGCATTGGTTGAGTTTCCATTTTGAGGTTTTCTTTTAGATAAATTTTGTTTATAAATAAGTTTTTTTAAGGTTATCGAGTACAGTTGATTGTTCACACGTTTTTCTCCTTTAATGCAGGGTTCCCCAAGAAGAGAGGCTCTCTGTCTCTCTCTGTCTCTCTCTAACACACTTTGATGCTTTGCTTCGGCACGCATTCGGCTTGAACAGTCGAATGTGTTCGGCCCCCCGGGGCATGGCTGGGGAACACTGCTTTAATGTATGTATGTGTTAGCGAGTTGCTCTCTGGTTTTCGGCGTCGCTTTTTGTTTCTTTTTTCCCGCCTTCTGTCTTTAGCACATGTGTATATATATGTATGTATGTATGCACTGGAGATGCTTCGAGAATAACGGAATTCAAAAACAAGCTCTGTCGATTTCGCAATAATTAACTTAAGCTAACTATTAATGCAGTTGAGTTTGTACTGTAGCTTTGAGCAAGAATCAACTTAAGTTCATTCGTTTTGGGTTAGACCTTCACACTGTATATTTTTCCAGCACTTGTCACACCACGTTTTGCTCTTATTACTATAATTTACTTAAGTAAATATAAAGATTTATTGGCTACTACCGACTGCGCCAGTTACCGTCTCCGATTTGAGGCAGACCGATTCCGATTTTAGGAAACCAATTAAGTTTGACGACCAATGAGTTTTATTATATGTCCGGAGACTTCAGCTTCTGTTTTATGACTGAAGCGATAAAGAGAGAGAGAAAGAGAGTAACGAAGTATAGAGGTGAACCAGAGTGAGACCTAGAACCATGGTGAAACAATAATATTATAATATATTAATGTTTCACCATGCCTAGAACCATGGTATAATTATACTAGGTAGGGACAAGATTTTTTTCTGCGTACTAAGCATTTGTCAAGAGCGCGAGAGAGAGTGGGAAAGTGAGAGAGTGAGCGCTCGAGCCAGCGGCGCACATGGACGCACATTTGGGTGCTTTTGTATGTGTGTAAAAAAAAGGGTTTTCAGAATAACAAACACTTAAACAAACAAACCAATTTAAGTGGTAAATATTTATTGAAATTATTTGAATATTATTATTATTAAAGCTAGAATTTAACATCTTGATGCTTTCATATACATGCGAAAGTATGTATACATTTTCTGTTGTAAGGCAACAACACAAAACGTACACAGTTAAGTATGTTCATATTCATTTTTTGCTGCATTTCATAAAACGACAACAACAACAACGATCAGTTCACTAAAAAACCACCCCCAAATAAAAAAAAAAAATCCAACAAAAAATCCGTCCGCGACAACGCTTACAGTTGAAAGGTACGCAAGACACTGAGTACTTCTGAGTACTTTTGCGAGAGCGCACACTCGCATGTCCATACCTTTCTCGTTATACCATGCCTAGAACTAGTTCGTAACTCGCGCGGCCGCATGTCATGCGTTTGTGTGTATGTGTGATTGTGTGTGTATGTAAAGGAAACACACGAAATCAAGGGAACAGGGTATTTTGTAGTCGGTGCACTCGACTGCAGCTCCCTTACTTGTTTATTTATGTCAAATCACGGCTTATTGAAATAAAACATTAAAATTGATGTAAGGCGCCTTATTGACTTGTTCGACGCTGACCCTGCGCTGTATGACTCCTCCAATCCAACCTTGTAGATTCAGCAGATCGTACGGATTGCCACTTCGGAAAAGTTTGCTGCTCAACTTGAGAGCAAATCACTTGTGGATATAAAAACCAAAATAGGCAATCTGGCCAGTTCACAAATGAACTATATAATTTTCATGAACCAATGGTTCTGTAACTGACTCAACTGAGCTACTCAGGCATGTGTAAACGCTGAACTGTGTTGCTCACCTGAGTTGCTCAGACGACGTAAACTCAGCTGAGCGATCAGGTCATGTAAATGGAGCTTTAGCTTATCCATGATTCCACCAAATTTGATCAAAATCGGACATCTATATAGTATAGCTGTCATAGAAAAGTAGAGTCTGAAAAGTAGTCTTAGTTAGAATAACTGTTTTCTTTTCAATGGAATGTTCTAAAAATTGGGATGTATTTGTTGTATATGCTCCCACACGTTTCTACAAAGTTTGATCAAAGTCGATGACTATAGCATATAGCTGCCATAGGGAGCATGCCTTTACTTTGGCATATATTTATTTTATATACTTTAACACAATTCTACAAAGTTTTGTCAAAATCGGATGACTATTGCATTTAGCTGCAGTACGAATGATCGGTTGAAAAAGAAGTTCTAGTAAGAAAAACATTTTTGTTTTAAATGGGATCGCCTCCAAATTTCGTAATTAATAGTGTATTATGCTTTTCCATGATTTCACCAAGTTTGGTCGAAATAGAAAAGTAATGTCCAAAAAGTAGTCTTAGAAAAACTTTTTTGATTTTAAAGGAAGCTGCAAGGGTATACAAAACTTCGGCCGACCCGAAGTTAACTTTTCCCTATATAATATTCTCAAAAAACGGAGCATATCAACTCACATCAAAAAAAGATCTTGAAGTGAGAAATTTTTCTCGAAGTGAGATAATCAGTTCATGATTAGTTCTTGTACCGAATGTGCTCATTTTGAGTCCAATGTTCTCGGTGTTTTCCCTGTGTTCTTTTCGGACCTTACTTTTCTATGGGTGCTATCTATAAATATAAAACTGTTCAACCTTACTGACTTACTAACTGGTGACCGTCGCACAGCCTACACGGTAAGAGCTAGAGGGCTGAAATTTGGACAGTATCTTATACTGAAAGTGAGTACTAAGAACCGGTTTTGGAAAATTCTGTCGGGAAATGTGGAAAATTCAAAGAAAACTGTTGTATGCATTTTTTGGTTTTACATCCGATTAAGCTGAAACTTATTTTCAAATATCTACATGAAAATTAAACAATGACTGCATACTAATTATCCGGAAAATTCACCTTCCTTGGTGGAAATTGGGTGGTAAAAGTTGAATTAAATGAAATTTAGTTCGCAGCGATTAGCTCCGAACTCATTTTCAAAGTTACTCATAGAAAAATATGATCAAATCTACCCCCAAAGTCGGGAAATGGGCGGAAAACTGTTGTATGCAAATTTTTTGAATATCATCCGATCGGGCTCAAACTCATTCTCAAAGAACTATATGCAAATTCAACAATGACTGCATACCATTCTTCTGGAAAAATTGGTGTATCAAGGTTTAGTGGGTTGAAGTGTGGGTTGAAGACCTGACTGAGAAAATTATAAAAATATTGAGTTCAACGCGGGCTGCCGTTTTTCGTTGTACTTGGTTGTGTGCGGGACCTGGACCTGGAGGTGGCCATGTAGGTGGAGGTGGTAATGGAGGTGGTAATGGAGGTGGCCCTGTAGGTGGACATGGAGATGGAGTTGGACGTGGGATGGAAAATGGTTGAGGATTGGTAAGACGGACGGAAAAAGGTGCGCAAGCCGCGATATTGGCTAATTTTCAGAGCTCCCAAAATTTGCTCAACCCAAATTTCCCAAGCTGTCTGCTCATTGAAATAACAGGGAAAAATTAGACAGACTCGCTCTGTCTCTGAACAAAACACTTCAAATTTGTGTCTCTCGTGTTTTCTGTTTTATGCTGATCGGTGAGAGAACACACGAAGCGCTCTTGCGACAACAGTTTGAATGGGATATTTTTGCTCGGCGCTCCTCAACTGAGCCTCGGCTACTGAGCAAAACGATTTGCGTTAAAGCACAAAGTGTCTTTTTTGTTGTTGTTTCGTTAGTGCTTTGTTGTTGCTTCATTTCATCAGAAGCAAAGCGTGAAAGAGTGAGCGAGAGAGAAATGGTCACTTGCTGGGACGTTAATCTATGCGTATGAATATACATATGTACATAATTAAAATTGGTGTAACAAGCAAAATAAAACTGGAAGTCAACAATACGATATAATAGACATATATAACTTAAAAACTAGCATCAACATACATATATTTTTCTTCATATCTAAATAACAAAAATAATAACAAAAAGAAAACAATTTCACACATACACGCGCAAAAGACACTCTCACCGATTTAAAGTGTCTCGAGTGAGCGCGTACATAAATAGAGCGACAAGAAGCTCTCACTGATTGAGCAGAGAGCACGCTGAGTAAAAACAGGTTTAAAGTGTCTTTTAGTTCCCGTTTTCAATTGTGTCTGCGAGCAACAGTTCTTTTTGGGACTTTCTGCAAAAAGGGACCACTTCTTGCGAGCTCTGCTAATTTTTGATTTTAGTGAAACTTAGTGGAATGATGGACGCTTGCCCGGGAAGGTTTCCAAGTTGAAGAAATGTGCGTCAAACGGAGCTCAAACCGCGAAAAGTGAAAAATTATAGCGACCGACTTTGAGGAATGGTTGCAGAATTGGTGAAAAATGTCCCAAAATGTGTATTCAAGACCAATCCCTATTTTGGGCTGATCTTTATCAAATTGGGTAAGCTTTAATTTTTAAAAGTCCACCACCAAGATCGGAAATGTCAGGTGGGACTTTTTTTTAACCGCGGTCGGGGCATAAAAGTTAATCTCTGCTTTGAGCCGATGTATGTAAGATTCGGTAAAATATTTTCCAATTTGTAAAGTCCACCCCCAAGTCGGAAAAGAAAAAATAGCTTAACTGACGGCGGTGAAGCCAGCCGGGTTATTTGCTAGTACTATTTAGATGTCTGATTTCGAAACAAACTTAATCTAATTATGGAAAAGCTTAATAAACTTCCCACTAGAACTTCTTTATCGACCGATCATTAATACCTCAGCTATATGCGATGATCATCCGATTTTGACAAAACCTTGTTGAATTGTGTAAATGTATATAAAATAAATATGTACCAATGTCAAGGACGTTTCCGTTGAAAAGAAAAAAGGTTTTCTCACAAGAACTAATTTTTCGACCGATTATTCCTATGGCAGCTATATGCCATAATCATCCGATTTTGACAAAACTTGCCAATTTATAGGACATTTCCATTAAAAACAAAAAAGTTTTTCGAACTAAGACTCCTTTTCAGACTCTACTTTTCCATAACAGCTATACTATATAGATGTCCGATTTTGATCAAATTTGGTGGAATCATGGAAAAGCATAGAAAACTAAGAAATACTGAGTTTGAAAGCGTTTCCATTGAAAACAACAAAGTTTATCTTACTAAAACTAGTTTTTCGACCGATCATTCCTATGACAGCTATATGCTATAGACATCCGATCTGGCTGGTTTCGTAAAATGTGCAGCGTATTCGTACTAAAGGACTTCGTGCAAAGTTTGGTAAAACTAGCTTTAAAACTGACGGAGGAGAGCATAAAAACAGACGGACAGACGGACATGGCTAGATCAACTCAGCTCGTCATGCTGATCAAGAATATATAAACTTTATGCTTCCCTCAAAGCGTTACGAACATCCAGACAATTGTATAATACCCTCTGAAGAGTATAAAACTCAAATTAAACTCAATTGTCTTGAAAAAATAGTTGAGCTAAAATGTAAACAAATTTCAACAGGATTCAATGGATTTTAAAAAGTTCAACTATTTAAAACAAGTAATTGTAAAGTAAACACCGGTTGCAACGGTGATGGGCAGCACTTAACAGGTACAGAGTATGTTATAGTCGGGCTTGACCGACTTTCTTTCTTGTTTTTAAAAACTAATCGGCATTCCCAGCACTGATCGTGTCGAAATAAAATATTTAGACATTTTGCTTAGTTAAACACTGAAACGGCAAGTCAAAACAGAAAAAAGTTGAAATCAACTTATCTACAACTTATCCAAATTTCATTTGATTTCAATAAATGACCCCAATATAGAAGGGTTGCTAAATTGTCTTTCGTTTTGATTTGATTTAGAGTCTAGTATATTAAATTTTTAAGACTGAAATAATGGTTTTTTAGCTATATCTTGAAAACTGTTATACATTCTTACAATCAGACACCTGATTCGGATTTACCGAAGAGTTTTACATAGGTATTGACTCCAAATTGCTATGGCTCAGCATATTTTTGAAACTTTGTGAAGTTGTGTAATCAAAAATGGTTGCATTTTGCGGTTTGGGAAAAATTATTTAACATATCTAAGCCATATTTTGGCTACCTTAATATGTGAGTTTAAATAGTCGATTTGGCCAAAAGAAAGTTTAACTTTTCAGTAAAATTGAAATTAGCGGTTTGTCCAAGGCGCCCCGCATCTGGACCACTGTGCGACGCACAATACCAGAAGGATAGAAAGTGTGAAAATATCTTTGTGTTCTTTACTTTTAATAAAATGCAATCTCCCTGAACCAAAACAACCCAATGAAACTATCACAAAATAAAATAATCGTTTCACATTCTTACCGTGGCATCATAATTCCCACAAGTCGATGAGCTATTCTTCCAGGAATTTATGAAGATCAACAGCACAAAACACAATTTCAACATTTTCACAATATTTTTGACCACTCCGCAATTGAAACGAATCGCAACTGACTAAGTAAATTCGACAAGTATATAAACAAAGCTGCCAAATATAAGTTGAACCAGGCTTATCAGAGATCACGACCCCCAAAGCATTTGGATCACTGTCATGGAAATATTGCGATAAGAAATATTGAAAATAAAATTTGACAGCCTTGGGACACTTAGTAACTCATCTAAAGGGGGGTAGTTTCTCACTAGAACTAGTTTATCGACCGATCGTTCCTATTGGAGCTATATGCTATAGTCATCCGATTTCGACCAAACTTTGTAGAATTGTGTAAAAGTATATAACATAAGTATATGCTAATGATAAGGACGTTTCCATTGAAAACAAAAAGTTTTTCTCACTAAAACTAATTTTTCGACCGATCGTTCCTATGGGAGCTATATGCTAAAGTCATCCGATTTTAAGCAAAATTTGTAGAACTATGTGAAAGCATTCTAAATACATAAATGCTAAGTTTTAAGACATTTCCATTGAAAGTTTGGTCTATAATTTAACCATGAATCGTCTTACAAACGCACAACGCTTGCAAATTATTGAATTTTATTATCAAAATGCGTGCTCTGTTAAGAAAGTTCATTGCGCGCTTCTTCCATTTTATGGTCAGTTTAATCGACCCACTGAAGCGGCTATTCGGGCTATTGTGACTAAATTTCACACCAAATTTACATTGTTGAACAGAATGCAGAATGCAAGAGCTTGACTTCAACAAGACGGTGCCACTTGCCACACAGCACGCGCAACAATGGACTTATTGAGAGGCGAGTTCGGTAAACATTTTATTTCACGTTCGAGACCGGTCAATTGGCGCCTAGATCGTGCGATTTAACGCCTTTGGTCTATTTTTTTGTGGGGCTATGTTAAAGCTCATGTCTATACTGACAAGCCCGCTTCAATTGTCGCATTGGAAGACAACATTGAAGCATTTATTCGTGAAATACCGGCCGAAATGTTGGAAAGAGTATGCCAAAATTGGACAAAGCGGATGGACCATTTGAGGCGCAGTCACGGTCAAAATTTGCATGAAATAATCTTCAAACATTAAATTATATGGACCGTACTATCGATTCAAATAAAGGTTTCATGCATTTTTCTGAATTTTATGTGTTTTTTTTTTTTAACTTTCCCATAGCTCTTAAAAAATCACCCTTTACAACTTGCCATTTGTGTAACGTTCGAACGGCACCTAAATCGACCATTTTTGCTTTTGCATTTTCTTTAAGTTTAAGGTCTTAAGAACACCTGGTGAAAACGGCAAGGTAATATGTTAATAAATAAGCGAGTTACAGGCGAAAACGTAAAGGGGTCGGTGCTGGCCCAAAAATCATTTCTTATGTTCAAACGTTCGCCATTTTGACATAAATCGATATTTTCAAAATAACAATTATGAAACTACTAAATTATAGTAACTATTTTAATAGTCTTTCTGGTTTTTTGCTTTCTGATGATTTTTCAAGAAACTCCAGTGGGTACCGTGTATGAAGATTTTTTGACGGCGCTTCAAGGAACATGCGATATCTCGAAATATTTTCAATATATTTTAATAAAAAAAATGTAAAATTTTTTTTATGTGTATACTTTCTTACTTTCATTTAGTTTAAACTCCGATCCAAAATTTAATATAGTTTTCCTACAAAAAAATCTAAAAAATTAGCTTTTTTCCAATCTAGGTGTATATCTTCCCTTAAGCAAACTGGTCAAAATTTTTATCCATGATTTGAAAGTACTCTCCAAGCGCTATGTACCACTCTGTTTAGTGTCTGTTTGTGTCTTAAGTCGCCAGAAATGAGCCAAAATATGCGTACAAATGTAATGTAGAAGATGTGAAATCGACCTCTAATATTTTATTAAAAATATTATTATTTTTGTAAGGTAGCGACCCCTAATCGTTAAAGTAATGTGGCTTCCTCACTGAAGCAAATTTTCAAAAAAGTTATCGTCATCACTGAAAATGCAGTTTGCCGTCCTCATTGTGTTGCTTCTGCATTTGCATTTTGAAAACATCTGTTCTTTGTTAACAATTAACCAAGTGACTAGCACAAAAGCGTACAATTTAAATATATATGATAAATAGGAGTTATTTAGCTGCTAGAAACATAACATCGAATGTTGGCAAGGGTTTAAAGCTCATCCAAGTCAATTTCTTCTCTGTTAGTGCTTAAACTATTGCAGGTGCCAAGCAATTGGTGTGCTCTGGCCAGCAGTCCAACTGATGGCTTGGAAGTCTAAGCATTGTGCAAGTCATTGTGTAATTGCTTTTATTTGTAATCATTTTATGAAAGAATAAATAGAATTTAAGTTCTAACCATCTGTCATTTCGCGCACCTTCATGTAGTGTTGGAAACTTTGTCGAGTATCGAATAGAAACTATTGAACATTCGAATGGCTAACGAGTAATGCGACTACATTTTTACAAAATGCACCTTTCTGCCATCTCAGGTGGCTATATATTTTTGTATGGGAGAAAATGTACATTTGGCCCAAAATGCGAAAATGCAAAATGCAGATGTAGTGAGGACAGGGCATAAAAGTTTGAAAAAATTACTGTAGTAAAGTTACAAATGGAGAATACAATTAGAGGGTTTTCGTCAAAAAAGTCACAAAAAATGTTATTTCACGTTGTAATAAACATTAATATTAAAATTTTAAGAATCACTACTCAAAGAAGCTAGATGAAATATCGGCATTCACCTTAATTAGTCTGTAAGTTTCTTACTGCAGTACTGAATAACAACTCAACACAAGATTCGCTATGCATTTCTAATTTATTAATATTTTCATTCATTGTATAATTGTGATTTTTTGTTGACTTTTTTTTTCAAATAAAACGAAATCAAATGCCTTGCAATAAAAATCACATAGACTCCAATCAAAATCGAAGAACTTAACAAAAATTACAAAATCAGTAGAGAATAGGAAAAAAACAATTCGACTTAAGAGCTAAATGGTGTTCCACTATTTAAGATCTTTTGCATATAATGCGCAACTATTACAGACTGTTTTCTATGGATATAGCATGTAGACATTTATATAGATAGATATTTAAAAAGACACTACGCGTATTTTACAGCTCTCTTTCACTCTGCATTGAGTTGCAATTTTTTCTTTCTATACAAGAACAAGTCGTGGTCTACAATGCCGGGCTATCTGTATGCAAGTTTGTATATCGAGAGTAATTTGCTTGGAATTGTTAATAACTTTTTGCCTAATGGCTAAATTGTTTCTTTTCAGACCACTAATATATAAAAACATTAAAATTAGGTTCTCTTCCTTCGCCAACGTCACCGCTGCTGCTGCTACTAATGCTTGCTTGGCTGGGCTGCAGCTGCTGCTGCTGCTTCTGATATCAGTAACCATATTTATCCTGTAGCGATGACATGACATCATTAGCCAGATTACTCAGACGTCCGGCCACTTTATGTACACCCTGCCGTACACTCTCCTTAACGCTTTCCACATCCAAATCGGGGGCGTTAAAGTTCACCGATGAAGAATAGCCGCCGCCGCTGCCTAAGGAACAGAAATAAAATTGCATATACCTGTAAATATAATTAGTAATTGCTCACTTACCTCTTTGGCTGACACCTGAAGTACCATCACCAAAGTAATCCGAAGACGAAATGGCACGTGATCCCTGGAAACGATTTAAATTGGCGCTAACATCAGACGAGGATTGTTCGCTGGCAAAATATTGATCGGAACCAAAACCCTTGGAGTTGCCAAATTTCTGTTGCGCCATCACAGGATCATTGCTATTGGCACTGCTGCTTTTACTCTTGCTGGCTGAATAGGAAGTGGTGGTAGAGGAGCTGGTGGTGGTCTTGGCCTTAGGCTTATCATAATCATTGCTGGCGGCAAACATGGACGTGATGTTACCATGAGTACCACCTATAGGCTCAATGGTCTCATAGCCCAAAGCATCCAATTCAAATTTATCCAATTTACTCGAGCTTGAAGTGGAGTTACTTTCCTTCTTCTCTCCCAGGCTGCTATTGCTGTACAAGTTGAGGGAATAATCATTGAAGAAATTCTCATTCTCTAGCTGCGATATTTTCGACTTGGGTGCCGCCGTCTGCTGAATGGTCTCCATATCACTCAAGGCCGAGTGTGCCACATCAGAGCCACGCAAACTGAAACCCATGCCCAAACGTTCCATTTGCTTCGCCTTGGCCGGATCCATACTCTTGAGTTTAGCCTCTTCTCGAGTCTTTTGCATTGACAACTCTTGATAAGCCAAACGCATACTGGTCACTTGTTCCATTTCCTCTTCAGCCGTCTGTGGAGACTTTTCGGTGGATGGGGCTAGACTAGTAGCAGCTGCTGCAGATTTCATTTCATTTGCCGCATTCGCCCGCGCCTCAATGTCCGCAAAATTGGCCTTGACCTTGGTGGCTCCCAAGCCGCCCACTTTACGAGCACCCAACTGGATAAGGAATAATAAGAAATCATGTAAGATAAATCAATTATTTGCAATTACGAGTTGAAACTTTCATTACTAGACATAAGATTCTAGGTGGGATCCGTATATTAATTTGCGTCCCAAAAATCTCATTGCTAACAAATTAGTTTTATAAAAAGTAAATCACATAAAATTAAAATTCCAAATCGGTTGATTAAAATTCATTCACTCGTAATTAAACAAATAGACTCAGCATGATTAGTCGTTAACACTCGAGCAAGGAGATTTGGAACAGTGTACAGAGATATGATTGTGTGGCCGGAGTGGCTCAGCGGTTAGTGTGCGCGACTGCTGAGCATGAGGTCGTGGGTTCGATCCCGCCTCGGAACATCTAATGAAAAAGTTTTTTTCTTTGAATAAAACTTTACACCCGGCCACACCTCTTGCTGTTGGCGCCAGCATTGCAGTAATTAGCCATGAAAAGCCTCTCAAAAACTGCCGTTCGGATACGGCGTTAAACTGTAGGTCCCTTTCTCTTGTGCTAAAATTAGAAGCGCACAAGCCAAGAGATTGAGAGAGGCTCGGCTTTGGCCCCTCGGGGCTGTTGTCATCTTGACAAGCCGATTTTACTTTTTTACAGAGATATGAACCCAATTAAAAATATTTTCTGCGTTCTAGCGTTCCAGAGTTAAAATCGTCAGGTTTAAAGGCTTGGGACTCCCTTGAGGATGCTATGTTAAAGTCATTTGATAATAGTAAGTAAGAGCAAATTTGCGAACTAATTGAAAATCTTGAATTATTTTTGTTTCAAGCAGAGAATCCAACAGTATCATTTTCTTTTTTGTTTCTAATTTATTTCAGCAAAATAAAGTTCTAATTTAAACTTAAGACCTGGAAATAATGGTTCTACGTTTTCTTGAAAGTTTAAAAAATTCTAAAAACTTTGCCGAATATTCTAAAGAAAACCATTCTATATCTTCTTTTTTATACTCTGCACCAAAAGTACAGAGTATATTAAGTTTGTGCATTAAGTTTGTCCAGCAAGTGGTTTCTCAAAATGTTATTCTATTAGTCAACTTTTTTTTCAGTTTTCAGTGAATCAATTTCAAACAAAAGTCCATAAACAGTTTTTTTTTACACAGTTATGTTAACCCAGCACTGTTATGTAAATCACAGCGTCACAGAGTGTCACTTTCCAGTGTCACAGCGCAATGTGAACCTCGGATGCATTGTCACAGAAATCATGTTTTACAGGAATAAGTACTTTTCAATGTGAACACAAGAACTCACTTGGTGTCATATACTTTCTGTGACAATAGCTGGATTGTTTGTGACAAGAATTGCTTTAACAGCAGTTTCAATGAGGCAGCTCATTGAACTCGTTTTTCCCGTGACAAGCACATCGAGCAAGTTGATTTTTCTGTCACACTGTGACGCTATTATTTTGTTTTTTTTTTTTGGATTCAAGAGCTTTAATAAAGGTAAATATTCGCCATTTTCAAAATAAAATTAAAATGTTAAGTTTTATGAAATGAATAATTCCTGAGAGGAGGCGGAGCTAGAGGCGCTTGCTGTTGTTGGTTTGTGGATGCTGGACGAAGATGAAGATCAGAGCTCTTGCTAGGTCGACAAAATTAATTTGACTTAAAGGCCTGTTCCCAGGAACAATACATTTTTTTTTGTCACAGTGCTCCGTACGAATAAGACTGTTGTTGAAAAGTTTTTAGTTTTAACAGCTGTGCAATGGTGTTCTATTCATATGAAGTACTGCGTCACAAATAATATTTATTGTTCCTGGGAATAGCCCTTAAAGGAAAGTAGGCATGTTTGTCAAGTTGAATGGAGAGTTGCGAAGTATTCTGCACAAATTTCAAAATTATGTTCGCATGGATGCCACTCCACAATTGAACTTAATGGCTATCAGATGCGATTTGTCCTGCTCCGGAATAAAGGAGACCAAGCAGGGACCACCGCCCACCACTTAAACATGATTGGGTACCTCTACCTCATTGAACTGGCTCGGCTGACCCAACTCTCCGCCATTAACCTTGGTCAAAAGGATCAGGCCTGCGTCATAGACCTTTGCTATGAGTGGTCCGCCGGCTATCTTCGTGCTCCGGTGGTACTTAGTTATTTGGCTTCGGGATCCGTCATGACAACCCTTTTATACAAAGTTTAGATTGTCGAAGGCAATACTATGTGGAATAGTTAATATGAATGCAAAATTGCAAATACAATCACAATCCATTCTTTTTATAGCCTTGCAGAGGGTATAATAAAATTGTCCGGGTGTTTGTAACGCAATGAAAGAAGAATCTCCGACCACATAAATGAGCACACATAAATGAGCTGAGTTGATTTAGCTGAGTTGTTACGTCCTGTGACAATGACAATAAGCGTTCACATCAAAAGTAGTCTTTTTGCTTGTCATAGGGCTGACACACAATTAGACCTCCAGGCGAAATAGGTTCGTACTACACATAATAAAAATCCATAACACCATGGTGGAATAGAGAACTATCGCTTTAACGGAACAGCGTAAATCAGTTCTACAAATACGACAATCAAGCGAACTATAATATGAAGATGAGGAATCTAAGAATCTACAAAAGATATAAAAAGACATACGCAAAGCCCAAAGAAACTCAAGAATAATCTTCGTAATCCACGTAGAAGGAAGCATATCCGACCATATAAACGTGACCGTCGTACGCATATAAAGCAGATTAAAAGCTGCTTTTTTTGGCATCAATATAAGTGCAGAACTTTGCTAGTCTATATATTTAAAAATGAATGTTTGTCTGTCTGTCCCTTATGCCTGCCTAAATCGTGAGTGCTTGCCAGGAAAAGTTTCTTAGTTGAAGAAATTTGCGGAGAACAGACCAAAAACGGGAAAATTGCAAAATTTACACTTTTGGTAAAACATTGGGAAATGGTTCGACGCTTGCCCGGAAAGGTTTCTAAGTAGAAGAAATGGTTGCAAAATGGTCCAAAAACAGCGAAATTTACAAAATTTTCTACTGTGATGAAACTTTGGGAAATGATTGGTCAAGCGACTGCGAAGGTTTCTGAACTGAAGAAACGGTCAAAAAACCGCGAAAATTGTGAAATATACGTTTTCACTAAAACTTTGGGGAATGGATTGACGCTTGCCCGCGACATTTGCAAAATGTTCGATTGTTATGAAACTTTGGAGAATCTTTGTACGCTTGCCCCCGAAAGATTCTGATTTGGAGAAATGTGCGAGAAATGGTCAAAAAACCGCGAAAATTTAAGAACTATACCGTTTATCCGATTGCGATGAAATTTTGGTCAATGATTAGACGCTTGCCCTCGATGGTTTTTAAGGTTCAAAAAACGCGAACTTTGCAAAATAACCTTATGAGTATTTATGAAAGCGCTTAGTGCTTTTATTACAATGCCGGCGTTGGTAAATGGAAGCTGTAGATTACACGGTCCAAAATATTGCGAAATTTGCAATTTTATGATTTGAGCCTGGATTATTGTTAAATAGTAGGTATAAACCAAACGGTCAAAAAGTTACCAAATTTTGCAAAATATTCATAAGTTTAGATTATCATGAAGACGGGTAAAGAGGAAAAGATCAAACGGTCCAAAATGTTTATATCGATTTGCAGCCAGCACTAACTTGAATATAATCGCTGTCACAAGAATCATAAGGAGACGGGCGACGCCGGGAAATGGTCCAAAAACCGCGAAATTAGCGGAAAGGTTTCGGGTTAAAAAAATGAGCGGAAAATGGTCAAAAAAGAGCGATTGCGATAAGACTTTGGGGAATGGTTGGGCCCGCGAAGATTTCTAGGATGAAGAAATGGGTAGGAAATGCGAGAAATTTGCAAAGTAAAACCGATCATTGCGAACAAACATTGAGGAATGGTTGAACGCTTACCGGCAATGGTTTTTAAGTTCCAAGAACCGCTAAATTTGCAAAATTATCTAATGATCATATTTATGAAAGCGTATAATTTTTAGATTACAATGCAGGCGTCGTAAATGGAAGATGCAGATTGAACGGTCTAAAATGCTAGGAGGTGTAAGCCAAAGAGTCAAAGAAGTCGCCAAATTTCAAAATTTTTTTGAGCTTAGATTATTGTTTAGTCGGTCAAATATGTAGAGGGGAAGATCGAACAGTCAAAAATATCGCGATATTTTCTTATTTTTCCGTCGCATCTCGAAAGCGAAGATTTTCAATTGGATTCCCAGTCATAAATGCTTATGCAGACAATCGGTTTAAAATCAGTCCACCTACACCTTTCGATTAGAGAATTCGTATTTATGTTAATAAATGGAGTGTTAGACGATTTACAAGTCTCAGAATTTAGATAAGCTATGAACTGGAAATTTGGTGTATGGGCTGGAAATTCGTAGTTTTTTCTATGTAGAACGGTTCATATCGACTTCAGCCAGTTGTACCTTCGGTACAGAGTATTACAACCGAAAAACTCACAAAAATATAATATACTAGAATCAATTTATATGGCAGAACAACGTTTGACGGGTCAGCTAGTTATCTATAATACAAAAGGAACCTTTCTAGGGGCGCCGTTACTAAATTTCAATTTTGCCCTTAAAAAAGCGCCCTAGTGATCATGGCACTAATTTGATGAGAGCAACATCAAGTCAAATCGACAAGTCCAAGTAATTATACCCTGTTCCCATTGAAAATGGGAAAAGGGGGATCATGAAGTTGTGCAAAAGTATGTAACAGATAGAAGGAAGCATTTGCGACCCTATAAAGTATATATATTCTTGATCAGCATCAACAGCCGAGTCGATTTAGCCCTGTCCGTCTGTCCGTCCGTCTGTCCTTATGAACGCGTGTTTCTCAGAGACTATAAGAGCTAGAGCCACAAATTGAATGTAGGTAGGTGTATACCCGATTCAATACGAGTTTGTTTCAGATTTGGAAAATTCCTCCCCCTCCCCCCTTTAAGCGCAAAAAACTGCCAGAGCCACAATTTTTAAGATAGACCTTCCAAACTTTACATATATTAAGTAAGGCCCAATATCTATCTATTCTGAAGATCAATAATATCGGACAATAAACACCGAAGTTATATACGAATCAATTTTGCTTGTGGGAGAGAGGGGGGGTCTTGCATTGTCAAATATCGCGCGCGGACGCATGCTATGCGTGTGTGCGTATGTTAGAGTGTGTGTGTGTGTATGTGTGAGTGTGTGTATATGTTTATGAAAACACAAGAAGTCAAGGGAACAGGGTATTTTGTAGTCAGGGCACTCGACTACAGCTCCCTTACTTGTTTTATTCGTATACTATGGATAACGGCAGAAATATGGTGAAAATGGTGGAGCTTCTTAGCATTGATCTTAGCATTGATTCTGAGCACTGCTTCGGATTACGATGACAAGAATAACGACAATAAGAATTGCGTCGATAACTTTAGAAAATTTACTCATGGATGGCAAATGCTATCCAGACTTTGTCTTTGCTTCAAACTTTAGTGACTTTCTTCCTTGTTTATATTTAGGCGTGCGGTGTAAGTAAAAGTAAAATGGCTTGACTAGTTGACACAGCCCCAAGGCTTGTCACGTTAACACAGCCCCAACGGGCCAAAGCCGAGCTTCTCTCAATCTCTTGGCTTGTGCGCTTCTAATTTTCGCACAAGAGAAAGGGACCTACAGTTTAACGCCGAATCCGAACGGCAACTTGAGGAGTTTTTCATGGCCAATTACTAAAAGCCGGCTCCAACAGCAGAAAGGGGTGACCGGGTGTAAAGTTTATTCAAAGAAAAAACTTTTCATTAGATGTTCTGAGGCGGGATCGAACCCACGACCTCTTGCACAGCGGTCGCGCACACTAGCCGCTGAGCCACCCGGCCACAACGTTCGGTGTACTGCGCATAAATTGCAGCTAGCAGTCAATGCGGTCTTCAAACAGAACATTTTTGCCAAGGCTATTTTATCTGACAGAACCCTTGTTTAAAAGCTACCTAAAAGCGGACAAGCTACTCAAGAAACGTCCAATTGATTGCCCCACGCATTGGAGCTCAACCTACAGTTACAGTTACTCCAATTTTGCTGACGCAGATAACGTCTTTTTTCTGCATTAAAAAGTGTGGCACTCAGATCGCGAAAATGTAAGCATATTAGAAAAAACTGAGGTGGTCACAACTAAACTTTAAGTTGGAAATCTAGTTTTCTTGATTTTTATTCCATTTGGATACACTTTAAATTGGATTCAAATAGTTCAGGAAATAGTATAGCGAGAAAAAGCACTTTTCTATAACCGATTAAAATGTCAAACGACTGAAACTTTTATGTTGAATATTGTTTCTTTATTTACAAAGGAATGAAATAGTTTGGACTTATCCCAGAATTTACTATTAACAATATTTAAAAAAAATTTGTTTTTATACCCTTATACCGAAATAAAAAACTGGGTACCGTACCAAAACCGAAAACCGAAATAGAACCTTTTACCGAAACATTCATTTCGGGTCGTACCGGTACCTGTACCAGAGCCGAAAATCGTTTCGATATTAATCCCTGCAGAAATGCATGATAACACTTTTAAGTCACACGCATTCAACTTTGGTTTCCATTTTACTTCTAAATGATCGACAGTCGACAGCTTGGATTCCGGAAAGGCAAATCGATAGCTGATTGTCTAGCTTTATTAGTCTACCTCTGCCTTATCAACTAGGAACCACCTTTCAGTCTTAAGTCTCGACTTTGAAAAAGCATACGATAAAATAGAAGCACACACTATTATAGATGAACTATACAGACGGAAAGTTGGAACTAATATGATAAATTATGTTAAAAACTTTCTTTCAAATAGGAAAATAGATGTTCAAGAAAACAACTTCCTTTCAGAAGCCAAACCACTGTACAACGGAATCCCCCAAGGATCCCCAATATCAGTAATCCTTTTCTTATAGCACACAACAAACTATGCCAGACCTTAGCAATTCATAGAAATTACATTTTTTTTTCCATCCGCAGATGACTTTACAATTGTCAAAAAAATCATCCAAAAATCGTATACATTAGATATAAACCCGACATTTTCTGATATCCTCAATTGGTGTGAATACTCAGGAGCTAAGCTTTCAATTCCAAAGCGTAACCACCCACACATTTGCCGAAAATTGAGATGTAATTTCCATATCAGTTCGCACAACTTCATATTGATCCAGACTAAGACTCCTAAACTACTAGGCATTACTATCACAAAAAATCAAAGATGGAAAAAACACATAGACAATAGGCGTATTCAGCAGATAAATCCGATTTCCGATTACTGATTTATGATTACCGATTTTACCTGCTGAATACAGTGATTGCCGATTGCGATTGATAAATTTAACAATCATGATCTTATATTCGAAACCAGAATCCAATTAACCTTCGAAAAACTGCAAATCGAAAATGCTGGCAACGAACACACTCATTCGCAATTTGATCACCAAAATTCAAAAAGCTAAACGTAAACCTAAAATCCTTTCTATGGGCGTAATCAGCAGATAAATCCGATTTACGATTTCTGATTTATGATTGCCGATTTTACCTGCTGTATACAGTGATTGCTGATTGCGATTGATAAATTTGACGAACATGATTGCTGAGATCGAATCATATAAAATGAATGATTGGTGAGACCGTTTACCGATTTCACTGCCAACTGTTAGCCCCAAAACTAAAAATAAACTGACAGCTCTTAAAAATTTTGCATAAAATGAGTTGTGAAAACATGAATTTAATTGGGACGGTCTTTTGTGAGGATGAATTTAATATGGGTATAATTGCTGATCTGGTCAATGAGCAACCCTTTCGTAGCCGTTATTGGGGCAATCGAAAAATCAAAAGGAATCACCTTCGCTCTAAATCATTCTACGAGGAAACAGTTCCCAGGTACAGAATGGACCAATTCAAGGCGCATTTTAGGATGTCACGAACAACTTTTGAGGTTCATATATAAAATATGTTTTATGCATGATAATAGAACTCTGTTAACTTTGCGTTTTCCAAGAACTTCTTAGTGTAACAGCAAATGCAACGGCACTAACAGAGAATGAAACAATTGCAAATGTATGTTTTTCAAAGAAGATGCTATTTTTAATTTGACTGCTAAGTAAGCAGGAATCTTTCTCGTCTGTTGGCGATCGATTCGACATTCCAACAAGTTCAGGCCACCAAATATTTTACAACATAATAGGGACTCTATCGAGGCTAATGCCTACATATGTGAATTGGCCAAATGACTCCCAGCAAGCTTTTACTGCACAAATATTTAAACAAAAATCGCGTGAAATCCCAGGAGCGATTGGGGCAATTGATGGGTGCCATATATCTATTAAGCAACCTGTAGGAAGCGCCGCAGATTTCTACAACAGAAAGCAAGGCCAATCGGTTATTCTTCAAGGCGTATGTTCGGAAAGCTCTGCGTGGTGGCCTTATATAAGTCCAAGAGGAGCCTTACAGCGCTAGGACTCCACTTGATATCCTCGGCTAAAAGGATTATTAATTGATTAAAAACCCACTAAATTTTTAATTAATAATGCTTACTTTCTCTCAACGCGTATTTTCAAATGTCAAATGTATATAATAATAAAGCCTAAATTTTTATGGTGTGAATGTATTTTTGACCAAATATAGTAAATACCAAAAAATTACCTAAACTTAGCAATCATTGTCATTCAGCAGAGAATTATAAGCAATCGCAAATCGTAAATCAGAAATCGTAAATCGGATTTATCTGCTGAATACGTCCATTGATACTTATTAATATGGGAATTTTAATCGTTTTCCTAAGATAATTTTTATACGATATTCCGGATATCACTGATAGACCGAATTGATCCTTAGCGATGCCGAATCGATATAACCTTTAAGGATGACTTGACACATTGCACGCAACATTTGGAAAATCGTTTTTACAAAAATCACCTTAATGAGTCTTTTTCAAGCCGTTTTTTATGATTAAATAGAGATTAATACCTAACGATTAAAAGAAGACTCGAAAATTACTCATGAATATGCTCAACATGTGATATATTGAATTATGACTCGAAATAGACTCGCAAAATGATTCAAAAATGTGTCGATACTGATCAGAGAACGGGTTAAAAACGACTCTTCATGTAGTGTCGCGGCTAGGGTACCATTTTCTCCCAACATAAGAATAATTTATGATCAGAAAAAGAGCGCATTTATGACTATTTTAATAAGACCATGGGGTCGAATATGTTTCAAATTTGATCAAAAATAATTGCTGGGGAGTTTACTCCAAAAACGCTCTTAAGCTCGGCTCTTTTAAGGGCGCTCCGAACGTTGATTGCTGGGTGTAATCATGTGAGATTAAAAGAAGACTCGAAACTTACTCATGCGTATGCCCAAAATGTGATTTAGTCGAATACGCCTCGAAAAAGACTTGCAAATAAGTTGAATCTGATCAGAAGAACGGGTTAAAAATGACTCTTTTCCTGAAGAATTGTGGCTAGGGTACCATATGATCAGAATACAAGCGCATTTATAACTAATTACATCAGACCGAGGACTCTAAAAAGTCTCGAATGTGATCAGAAATTGCATAAAATGTTTGCTGGGATGTCGTCCTCTGGTGGACAATATTTTAAATTTTAAGTAGTTATTCTTTACCATAATTCAATCTAAGCCAGGAGAGTTTTTTCTAATATAGTACGATAAATGGGGTGTTGTAAGATGTATGGTACGAATTCTTTTCTAGCCGACATTCTCTGTTCCGAAGTGTATTCGTCTAGAAACTTATAGCCGAATCTGTGAAAGAAATTCAAATGGTTTATAGGAATTCAATTTCCAAAGTCCCATCAGAAATTATAATATTTCATAATGTGCCCATATGAACCACTGAACCGAACCGAAAACGCGGTTCAGTTAGCTCCAAAAACCATGTAATGAACCAAACCGGCGGTTCAGAAACAGTGAGAACCACTGAACCGAACCATTACTTATTTTCGAGTGGTTTGCATCCCTGCGTAAGCCTAAAATCCCTTCAATCTTACATAGTTTACTTCAATTTTCCAATGACAATGGCACATACACCCCTCCAATTCCATAAAAAAATTAAAAAACCCCCCTGGATTTTCAACAAAAACATCCAAAGCTCACACTCCCGCAATAGTTTACCATCAGAAATTTCCTCCAACACGATCTTAACTACTACTCAATCATTTAAACTGACGGCTCAAAATCGAATCTTAGAGTATCATACAGCATCACAACAAAATCAAGCACTATAAAATCGGCACTATTGCCGTGCTACAGTTCGGGTTATACAGCTAAGAAATCAGCTATCTTAGCTGCGTGCACCATTGCAAAGCAATCGAATCGACGTTACGCAATCTGCTCCGACTCCCTCTCTTCCCTTCAATCAATATCCAACATAAACAATCAAAATCACTATAACACCGCGATCAAAAACATTCTTACATAACAATATTACAAAATCATACTAGTATGGATACCAGGGCACACCAATATAATAGGCAACGAAACAGCAGACACTGCTGCCAAGCATGCACACAACTTTCCACTAATATTCGAAAACAATTTCAACACTTCAGATATACAGAAACATATCAACACTCAGTTTAAGTCCTACAAGGCATCATTATGGCAAGACACATCTCAGCATTATAAGACAATCAACAAAAATTATCTCTCCATATAAGACTTTAACACAAGCAACCAGGACTATGTTAACAGAAAAGAGACAATTAAGTTCTTCAGACTCCGTCTTGGACACTCAAACCTCACCCACTATTTCGTAATAAACCAAGAACCTCCTCCAATATGTAACTCTTGCAACATCAATTCCCACTATTTAATAACCCAAGAAAACAATTCCTACCTGACTGCCCGACAGAAAGCATATCCACCATTAACAACCAATCCATTAAATCAATAACAAAATTTCTAAAAGAGCTAACATCTTTCATAACATCTAGAATTAAATAGATATAAGAATTACTCATTAGATCACATAAATCTAACAACCTATAAAACTATACAAAGTAAAATACAAACCAACACCCAATGTACAGACTTAATTATAAACATAAATAAGTTGCTTAATACCAAGTAGCTATAGCTTTCATAGTGGTTTATTTTTAATTTGTAATTGCTGCGAAACCAAAGAATAATAATAATAATAACTTCAATATTCGACGAAGTTTTTATTTAATACTGATTTGAAATGTGCTCTTATTTGCAAGGCATACAAAGTCAAAGCTTGTGGTAAACGAACAGCTGACTTCCGGGGTTGCCTAAATTCACAGTGTTTCAATTTCAATTGTACCACTATGATTTTTAACTGCACTAGGTAATACTCTAGTGGAAAAAAACTTGGTTTTGCATTTGGACCAGTGTGCACTGTTTGGGCAGAAGTACCAGACTTATTCTAGACAGGGGTCTGTGTCGGGCAGTTGTGTACAATTTGTTCAGTACAAATTGTTGTTGTGAATTCTACACATCAGCCCAAGTGCCTGACCAAATTGAATACATTAAATGTATTCAAACACAAGGAGATAAGGGCTTATTTATCCTAGCACAAAGATAGTCTATGCCCTACAAGCAAAAGATGTTGAAGCTAAAGCGAATTGCATAGCAAATCTCTTAATGTTGATTCCTGATTTGGTTTCCCTTCCCTGCCAAAACTCAAATGAAACGTACGAAATCGAAATCGTTAAACTTAAATTGGACATCGCTATTTCAACTGTAAGTAATAATAGTTAAAGAATAAATAAAATAACCACTTACTCCACCCTTTTTAGGCTGAATCTTGCGCACGCCTATGGAAGATGTAATGCCAGTCGGGGCCTGTGGTAGCGAAGCATTGAGCAAGTTTACACTAGGAGCACCGAGCTGCGCCTCCACGGAGATGGGAGCAGGAGCAGGAGCAGCGGCAGGAGCAGGAGCAGAAATGGCTGCAGCAGCAGGTTTGGTATCCAGCTGCAAAATTATGGGAAGAATTAATCCAAGCCAGAAAAAACAACAATTTTTTTTTGGATAAACATCAACTCTAAACTGTGGCATTTCAATTGTGGCGTCTTCTTGTGTGCTAACCTGGCTGATGTTGTTGTTTGCCGCATTAAAGTCCTGGGCAAAGAAATCCTCTTCCTCAGTTTTGATGAATCCATTGCCTTCGCTTTTGTCCACAGTTGGATCCAGATGCAGCTGCAGGTGTCAAGTGTTTTTTTGGATGTGGGTCAAGCACAAGCACAAAGCGGAAAATCAAAACGAAATGTTAGTTAAACACAATTTTTGGAACGTAAAGCAAGCGTTGGATTAGTAGTCGAGCGGTGGATGCGCCCTCTTTTGTACGTGACTCACCTTGGTGCCGTGTATCTTCATGGCCTGCTGTCCCTGAGCTGCCAGTTTGTCTCTGTAGAGCTGAGCCGCCCTGGAATTGTACTTAACCTGGGCATCCGAACTCGTGCAGTTGTGGGCACGGAAGAACTGCGCTGCATTGGCATTGCCGCCCAACTGCATCTGGCGCAATTGCAGCCAAGTCCAGTTCGTGTCCAGATTTGTGCTGCGCACAAAAGTCAGATGCACGCCCAGATTCCGATGCACCGCAGAGCAATCAATGCAGATGAAGATGCCATAGGTGACGGACGACCAGGTGGGTGCCTTGGCAGCACAATCGAAGCAGGACTACACACAAAGAGGGCGACAGAGAAAGAGAGAGGGGGATTGGGTGGGGGTGGTTAGTTGGCAAATCTAGGCCAACTCACTTTATTCGCTGGCTGGGAACGTAGGCGACTGAAAACCGATTCGATCTCTTGCTTGCTGGGTCCCGCTGACATTTTCGCAACTCTGATTTGTTAGTGAAATTTGTTAGTTTTTTTTCCACACAATTTACATAAAATTGTTGACGTTGTTGCCTTCGCTTTTTTTGTTGTTACTGATGTGTGCCCAAATGTTACTTTCAGCCACTCCCTCGCTTGCGCTTCCTGCTCTGTGTGCTGGCGTGAAGTTGATGTGTTTATTTACTACCCTTAATTTAATAACTAAACATTGATTAACGATTATTAACTAATTCTTTTTTAACTTTTCAGAACGTACGTGGACGTGTGTGTTCGCAGTGTGACCATAGCTGCGTGAGCGAGTTAAATTAACTAACGCGTTCATAATGTGACCCTTGGCACTGGTTCTGGTGCCAGAGCTGCTTGGTTTTTATTTTTTAAACAAAACTCACGAATGTGAACTTAGAAATATACACTCCACGTCATTAGGATAACCACCCATTGTCCGAGTCGTGTTTGCTTAATTCAAGCCAACCCAAAACGGTAAATATTTTGATGTTTTTGGTTTTTAAGCCCAGTACGGAGACGCTGAGAATTTTTGCGGAGCCCATCTAATTACATACGCCCAACAAAATTCTCAGAGCACATTCTCAGAGCCAGTACGGAGATACCACAAATGAGCTCTGAGAATAAGCATGGCCTGCCAACTCGTTTTTGGCCGAACAGCTCGCAGGGGGTCATAGAAATTATGAAGAATGTTTGATAATTGTCGGAAGCACCTCTGAGAATAAAAAAGGCAAACCAAAAGAGACAAACAAACCGCAAAATAATCAACGAACAAGTGTCGCTAATCATTAAATGCTGGTTAATTAAAATAAATTTCGTGGTCTACCAGCGCAACGCCTCCATTTGTGGCGGAGGATCCTTTTCGGATTGCTAGTCACTCCGGTGGATGTGAATGGTTGCCATTTCCCCCAAAATGCTGGAACACATGTCCGTCCATTCGTATAAACAAACAAGGAATCATTAATTTTGTTTCCCTTCGATCGTTTGCTAGCTTAACAATTTGTAAAAATTTGGAATAATTTATTCGAAATTTTTTTAAAAGGGGTCTGCCTACATTGATAATTTAAAGATAAATTACCGGGAAAATGGATACTTTGAAGCCTCAGCGGCAACATCAAAACTTAAAATATCTGATTTTGGATTTTCGCCTTTTTATTTTAATATTTTTTGCCCGCCAATTTTTTTTAAGAAAACCCCCCCTTTTGCTGTTGCCTGGCCACACTTCAGTTTCAGAGACCGCTCTGAGAATTATGACACAATTCTCGCTGCGAGAAAATTCTCAGCTACTTGTCTCTCAATTTTGAAACTATCGAGCTGAATGTTAATATGTCGGAAACGCTAAAATCGGATGGTCACTTCTTGTAGCTGCAATGCGATTTTTTTTATTAATTTATTATACCCTTGCGGAGGGTATTATGAAATTGTCCGGATGTTTGTAACGCATAGAAGGAAGCATCTCCGACCACATAAAGTATATATATTCTTGATCAACATGACGAGCTGAGTTGATTTAGCCCTGTCCGTCTGTCCGTCCGTCTGTTTCTATGCTATCTCCTCCGTGAGTTTGAAAGCTATCCTCACCAAACTTTGCACGAAGTCTTTTGGTATAAATACGCTGCACATTTGTCGGAACCGGCCGGATCAGATGACTATAGCATATAGCTGTCATAGAAACGATCGGTCGAAAAACTAGTTTTAGTGAAAAAAACTTTTTTGTTTTCAATTGAAACGCCTCCAAAGTACGTATTTCTTAGTTTACTATCCTTTCTTATGATTTCACTAAGTTTTGTCGAAATCGGATGACTATAGCATATAGCTGCCATAGGAACGATCGGTCGAAAAACTAGTTCTAGTGAGAAAAACTTTTTTGTTTTTTATGAAAACATCCTTATCATTGGCATACACTTATTTTATATACTTTTACACAATTCTTCAAAGTTTTATCAAAATCGGATGATCGGTCGAAAAAGAAGTTCTAGTGAGGAAAACTTTTTTGTTTTAAATGGGACCGCCTCCAAATTTCGGAATTAACAGTGTATTATGCTTTTCCATGATTTCACCAAGTTTGGACGAAATCAGACATTTATATAGTATAGATCCCATAAAAAAGTAAGATCCAAGAAGAAGTCTGAGTTAGAAAAACTTTTTCGTTTTCAATAGAAGCTGTAAGGGTATACAAAACTTCGGCCGAGCCGAAGTTAACTTTCCCCTATTTTTTTTTATTTAATATCCCAATGACACTAGGAATAAAGCTTATAAATTAAGTCATTGGTCACAAAATTAAGGCATTGGTCACAAAAGTTTCAAGTGTATTTGAACTTCGGCACAGACGAAGTTAGCTTTGCTTTCTCGTTCATAATTTCTTTCTTCAAAAATAACAAGAAACTACAATTACAACAATGACACTGAAATGTGACTCGCTGTGACGCAGTATAAACCCAGCATAAAAAGCCTCACAAGTGGGGAGTAAAATTGTTTGTGCTTTGCGATTCTAACCGTTTCGCATATCGTTTTGAAATCTACAATGGTGCCGGCGACAATATTATCTTATCTGACACTCCGGATCCTGGAGCCACATCAAATGTTGTTGCTTGACTATCACAATCAATCCCTTATTTGGTTCACCACATCCTCTACTTTGATAACTTTTACACATCGCTGCCACTGTTGGTCTATTTACGAGTCAAAGGAATTTACTGTTTGGGCACAGTGAGAGGTTAGAGTTTTAGTTGTGTTTGTCGATCATAAATAATTGATATTCTTTTGCACATATAGCTAATCGTTTACCAGGATGAAAATTGCCGACCGACAGCAAAGTGAGCAAAGAAGATAGAGGATTTTCTATGGAATACATGACCTCAGTTTTGTGGAAAGATAAGAAGTGTGTTCGCCGGGCATCTACTTATGCTGGTATTGAACCTTTCGCTAGAGCCCATACTGATCAACAAACAGCGAAGGCAACTCGATTTGATAGAAAGCCAAAGAGATTCATCGAAATCAACTGCCCACAAATTATCCGAGAATATAATGCCCACATGAGTGGAGTCGATCTGATGAACGGGCTCATGGGTCGATATCATATACGAGATAAGTCCTGAAATATTATGACAAAGCTATTCTAACATTTTGTAGAGATGGTTGCTACGAATGCATACATTTTATACAAACCGAATTTTATACAAACCGAATTCCGAAAAAGCAAATGATTCTGGCATTCTTTTCCAAAAATATCCGCTTTTATTGCTTTCCCAATGCAGTGAGGAAGTTGCTGCCGGACTTTTTTCTTATGAGGAAAAACGACCTGTAACTAGGTCGGCCTGTGTCACCAAAGCTTGGTACACTTATATTATAAAAAGACTTCTCATCAAGTTCCTGATTTTCGGTTTGATAGCGAAGGTCATTTTTCGATAAGGGTGGACAGAACGGGAAAAAAGTGAAAATACTGCAAATAGTCAGAAACCAAAGGCGTTTGTGCCAAATGCGACCTTCACTTATGTGGAACAGTCGACAAAAATGGTTTTTGGGACAACCACCACAGAAAATAACGAGCTGCACTTTTTCCCACAATTTTCTTATTTAAATTTCTTTGATACACCTGTCTTATGTTTTACATGAAAACCGGCCTGGAGAGCGCTCAAGAAAACATTTTCACAATTTTTTTTTTTTTTTTAATTAAGCTTTTTTTTACCAATATTTACCTGAAAAAAAAATTATCAATACTATACGATTGCTTTATCGATTTTGCCTATTAGAGGGTTGAGAAGCCCCATATGCTGAGAAATTTTTTTTTGCATATGCCTTCGAATAATTTCAAAATTCTACATTACCTTAAATAAATTCGTTTGGATTTTTCATTTTTGGTGACGTGGCCCAGATATATCGTGGTCACCGCAAGTTACCTTTTTTGAAAGGAGATCCTGGAGATCAGCAATAGCAGCTTTTAAAACTATTATAAAAAATGTTAAAATACAGTTAAAATTTACCATAATTCGTGTACACTGTACACACTTCTTTAATTTAATAATCTAAAAAACCTATGAAAATTGATTGAAAAATTGATGTGTTCTACAATGCACCTTCCTAATTTGATAGTTAAGCAACAATTAATCATTAATTCTAAAAAATAATTTTTAATTGCTTTTAAATTGTCGTCGTCAAATACATTAAAATTTGGTTAAAAAATTTCATCATACTCGCAGTTCTGTGCAATATTTATTTAATTTTTTTCGAAGGACTCAATAATTATTGTGATATTAGATTTTTTTTCAATATTTTCAGTATTTTTTGAAATAATTTATATTTCATTTCACATTTTCTCTCTAACAATGTACGGTCCTATTATTGTAAAGTGTTGAGTATTTTTCTCGCTTTGCGCTTCGGTCACACAGAGTCGAAATATTTGGAAATAGATTTGAATGCGCAAATTCCCTTACAAAAATAAAATGAAAGCGAAACCAAGTAAGAAACCAAATGCCTATCTCCTATTTGTACAAGACTGGCGCAAACGCCAGGCCACAAAAGTACCCTGGCAGGAGTCCATACAAAAAGCCGGAGCCGACTGGGAAGTAAGTGAAGGCGAGACGCTGGTGAAAATTTTGGAGTAAATGAAATTTGACTCCTGTTCTAGCAATTGAGTGCGGCAGAACGTCTGCCATATCAGAATGCCGCAAAGCAGTCGCTAGCGCCAGCAGCAATCCCGCAGTCCTGCACTCAGCCGGATGAGGCGGCCCTTTTGGAGGAACAGAATCGCAGCATGCAGCGACACATTGAACGCATCGTGGGCAACAGTGTGCGGCGAGGTGAATTGGAGAGCCAAGGCTATTCTTTCATTGCCATCAACTATTTCACCAAAGTGGAAAAATCCGACATGTACACGCCAGCCGAGCTGGCTGCTAGCCAGTTCTCACTGAAGGAGGGCATACAGAGCGTCTATCATACTCTGATCAATCCAGGTGCGAGACCAACTCATTGCAATGGGCAAAACCTGTTGCGGGCCAACCGAATCCATTCTATAGTATGCGGTTTCAAGAAATTTCAAGAAACACAAAATGTATTACCAAAGAATGACTGATTAGAATATTAATTGAACGAATTTTTTCCGACCCCATGAGCCAGCCGATTCCCCTTTCGTTCAGACAATACCAATTTTCGAGAACACTATAGGTGAGCGCAGACTGGAAAAGATAAGATCATGTTGATAGGAAACAATATAAAAATGATTTAGTTTGTAAAATTGTGTAAGAGCATCTCTTAATCATGTGCTTAGATCAACCTTCTGGGCAAATACCAGAGGGATAAGGCAATCAAAAGCTATAATACTGAATCACAAACACAAAATGTTCAAAAAATTTAGGCAACACTATCCTGACAGTGCTCTTCACGGGCCACTGCCTACAGTGCTCCGCAACATCATTTAGGTTTGACTAAAATGACGTCAAAAACTGTCAATGCAATTTGATTAGGACTCGATTATGGGTCTTAAAACTGTTTTTAGTGAAATCGTAGCTGCTCGTTTTTTCGAGATATTGAATTAGTTACCTAGCTAACAAAAATAGGAAAAGAAATTAATAATTTTGGAACCTTTTTTTAGCGTAGTTTGGAATTCCGAACTCGATAATAAAATTTAAAAAAATTTTTGGTCACGTTTTATAATATCAATTTTTCAAATTTTTGAATTGGTACACTTACATTTTTAAACTATATCTCACCTCACAAAAGTTTAATAGAATCGACCAGCAGTAAATCGAGAGGTTATTAAATTTCCAATAATTCAGTAGAACATTGTTTTTAAATCGGCTTAATTGTTTAAATACTATGAGCCAAAATATTTGAAAAAAAAATTTTTGAGCTCAAAAATTTTTTGAAATTTTTTTTAAATTAAAAAAAAATATTACAAAATGCAAAACAAATTGGATTATAGTAATCTAAAAAATACTACATTTTTGATGCTAGCACCTGCACTCAAGTTGTAATAGCTTCGGTATTTATCAATAGATTTTCTTCGCCAACATCTTAATCTCGACGTAGAAGTGCGATTTTGAAGGCCCTCTTCTGGTCTAGAATTTTGTTTTTCGACTTTTTTTCATTCGGAATACTTTCGGTGATATAGCCATTTTCGTAACCCAAATTTCCTAGCAACTGCAAACTTGTAGGGCTTAATGGACGCAGAATTGACGCGGCTATAGCCCGAGCCTCAATCATTGAAAAAAACAATTTTTATACCCTTGCAGAGGGTATTATCAAATTGTCCGGATGTTTGTAACGCATTAAGGTAGCATCTCCGACCACATAAAGTATATATATACTTGATCAGCACGACGAGCCGAGTTGATTTAGCCATGTCCGTCTGTTTGTTTCTATGTTATCTCCTCTGTCAGTTTGAAGGCTATCTTCACCAAACTTTGCACGAAGTCTTTTGGTACATATACGCTGCGCATTTGTCGGAACCGGCCAGATCGGATGACTATAGCGATCGTCGAAAAACTAGTTTTAGTGAGAAAAACTTTTTTGTTATCAATGGAAACGCCTCCAAACTTTGTATTTCTTAGTTTTCTATGCTTTTCCATGATTCCACCAAATTTGGTCGCAATCGGACATCCTTGTATATAGTATAGCTGTCATAGAAAAGTCGAGTCTGAAAAGTAGTCCAAGTTAGAAAAACTTTTTTGTTTTCAATGGAAATGTCCTCAAAACTGGCATGTATTCACAATTCTAAAAATTTTGGTAAAAATTTCATAGTTTTTGGTCCAAAAATAATTTTATCTGAATTGTTTTGAAACCCTGGAAAACCTAATTAACATATATTCCCATTTTGAGCAGTCAGCCAACATTTGGTTAACTAACTTGGCATAGTTTGGTCTTTTTTATGCTACCCAGAAAGCTATAAACATCGTTTCTTTCTTTCCTTGATCTTTTGTTAAAATTTTGGTAAAGGGTAAGTCTTAAAAAATGTCATTATTTTTGAAGCCGACAGCCTGGGAATAATAATTATTGTGTACGCTCCGAAATACATTTTATTAGCAGCACTTGCCTCGCACAAAAACTTCTTGTCAATTGTATTTCAGTTAGACCCAGCAACTGTAAATCTGCTTAAAACAACATATGCGTAGAAGCTTTTTTCAGTTGATCGTCTCTTCACAGGGAGAGCGTACTGAGAGCCACTCTCTCTGTTTACAAATGTCAAATTACAACTGAGCACAGCACACAGTAAATGTTGGCCTGTTGAAACAAAAACATTGCGTTGGTCTGCTCACCTATCTGTGTGAAGCGTGTGTGTGTATCAGCGCCAAACATAAATGAAGTGATTATCATCAATGAGAAAGTCAGAAATGACTTTTTTAGTATGTTAATCGGTATTGAAGAAGAGCTATGAGGGCGAAAAGTGAAATTAAAAACCTGATTTTTCTCAAAAACTTCTTAACCAATTGGGAAAAGGGTTATATTATATATATTTTGTATGGGTCCAAAATTCAAATCAAAAAGAAATTTTTGCACAATTTGTTACTTGTTCTTTTACGCCCAAAAAATATTATTGAATTTTACCGTTAATTTTTTAAAATACAATTTGTTGCTCATTTTTCCATTAAGAAGTCCCTAAAAACATAAAGAGTTCTAAAGACTTCAATCATTTTTGTTTATAAATCTTCGTGAATTCTTTACTTTGTTATTGCACTCAATTTGCTTTAAATCACTAAGATGAAATCATTGATGATTGCTCTGTGGCGACTTATAAATAAATTTGGTTCAATCATAAGGAATTATATTTTGATTGCGTTCATTAAAGAGAATGAAATCATTTTGATTTAAGGCCTGTTCCCATGATCAATGAATTTTATTTTTGTCACAATGCTTCGTATTATTGTCCCTGGGAGGCCTATTTTCTAATGAATGAAAAGCTGTCTGATTTAAATTACAAAATGAATTAAATCTGGTACTGATTCAATCAAAAATGATTTAAATCTTCTCAGAAACACATAAATATAAAACATAAATGTTAAAAATGTTAAAACCCATTTTGGAAAGGTTAGATTGGGAGTTGTTTTAACTTTAGGGCTCAATCTGCGTGAAACTTTCAGGCCTGTTCCGGTTTTCACATATTTCTTCGATTTCAAATGAAAACAAAATCGAACGATTTGGTTTTAGCTGTTCTGGTATTTGAACGATTTGCAATTTGAATGTTTCATTTCCAAATTGTTGCCGTTGACTACACTTACACTTTAATCAAATGGTGAATCAAAACAATCCAATAAATAATCACTCAAAATAGTTGATAGTAGTTGAATATAGGTGTTTAAGATGTCGTTTCTATTTTTAAGGGTATTTAATGAACATTTTCCCAGCGTTTCATAAATAAGTGAAAACCAGAGCAGCTTACACAAAATATGTGAATTCGATTTGGATGGCACATTGCAAAATTGAAGCTATTCATACCAATTATTAATTTTTTTATTAAAAATAATATTTAAGGGAATGTAAAATTGCAAAAAGTATCTAAATACACTAAACAATGGTATAAAATTAACTTTAAGCCATTATTTTGACGCCTTTATGTACAGAATCGCATACACTTTTGAATTCATCGGCTCCAAGCAATGTGAATTCAAATCGAGTAAATCTATCGAATTGTGAAAATCAAAACAGGTAACCAAATCGAATTCGAGCAAATTTAGTGAAAGTGAAAACCGGAACAGGCCTGTTTATGTTTCTTAGTTTTACATCACATCGAATGATTTTGGGCTGTGAGAAATTGCGTCAAAAATTTTTTTCCCATATACATTGATGGGGGCGAACTTAATATATATTCTTGATCAGCATGACGAGATGAGTTGTTCTAGCCCTGTCCGTCTGTTAGTTTTAAATGATAACGGCTTTAAACTTGCTAGATATTATTATCTGCTTCAGCACAATTTCGCTGACTTTGATGAAAATCAGATGAATATATCGAATAGCTGCATTATAAACAAGAAAGAAAGTCAGTCAAGCCCGATTAATATACAAGCCTGTCGAAAGAGGATTCCGGGCCCGGGAGGTTTTTCTCATGTTGTACATAGTTTATTTAAGTTTTGTCTAAAAATCCGGGCTCCGGGACCCTCTCAGAAGTCCGGGCCCGGGGGGAAACACCCCGGTCCCATACATGTCAAAACTCTATCTCTTACCATCTCTGAGATCTGTTTGTTCATACGGACGGTCGGACTCGGCTGTTGATGCTGATAAAGAACATATATACTTTATGTGGTCGAGGATGCTTCCTTCTGTGCTTTAAAAATCATCCGGACAATTTAATAATAACCTCTGCAAGGTATTTAAAACTTTTTTGTTTTCAATGGAAACGCCTCCAAACTACGTATTTCTTAGTTTACTATAATTTTCCGTGATTCCACCAAGCTTGGTCGAAAACGGATATCTATATAGTATAGCTGTCATAGTCTATATAGTATAGTCGTAACTAGAAAACCTTTTTTGTTTTCAATGAAAATGTTCTTAAAATTAGCATTTATTTATTTGATATGCTTTCACACAATTTTAAAAAATTTTGTCAAAAGCTGATGACTATAGCATATAGCTGCCATAGGAAAGATCGGTCGAAAAACTAGTTCTTGTGACAAAAACTTTTTTGGTTTCAATGGAAATGTCCCTTACCTTGGCATATATTTATTTTATATACTTTTACATAATTCTACAAAGTTTTATCTAAATCGTATGACTATAGCATATAGCTGCAGTATGAATGATCGGTCGAAAAAGAAGTTCTATCAAGAAAAACCTATTTGTTTTAAATGGAATCGCCATCAAAAAATATACATGTTAGTTTGTGATGCTTTTCCATGATTCGGATGATGATGATGAATCGGACATCTTTATAGTATAGCTCCCATAGAAAAGTAAGGTCCGAAAAGGACCAAGCTCAAACTTATTGGCTCGAATAGGTTACCTAAAGTGCCCACAAGACCTTTAATTCCAAATTTCTCTTGCTATCTTCTCTGTTGCAAAAGTTGGTTTTTAATTTGTAAATCAAAAATTTGTAATCAATCAATTTTTTTTCTTTGAAAACTTTTTTTCTTGACATACGAGGTGTGTATAAAGGAAAATGTAAATTTTGAATTTCCGCTGGCTGTGTACATCCGATTATCGATATTTTGGTTTTGTTATATTCGGACACATATGTTAATCATAGGTTAGCAGCCAATTTCGATTAGTAGTTTGTTTTTGGCAACTGAAAAGGATAGTCACGTTTTTGTGTGCTCTTCGATTTTTGCTAAATTTTGAAAAGCAACTGACGATCAGTATCGCTCAGGAGTTGTTGAATGACGCCAACGACGATCCGGGTTTGCTCAAACGTGTAATAACTGGTGACGAAACGATGGTATATGGTTATGACATCGAAACCAAGGCCCAATCATCCCAATGGAAGCGGCCAGACGAGCCAAGACCGAAAAATGCACGTCAAGCTCGATCAAATGTGAATGTTTTGCTGAATGTTTTCTTTGTTTACAATGGTGTGGGACATCATGAGTTCCTGCCAAGAGGTGGTACAGAAACACTATAAGGAAGTTATGCAACGTTTGCGTGAAGCAATACGTCTCAAACGATCGGAATTGTGGAAAAACAAATCGTGGATTCTGCATTACGATAATGCACCAGCTCACACAACTATGCTTGTTCGTGATTTTTTGGCCAAAAACAACACCGTAATCATGCCTTAACCACCTTATTCACCAGATATGGCTCCCTGCGCCTTTTTCCTATATCCAAAACTGAAGAGACAAATGAAAGGAAAGCGTTTTGCCACTATTGATGAAATCAAGTCAGAATCGAAGAACGAGCTGATGGCCATCCCGAAAAGCGCATTTCAGAAATGCTTCGAGGATTGGAAAAAGCTTTGGCACAAGTGTATTATATCTGAGGGCGATTACTTTGAAGGGGATAAAATGTATATTCATGAATTAATAAGTACTTTTCAAAAAAATTCAAAATTCACCTTTTCTTTGAACACACCTCGTATATACTTTTCTCCTTCTTGCAGTTACATACATTTGCATAAACTCATTATTCTAAAGCTCCGCTTACTCTTAATAGTTCCCTCCACGGAAAGTGTCTAGTTTAAAACCAGAATTATACCATTCTCTTAAAACTCTTATCTGCACTTCGTATACAAATTAATGTATTGAATTCGCCTATCTTACACAGGCGTGTCAAAGGCAGCGGACAATTGTCGCAGGCAGCAGCCATTTGCAACTAGTTTATTAACAGCTGGGCTTGTGGAGCCTTATGACTGGACCCAATATGCAACCTATATGCAATATGTACTTTGCAGTTATTCATGTTGCATTTCACAAATCTTGACACAACCACATGACATGGTCTAATTTTCAAAATATTTAGAAATAATTGCTTTGCTATAACTCTGACAAGTGTACACGGCCCAGTCACTAGGACCGATTACTTATCTTCTACCTAGCTATCTGTCACATAAACTAACAAATAACTGAATAAACTGACACATCAGCTATGCTCCCATTTTCACCTTACTTTTGCAATTTCAGCACGTGAAAACTTGAGTTTACAACAAATACTCTGCTTTTTGTGGAAAATTTCACTTATATCTACTGGCTACTAGATGTTGAAAATATTTTACGAATTGAAAACGGCCACTGTGATTGCCGTAATTTAAATTCGTACAATTTTATTGAACTTTATCTAGTTACCATATACCTTTATGACACACACATATATGCTAAACAATTTGAATGTGAAATTCATACCGTTTACTTGTCCAAAGAGTAAAAGTAAAGTGAAAATGGGAGCATGGCCGATAGCTATGATTTTATTAAAGGTAACTAAATACCTAATTCAGTTTAAGGGGTTAGGTGGGTTTCAAAGACTCAAAACAGGTACATTTTTACGAATTTTTTTTTATTTAACCAACATAATATTTCATTCCATCAATTTACCATATAAAAGGTATATATTTTATAAGTAAATTGTGAAATTTTCATTGAAAAATATTAAAAATTAAGGCTTGGACACGTCGTCTCCTGTGATCCCTCAAAAAAAAAGTACCCTCGGCGTAGTCAGGATAACTCATGACAGATTCATCTGAAATGCAAAAACCAAAAATTTTTTGTTAGTAGATGCTTAAAGCTCGTGCTTGGACGAAGGAAAAAAAAATGCATTTTTGGCTGCTTTGAGAACAAAAAACCCTCTTATTGAGTCAAATTTGCACCCTTCATGGCCTTGAAAAATCAGTTAAAATAGAAAAAAAATCCTTCGTATAAGCTCGAGATAATGTTATTTTAAAGAAGTGTGCAAAATTGGAAAGAAATCGGTTCATAAGTTTTCGAGAAATCGTGACTACCGATTTCAAAAACGAAGTTTCGAGAAAAACGCGAATAAAGATTTACATTCACGCTGACATCGCCTGATGGGTAGAACATCCGAAGGCTATATCTCTTAGAATATTACTCAGATCGTTTTAAAACTTTGAGAGAATATTCTAAGCATATTGAATTATTAGACAAGCAAAACAAAAAAAAAATCGATTTTTTGAAATTTTGAAACCCACCTAACCCATTAAGGTATTTGGATGTATTTTTATTGATTGTTATTTTGGATATTACATTTACATAATTAGGCCTGTTACCATTTCCAAGTAGAATTAAAAACTAAAACGATTGCAATCCGAATGAAACGTCAGACGTCGTTCGATCAGATCATGCGGAATCGGTTTCAAAAGTAATGCCTAAGAGCCAGTGGATTGAAAAGTAAATGGCAATTTTCTTGTCAACGGTGATTCTTTTCATCTTGCAAGTATTATTATTCTAACATGTCAAATGTAGAAATTTTGATTTATCCATACATATATCGAGCTACCATTTTAATTTAAAATAATTTTTTTAACTTGTTCTTCTGCAATTGCATGTAGGCGAAAGAAAGAACGATCGAAACGATTCGGAATTGAGATCGTTTTACTTTTTAATTCCACTCAGAAATGGGAACAGGCCTAATCAGGCCTGTCGAAAGGGGCTTTCGGGCCCGGGGGGTTTTTCTTATGCTGTATATAGTTTAATAAAGTTTTCGCCAAAAATCCGGGCTCCGGGCCCCTCTCAGAAGTCCGGGCCCGGGGGGAATTATAAATTTCCTAAGTTTTTCTCAAATTATACAGACGTGTTAGGTTGAGATGGCTAGGGACAAAAAATTGTCCCTTTACTTAGGCCAAGATAGGCCCATTGCGATACCATATATATTTACTATTTAAACCAGGGGGGTTCCTCCCGATTGAACCACTGTGAAATAAGTAAAAATTTTAGTAGAGACGGAATCTCTATTTCAGATAGTTCTCAGATAGTTGTGTAGAAAGGGGTGACCAAGTTTTTTGAGTCTCCTTCTAAGTGCTGGGCAGTGGCATATAAGATGCAGTAATGTTTCCTCCTCATCCTCACACTTGCAGCTTCTACAGAAGTCATTGTGGGCGACTCCTAAGCGTATTGCATGTCTACCGATAAGGCAGTGACCCGTTAGGGCTCCGACCAGAAGTGAGATGTTTCCTCTACTTTGGCGTAAAAGGCTACTGGTACGGTTTAGGTCAAAAGTGGGCCATCTGACCCTAGCTGCAGCGCAAACAGGAAGGTTGTTCCATCGTTCAGTAGCTAGACGCCATGTTTCATTTCTTGTGATTAGTTTATATGAGGCCAAGGGCATCCCTATCAATTAGTGCCCTGTCTAGCCAGCCTGTCGGCTGACTCGTTACCGTCAATGTTGCGGTGACCTGGCACCCAGATAAGGTGGATACAGAGATGCCGAGCGATCTCATTTAAGAATCTACGGCATTCCGTGAGCGTTTTGGCATTATTGGTGTGAGAGTCAAGCGCCCTTAGAGCTGCTTGACTGTCCGAGTAAATGTATACATTCCTTTCTTCGACCATGAGTGTGCTAAGGTAATTGGCGGCCTCCTGGATGACCACCAGTTCTGCTTGTTGTCATGCCAGAGTAGTTTCCTGTCCAGAACTACGCCTAGGTACCCGGCATTGTTTTAGAACTCCAGACTTATATTGTTTAGTCTAGGAGGGATGAGGTCCGGAACTTTGTATCTCTGTGTGAACAGGACTAGTTCCGTCTTTTCCGGGTTTACACCCAAGCCGCAAAAAGACGCCCAGGTTAATGAATTCCACCAGCGACGCGTCCACTCCCACAGACGCCAAAGCAGAGGTGATGGCCCCTGGTAGGACATTCTTAAATGCACCCTGTATGTATAGAAATGCTGTCAGAGAGTATTCTTTTATTTCGAGATATTTTTCAATCCTTGAAACTAGGGTATGTAAGGCAATATCGGTGAATCTGCCTTTACAGTAAGCATGTTGTTTATTTGCTAAAATGGATGGGTTGATAGTCTCCCTTAGATGGGCGTCAATTAATCTTTCAAGTGTTTTGAGAAGAAATGAGGACAGGCTTATTGGCCTATAATCGCTGGGATATGCATGTGAGGCTTTACCAGCTTTGGGAATAAATACCACTTTAACTTCCCTCCTTTTTATAGGAATATAGCTTACCTTAAGGCAGCTTGTGAAAATGGTGTATATCCATGCCATTGTGTGCTCCAAAGAGTCTTACTCTTTTAGTTTAGTCTTACTAGGTCTGGTTGCCTAATTATCGGTTGTGGAGTGCTGGAACATGCTGGAAATTTTGTGGTCAGCAGGAGAACCAAGGATTCCTCACTGGTGATTTGGCCAAGATCTTCCTAAGTCGCGAGGCGTCAGAGGTGGATTTTATATTGCTAAAAAAATTTGCCCAAGAGGTTCGTTTAGATTTTCTTAGGGCTTTTTTATATATACTGAGGTTTTTCTTGTATAATTCCCATGAGGTGGTACGGTCATTATACTTGACTACGTTAAGAGTATGACTGCAATCCTTTCTAAGTTTATCTAGTTCCGTGCTCCACCGTGGAGGTTTGTGTGTGGATTTTGGTTTCCTATGGGGCAGGCCCTATTGAACGATTTCGAGCACGCACTGGTAAGCGTGTCGACTAGTTCATCTATTTGTTCCCCGGTGCTTGGTGTGAACGAAATGGGTTCAATATTTATACCCTTGCAGAGGGTAAATAAAATTGTGCGGATGTTTGTAACGCATAGAAGGAAGCATCCGACCACATAAAGTATATATATTCTTGATCAGCATGACGAGCTGAGTTAATTAAGCCCTGTCCGTCTGTTTCTATGCTATCTCCTCCGTCAGTTTTAAAGCTATACTCACCAAACTTTGCACGAAGTCTTCTGGTACAAATACGCTGGACATTTGTCGGAACCGGCCGGATCGGATGACTACAGCATATAGCTGTCATAGGAACGATCGGTTGAAAAACTTGTCTTAGTGAGAAAAACTTTTTTGTTTTTCATGGAAACGCCTCCGAAGTTCGTATTTCTTAGTTTACTATCCTTTCCCATGATTTCACTAAGATTGGTCGAAATCGGATGACTATAGCATATAGCTGCCATAGGAACGATCGGTCGAAAAACTAGTTCTAGTGAAAAAAACTTTTTTGTTTTTTAATAAAAACGTCCTTATTATTGGCATACACTTATTTTTAATACTTTTACACAATTCTACAAAGGTTGTTCGAAATCGGATGACTATAGCATATAGCTCCCATAGGAACGATCGGTTGAAAAACTAGTTCTAGTGCGGAAAACTTTTTGGTTTCTAATGAAAACGTCCTTTTTATTGGCATTTTCTTATTTTATATACTTTAACACATTTCTACAAAGTTTAATCAATATCGGATGACTATAGCATATAGCTACAGTATGAATGATCGCAGTATGAGAAAACTTTTTGTTTTAAATGGGATCGCCTCGAAACTTCGTAATTAACAGTGTATTTTCCATGATTTCACCAACTTTGGTCGAAATCAGACATCTATATGGTATAGATCCCATAGAAGTAAGGTCCAAAAGTAGCTAGTTGAAAACCTTTTTGTTTTCATGGAAGCTGCAGGGTATACAAAACTTCGGCCGAGCCGAAGTTAACTTTCCCTATTTTTTTTTTGTTAAATATTTATTATATGTTTCCCAGTTGTTCTAGGACTTGGACTGGGGGGGAGGGCATTAATTGCTAAATTTGTACTCTATATTCCGATGGTCCGAGAAAGAGTGCTCTGCTAGAACATTCCTGGACACAAGTTGGTCCCGGCAGAATGAGGGTGATGTCCAACACCTCCTTTCGGTTTTTTATGATAAAGGTGGGGTCGCTACATTGCGTATTTTTCCCTTACCGTGGGCTTGAAAAAGATTATACTTAGGTGTCCTCAAGCCGTCGATTCTTTCTCCAGAAATCCAGACGTGTAGGAGAGCTAGATTTAAACCTAGTTTAATCCATGGCTTAAAAAGTCACAAATACTTGAAAGAATTGAGATCTAGAGAGTAAATAGAAAAGGCGACTGAACATTTAAGCATGCAGACGTGGCTCTCTTTTATGTCTTGGCTTAAATTTTAAAATCAGAGTAATCAATCTGAGTTCAATTGTTTGAATGATATTATTAAATTTAATTTGTTACTAGAATTTCTTTGAAACCGCATACTTAAGACAGAGATCGACTTGGGTTATGCCCCTTGTCGAATTATTTAAAATTGAAATCTAAAACTTTTATTCCTCAGGTTGCAGTGTCTATGGCGCCATGTACGAGACCCAGGAGCACGCCAAGAATACGCATCAATTGCCAATACCACCCAATGCTCTGGGTGATTCCAACTTGGAAAAAATCTTACAAACTCTTATTTCCTTTCTGCAAAGCCATGCCGCCGAAGAAGATAATGAAGTCCCACCAGTATTCACACTTAAAGAGCACATAACCATAGTTAGCAGTGCTCTCAAATATCTCAATGGATCTATAGAACTTAAAGTCTATCCCATTGAATATTTATATTACATTTTGAAGGAGGCTTGTTGCCAGGTATCCGGTTTACCGCCACCCAAAAGTATCCATGACACAAATACCAAATTTGAACTCGATCCGTTTGCATTTGAAACCAATATCAGTTGTGATTATCATGACAGTCTCGATCTATCGAAATATTGTGCGAAGTCCTGTGTTACCCGTTGGGGTTTTATGTTTGCTGCTTATATGTGCAATGATTTGGCCATTCAAATGTGTCCAAATCGTCATATGCCTAATACTTCCGAGACCTGGAAAATCGAAAACAATAATGTGAAATCAGAGATTTCAGAAGAAAGTAGCTTGGAGGAGATACAAATTAAAACTGAACCCCAAAAGGAATTGCCAAGTGAAGAACTATTTTTTGATGATTTTTGGAAGGAAATCGAAAATTTAACTGAATTTGTTCGAGAAGAAGCACTTGACGAAGAGGACAATTTGTATAACAGCGATCCGGAATATGAATTGGAAGATGGTGAACTAAGTAATGAAGTGACACCTCCACCACCACCCCCAATTTCACTGGAAGAAGTCACTGATGAACTAGCCTTGTTTACGCGACGAGCTAAAAAGGATAAAGCTACATTGGAATTCTTCGAAGAAATAAAAGATGTAAAATCAAAGGAAAAACATCAAATACGTCAACGAAGTAACAGATCACCAAAAGAAGATCTAGAACGAAATCTAGGGAACGTAAGGCTCATACAAAAGCAAGATCTAGATCCAAATCTAGACTATCGAAACATGTGCATAGGGGAAGCAGATCGAGATCCAAAGAAAACACCTCAACGGCTAGAACTAGATGTTCTAAAAGGTCTTCTTCACCCAGAGAAACTTGGAAAAACACCTCACCTAGAAGGCCAACTATGGTACAAGCAAACTTCCATCGACGTCGTTCCCGAAGTTCGTCCCAAAGACGGAGGTGTCCATCCAGAAGTCCTTACAGGCGTACTTTTGTGCGCTCCAGAAGTCCCTCTTACCAGCGGAGAGGACGTTCCAAAATTCCTTATGTACGTAGAAGTC
The DNA here is from genome assembly GCA_018904265.1 of Lordiphosa collinella. NCBI lineage: Eukaryota > Metazoa > Arthropoda > Insecta > Diptera > Drosophilidae > Lordiphosa > Lordiphosa collinella. The sequence goes on along the minus strand of JAEIFV010000173.1, from coordinate 261,489 downwards.
GTTCCTCAAGTTCTTCCTGCAAGCGTCGACTTCGTAGTAGTATTTTGAAATTGGAAAAGCAAAAAAATCCTTTTAATATTTCCAAAAGTCCCAGAAGATCACCTTGTAGACGTCGAACCACAAGATCGCGCGATCCTTCGTCAATTAGGTCACCAAAAAGGCACGGTAATAGAAAGAGTCCCTCACTTAATTCAAGAGATTCAACAAGTAAATGTCGAACCATTAGTAAGAAGTCTAAATCACGCGATCGTTCGCCCAGATGGCCTCGAAATAGAGAAAGTCCCTCATTAAGTACAATCGAATCACCAGGTAATCGTCAAAGACGACAGTCTGCTTCGCCACTTAGACGTCGAACCATACGACGACGTTCTAAATCGCGCGATCGTTCGCCAATTGTGTCACCAAGAAGTCACGGAAACAGATGGAGTTCCTCATTAAGTACAAGAGAATCGCCGGATAGAAGTAGATCGACTAGAAAGCGGTCTAACACGCGTTTGCGTTCGCCAATCAGGTCACCCAAACGGCTTAGAAATAGAATCAGTCCCTCATTTAAATTAAGAGAATCACCAGGAAAAAATCGAACCACTAGAAAGCGCTCTAAATCACGAGATCGTTCTTCAATTGGGTCACCAAAAAGACACAGAAATAGAGCGAGTCCCTCAATAGGTACAAAAGAACCACCAGGTAAATATAGCACTACTAAACGACGGTCTAACTCACGCGAAAAACGTAGAGTAAGTCCCTTGTCTTCCAGGTATCGCTCGCGTGTCAGTTCAAAGCGAAGATCTATCTCACCCAATCATTCAAAAAAACCTAATTTAACTATTTCTAGCTCTGGATCAAGCGATCTTCCAACAATCATATCACCACAAAAGCATTCATCAACTGATGAACCAATTGGATCACCAGTTATATCATTAGAAACTAGACCTACAGAGCCTTCGTTAATATTCAACACAAAAAACGCAACCCCATACTTGAGTAGTCCCTCCCTCAAATCTGACTCACCCATAATGCTTCAGCAGCATAGACTTAAGATGCCTCTCTTACCGAAGCCAAATGTATTAGAAGGAAGTCTACGTATTCCTAAACCATATGCAGCTGTAGCTCCTTACCATAATTTAATACCATTGCCTATTCCTCCCATGATCAATCCAAACTTACCTAAACCAATTCCACCACATATTACCGGAGTCAATCCGCCTTCCACGTTTCAAGGCTATCACCATCCACAACAGATCATGCAATGTACTCATACTACGAGTACATATAGTAGTAGTAGCTCACAGCACTTTGAAACCGCCTATACCATGAATGCTATGTCCTATGGCGGCCATTGTCCAATACCCGGTGATTTGGCTCCCTATGATTTAAGACATCGCCTGGGACCACCGCCTCGTTTGAGTCATCACGATTTACGCCATAGAATTCACGGTCGTCCGGTATTAGGTGAACCATATCCCTACTCTGCTTGGCAATCCGATCCTTATACGGAATGGTCAGGCGGGTATGTAAACCAGTATTTAGCCGATGCTTACTATTGATTCGGAATTCATCAAAGGGGCATTTGAATCAAAATCAGCGAAATAGAAAAAAAAAAAATTTTAATGAATTAAACATTGTTTTTGTTAAATATTTTGATTAATTTTAATATCCATTATAATTGTTATAATTAAGAAATCAATAAATGCAAAGGAAAGACATCAATAGGATTCTACTTTCAGCATTTAAGCCCGTTATCGAAATTATTGTGATGGATAGCACCTTTCGCTTCTGAAATTCAGCAGAAAGTTCGTTCCGGAGGCTCTAACCCATGGTATAACTTTGGGTTCGATTCGTAGACCGGTTTCAAAATTAATTAATGCCAAGTGGTCTAGCGCATCATGGTAAGAACCTTTCGTAGAAGTAGAAGTAATGTAACTACAAGGTGGGCCAAAAGAAGTCACCCTATTGAAAGATGCTCTTATTTTTACAAATAGCTGCCAAAGTCAGATCTGTTTTGACATTTGTGGACTAGACAGATGTAGAATATATATTATCGGGCCTGTTCCGAATTCCGAAAACGAGTGGATTGCCGCAAATCGGTTGTTGCTGTCCGAATTCCGCAAATCGACAAAATTGTCGTTTTCAAAACGTGCGCTGCAGAGTCAGCGGAATTAAAAGTAATTGCAAATTAAAGCATTGAACTACTTCCCCAATATGATAAACTAAAAATTCGAAATTAGTTGAACATTTTTAAGATCGTTTAACATCATTACTTAAACTGTTTTAAGTTTTAGTATAATTTTACAGAATTTTTTTATAAACTTCTATAAAATATTGCATGAAAAACAAAACCGAGCGGCCGTGACCAAACCGAGCTGTTCTGAATTCCACTTTACTTTTTAGTCGATTGCGACATTCAATCGACGGCTGCTGGGGTTGCTGCATATGAATTTATTTAATCGGACTGCACTTTTTCTATTTCACTTAGCTATGTTTAATCATATTTGATATCACAGATTCAAATGAAATATTTAAATACTGGTTTAAGTAAAAATAAATGGATTCAAAGAGTAAATAAGAGCTTTATAAATTTAAATTAGGGAGATGATGACAACTCTGTCTGCTGACGATATACACAAAGACGTAAGCAGGCCAGTCAGCCAGCTGTTTTCGAAACCGAGTTCGAAAAGTCGAAACGTAACCAAATCGTTCGGAATTGGGAACACCAAATAGTAAAACGCTCGTTTTCGTTTCGTTTTTACTTTTTGAAAACGTTCGTAATTCGGAACAGGCCTTAATATTTACCTCTTTATATTTTTGCGGCTATTTGTAAAAATAAGAGCATCTTCCAATAGGATGACTTCTTTTGGCCCACCTTGTATGTCAAATTATTAACTGCCAAAATATTCTTTAGAAGCTCGAAATGTACGTAATGTGTCTAAAACTTGTACATAAGAACATATTCTACAGTTTACGCTTAACATCACACTTGAAAAGGCCTAGCCGGTGGGATCCACTTGAGATGAGTTGTGTGCCCCTCCCTGGTATAAATGTTGTGTGTTTATACCAGAGCTCGTAAATAATAATTTAACATTTTTGCCTTTGCATTAACAAAACCGAAAAAACCATGCACGTTTGCTCTCGCTCTGAGAAGAACACTTCGTTTCTCCTTGTTTTTGTTTTCAGTTGACTGTTCTCAGTTGAGATTTTCTTGATTTTCTCATTCAATAACAATTTATAGACAGCGATCCGACTGAGCGCTCGCACATTAAGAGTCAGTAGATGAGCAAAAAGCCGAACGACTCACCTCAAAGGGTCATTTCTTCTTTTACACAAACGCAAATGACTTTTATCTTCTTCGCTCCCGACGATTTGCTAAGTAAGTGAGCAGAGCAAAATGTAAACAAATCCATTGGTTGTTCGTTGAGCACTGAGCGAATCGTTCATGAGCAGATGTGAACGGTTCATCTCTGAATTTTTGCTCAAACGGTCCGTAAATAACTGTTATTTTTGGACAACCAAAAACGGTCAATTGTTATTTGCTAGCTCTGGTTTATACACATGTTGTGCCTTTCAAAACAAACTGGATAGACTTAAGAAATGGAAGATGATGAATAAAAGGGGAATCACTCGCAAGAGCAATACACTATAATTTACAATATATTGTACTAGCTACCCGGCAAACGTTCTGCCATATAAATTGATTCTAGTATATTATATTTTTGTGAATTTTTCGGTTGTTATACTCTGTTCCGAAGGTACAACTGGCTGAAAGTCGATATTACCCGTTCTACATAAGCAAAACTACGAATTTCCAGCCCATACACCAAATTTCCAGTTCATAGCATAAATAAATTCTGAGACTTGTAAAACGTCTAACACTCACATTATTAACATAAATACCAATTCTCTAATCGAAAGGTGTAGGTAAAGTAAAATTAGCTTGTCAAGATGACACAGCCCCAAAGGGCCAAAGCCGAGCCTCTCTCAATCTCTTGGCTTGTGCGCTTCTAATGTTTAGCACAAGAGAAAGGGACCTACAGTTTAACGCCGAATCCTAACGGCAGTTTGAGAAGCTTTTTTATTGCTAATTACTGCAATGCTGGCGCCAACTGCAAAGAGGTGTGGCCGGTTTTAAAGTTTATTCAAAGAAAAAAAACTTCTCATTAGATGTTCCGAGGCGGGAACGAACCCACGACCACTAGCTGCTGAGCCACCCGGTGAACCACTTTTAAACCGATTGTCTGCTTACTCATTTATGACTGGGAATCCAATTTAAAATCTTCGCTTTTTCAGATGCAACGTAAAAATAAAAACATATCGCGATATTTTTGACCGTTCGATCTTCGCCTCTACATATTTGACCGTCTAAATAATAATCTAAACTCAAGAAAATTTTGCAAATTTGGCGATTTCTTTGACTCTTTGGTTTATCCTAGCATTTTGGACCGTTCAATCTGCATCTTAATGTAAAAATTATACGCTTTCATAAATATGATCATTAGATAATTTTGCATTATTTTGTGAGTAAATCAATATAAATTAAAATAAATCATTATTTTATAATCTATACATATATATAGAAGTGATAGTATGAACCGATCTTCACGAATTTTTCACAGTATGTTCATATCGATCAGGAAAGTGTCATAGGCCATGTTTCATGTCTGTGAAAATATATACACTTTATTCAATTTCAATGAAACTTTGGGAATGGTTGAACGCTTGCCCGGGAAGGTTTCTAAGTTGAAAAAATTGGCGGATTTACGTTTTCGCTAAAACTGTGGGGAATGGGTCAACGCTTGCCCGCGAAATTTTCAAAATGTTCGATTGTTATGAAACTTTGGAGAATGTTTGTACGCTTGCCCCCGAAAGATTCTGATTAGGAGAAATGTGCGGGAAATGGTCCAAAAACCGCGAGAATTCAAAAACTATACCGTTCATCCGACTGCGATGAAATTTTGGTCAATGATTAGACGATTGAACGCGAAGGTTTCAAAAATTTGCAAAATAACCTTATGAGTATTTTTAAAAGCGCTTAGTGCTTATATTACAATACAGGCGTTGGTAAATGGAAGCTGAAGATTACACGGTCAAAAATATTGCGAAATTTGCAAGTGTTTGATTTGAGCCTGGATTATTGTGAAAATTTGATAGACGGCAATTTTAGATGGGTAAATAGGAGGTATAAACCAAACGGTCAAAAAAGTCACGAAATTTGCAAAATATTCAAGAGTGTAAATTATCATGAAGTGGGTAAATAGAGAAAGAGATCCAACGGTCCAAAATGCTTATGGCGATTTGCTGCCAACACTAGCTTGAAGATAGTCGCTCTCACAAGAATCATAAGGACCCGGGCGACGCCGGGTATTCAGCTAGTTTTTATAATAAAACTTATAATAATTACAGTCCCCGATAACACCCTGTTACAGCAAAAATATACTTTTGACATGACCCACCGTACGCTGTTGAGCAGGTCGAGTATAGCATTGCCTCATACTTAGTTTCTTCCTAACACCCCCAAAATCTGAAGTTATGGCTTGATGGCTAAGACTGCGGGTTATAAAGGGTGATTTTTTAAAAGCTATAGGAAAGTTTTTCAAAAAAAACATAAAATTCAGAAAAATGCATGAAATCTTTATTTGAATCGATAGTACGGTCCATATAATTTAATGTTTGAAGATTATTTCATGCAATTGTTGACCGTGACTGCGCCTTAAATGGTCCATCCGCTTAGTCCAATTTTGGCATACTCTTTCCAACATCTCACGAATAAATGCTTCAATGTTGTCTTCCAATGCGTCAATTAAAGCGCGCTTGACTGTATAGACATGACCTTTAACATAGCCCCACAAATAATAGTCTGAAGGTGTTAAATCGCACGATCTAGGCGGCCAATTGACCGGTCCCGAACGTGAAATAAAATGTTCACCGAACTCGCCTCTCAATAAGTCCATTGTTGCGCGTGCTGTGTGGCATGTGGCATCGTCTTGTTGAAACCACATGTCATGCAAGTCAAGCTCTTGCATTTTGGGCAAAAAAAGCGCTCACCATTCACAGTTACGTTACGATTCGCATCATCTTTGAAGAAGTACGGTCCAATGATGCCACCAGCCCATAAACCGCACCAAACTGTGACTTTTTCTGGGTGCATTGATAGCTCTTGCAATGCTTCTGGCTGATATTCACTCCGAAATCGACAATTCTGCTTATTTACATACCCATTGAGCCAAAAATGAGCTTCGTCGCTGAACACAATTTTTCGGTAAAAAAGTGGATCTTCGGCCAACTTTCCAAGAGCCCGTTCACCAAAAATTCTACGTTGCGGTAAATCGTTCGGCTTCAATTCTTGCACCAGCTGTATTTTGAAAGGCTTCACACCTAAATCCTTCCGCAAAATTTTTCACTTTGCGATATTTTCTTCAGTTCGCACTCTACGTAAGCGTGTTGGTGGTTTAATGTCCAACAATGTAAATTTGGTGCGAAGTTAAGTCACAATAGCCCGAATAGCCGCTTCAGTGGGTCGATTTCACAGACCATAAAATGGAAGAAGCGCGCGATGAACTTTCTTAACAGAGCACGCATTTTGATAATAAAATTCAATAATTTGCAAGCGTTGTTCGTTTGTAAGACGATTCATGGTTAAATTATTGACCAAACTGAAGATGTTTGACAGTGAAACAAAACACGAAACGTGCGTGAGCTGTTTAAACCAGTGTTGCCAAAAAGATAATAGCTAAAAAATCACCCTTTAAATCTGGCATTTTCTCTTTTTTTCGAAATGCCTACTTTGACCCCCACTGGTTTCACTATTTTATTCTATGCGATATTTTTAATATTTTATTATCTAAGCCCATTTAATTCTCCGTTGAACAAATGTTGCTCACATATTGGGGTATGTTTTAACATTAATGCCCCCAAAAGTAGAATATGATTTGTTTGGCGGAAAATTTAAATAATTCTTATCAAACACCTAAAAGGGAAATTTACGTATATGTTGCACAATTTCTGTACCAAGATTAGCATTCTTCGAATATTGTTACTCAAGAAATTTTAGTTATCCAAATCCAATACACAGCTTTAAGCAATAGTTACTATTTTTATACGAAAACTTATTATATAACTAATATTTCTTTTCAATATAGGGGAAATCAAATTGAAACCTGGCATATGGATGTAATATTGGTAGTTTGTTTTTTCGTGCCAGTGACTAACCCTAACCCCTTTAATTATATTTTCTTGGCAGAATACGTAATTTTAGTATGTACAATGTTCTTACTCAATTTTACAAAGGTGAATTTAAAAAAGTTTTTGTTTTGCAGATCTTAAGAGAAGGGTGCAATTGTGGAAGAATTCTGGAAAAACCTTCTTCCCTTCAAAGAGACTCGCCTGGATTTTTAAATGCATTAAATAAATAATTATTTAATATTAAACTTGGACCGCAGGAAATTGAATCGTTTTCCATATTGAAATCACAGCAGAATTTAAACGAGCGCCCCCACTTATTTTATTCGTAGAGAACGGTCACACCAAAACAAGATCATATCTAAACCACTTTCACGAGTAACACTATTAAATAGATATAAAAGTCTAAAATCAACTTTACGCACATTTGAATCAAATTTATTGCATGACACTTCCATTTCATTCAGTCCATTTTGATGGATACTGACCACGACCATAGTCACGTCTTTGCTTAGGGCTCATGTTTTTGGCAAAAATGGATTTCTTAAAATTACGCCCACAGCACTGCATCCAAGGATATGGGTTGGTCGTTGTTGTTGTTATTGGTGGAGTTGGGCTCTCCTCTACAGAAAGTGTTTTGATCTCGTCCGCCTTGATCTTGTTCAATTGTTTTGTTTTTCTACTCATATTGAAGTCACAGTCCGAGGGCATTTTCCTATCCATATCCATAGTCCAGAGTTGATCAATATAGTTACGGTCGACAGGCCCATGCTGGTCGCTGGACTCACGCTCATTTCCATAATTTACCGTTGCTGCTGGTTTAACAGCTGATGTTGTTGTCATAACGGTTGTAGGATAACTGTGATCGAAAAAGTTATTATTATCTGCTGTGAAACTAGCCTATAGAACTAATAGCAACACTTACAAAAACACTAAATAATAATAAAATTGTATGCTTGATCTTATAAATTAAATGCTTTTCCAGAAGATGGAGAGTCCCAACGATCAACAACCAAATGCGCGAAACGGAACAGCCCAGCAAACTAAGCAATAAAGCCTTAACGCGTTTTTTCTTAAGTAGCTGGTTACATTCACTTAGAGATGGACATTTGTCAGTGATGTCAAAGTGATTTTAAATTTTAGTTACCTTGTGAATTTATTTATTTTAAATTTCCTTGGGAGTTGCCCTTTGGTTCGTAGGCTTAATCATATTATTAAAAAACAAAGGCTTATAGATTTAATAATTTTTTTAGAAAACAAAGAAATAAAAATAGATATATTTTTCCAATTTATTTGGCGACCTTTCTAATGGTTAATTAGTAACGAGTTAGCTGGCTCGAGGTCAAGAAGTTGCCTTTGTTCACTTTTGTAAACAACTTATGCATCGACACACCAAAAAGAGCGTGGAAAACCTTTACAGCTGTTTCATGGATGTCCAATCCAATCATCAGAGTGTGTTTCGCTAAATGACTCCTGATTGTTGAGCCAATTCTATGCAATCAGAACTTTAACCAGTGCCGTTGCAAAGCTTAGAGCTAAAGTTTCTAAGTGAGAGAGCTTTTTTGCGTTCATTGCGCTTTTGCAGTTCCCAACTGTTTGAGGCTGGTTTCAATTTGATTTCATCTTGTTGTGACCATTTTCTTGCACACCGCGCTTGGCGGTTGCTTAAATTCTGCTGTTACTTAAGGGGGGATTGCTGCTTGGCAAAAATTTTTTTCGATTTTTTTTTGGCATATTTTTATAGCTTTGATATTTGAGAATATCGCCTTAAAAGGATTTTTTGATATTCGAAATACTTCAGACCCAAAGTGGCCCGATTTGCCTAGCAACTGCAAACTTTAAGCGCGTTTATCTCGAAACCACGTTTTTCGGGCGGCACTGATTATGCCCGTAGTTCTGAACTGATTTTGATGAAACAAAATACAATCGACGCAGAATTGTCGCCATTATGGCCCCTATTTCAATCATAATCACTAGAGATTTCTGTGTCACCCCCGTATATAGTACTTTCACCCCCGTTTAAGGTACTTAAGTACTTTAAGAAACAATTACTTAATGTGTTACAACTTTTTCACATCGAGCTGACACTTTGTTAAATTTAGATTTGTTGTCTGGAATTTGGGTCAAAAAATCAAAAGTATTGACCCTGCAAAATTCATAATAAAAACAAAAAAGAAAGTCGGTCAAGCCCGACTATAACATACTCTCTACCTGTGATGTGCTGCCCATCACAGTTGCTACCGGTGCTGCCCATAATTGTTGGTTTTCCTTATAACTCGACAACCGTTCATCCGATCTTTACCATTCCTTTGGCGGATCGATCTTGATTTCAAAATATGCCCAGAAGGTTCGAACCTTCTATCTATAAAACTGAGGGAGATATGACGTTTTTTCTAAATTGGGGAGGCGGGAAGGGGCGTGGCAAAAATTTAAAATAAACTTGATCTGCCTGCAAGTATAAGAAGTTTTTGTCCCATACACGTCGAACCTCGTCGCTTAACGCTTTTTTGTCATTTGCTTGGGGCTGCTTGCCCTCAGCAGAGCACGTTGGAACTGCTGGATTTAGGTCAGCCGCGGCAGTCGGAGCAGCAGAAAGTCCCCGACCGATAGGTTCAGCCGTTTTCGAGAAATTGTGTACGCCTACTTTGAAAACACAGTTTTGAGAAAATCGCGTTTAAGTTTGAACAGCACTGGAAATTTACCTGAAGCGTCCTTACAAATGTGGTTGAATCTTTGAAAATAAATCACGGATTGACTTTAAATTTTGTGTGTGAGTACTTAAATATATGTAGGGTAAGATGGGGTGTTCTGAGCCGCTTGTTGTTGTGAGCCACGCGAATATAGAAAAAAATCCCAGCTGATTGCTTATGTCAAGTTTCACTCTTCTTATTACCAAACTTTTGACAAGCAACTGATCAGTTAACACGTGCTTTAAGTTTGTTAACCAGAAAGATAGTTTTTTTTTTTACTCCAATCCTAAAAGTAAGTATGAAAGAAATATGTATCTTTGGTCAATTGCCTATTTGGAAATATGATCAAAATTTTGTCTTCCGAAAAGAATGTTCAATGATACGCAAAGAGGTAAAAAAACCTTCAAAAAGAAAGGCAACCAAAAATAAGAAAACAAGCCGGTGCCGTCAACTATTTTTCACTTTTCATTGAGAATATGAGAAAAATTATTATTTTTTGATTATATAAAGAATAACTGCAAAAAACACGAATTTTAAACTTTTAAACGGGTGGCTCATAACACCCCACCAATTTTCGAAATATAAGAAAATTAATTTTTTTCCAAAATGAAATGAAACAAACTCCAAAGTTGTTTTCAAAAACTAATCATGAGCAAAATTACATGCACATTCAAAAAAACCAAAATTCACAGAACGAAAAATATTGATTTTTGGCGAAGTTATGTTCGAAAAACAAAACTATGATCACAACACCCCATCTTCCCCTACATTAAGAAAATAAAATAAAAAAATAGAGGTAAGTTAACTTCTGCTGTATACCCCTTGCAGCAAGTATAAAATGTTAACATAAATACATGCCAATTTTAACGACATTTCCAATGAAAACAAAAAAGTTTTTTTTAACCAAGACTACTTTTCGGATCTTACTTTTCTTTGGGAGCTATACTATATAGATTTCCGATATAGATAACCAACTAACAAGTACAAAATTTGGATTCGATTCCATTTAAACGATTTTGACAAGACTTTGTGCAATTGTGTAAAAGTATATAAAATAAATATACCCCAATGTAAAGGACATTTCATTGCATTGAAAACAAAAAAGTTTTATAACTACTCGGTTTTCACTTTCACTAAATTTGCTCGTCGATTGGCTACCTGCCGGTCTCAAATCGATAGATTTACTCGATTTGAATTCACATTCTTGGAGCCGATGAATTCAAAAGTAAATGCGATTTTGTGCATAAAGGCATCAAATTAATGGCTTAAGTTAATTTTGTACCATTGTTAGTGTATTTAGATACTTTTGCAATTTTACATTCCCTTAAAATTATTTTTAATAAAAATAATTTTTATGAATAGCCAATTTGCCACGTGCCTCCAAATCGAATTACATATTTTGTTCAAGCTGTTCTGGTTTCACTTGTTTATGACGCTGGGAAAATGTTAATAAAATGCCCTTAAAAATAGAAACGACATTTTAAACACATACATTCAACTACTATCAACTATTTGGTGTTTATTTATGGTTGTTTCGATTCACCAGTTGATTAAGGTGAAAGTGTAGTCAACGGAAACAATTGGGGAAATGAAACACTCGAATTGCAAATCGTTCGAATACCAGAACAGCTAAACCAAATCGTTCGATTTTGTTTTCATTTGAAATCGAAGAAATATGTGAAAACCGGATCAGGCCTGTATAACTACGTTTTATAACCACGTTTATGCCATAAAATTCATGGTTTCTTCAATTTGCAACATCAAATGTGTTCCTGTTTATGCAGCATTTGTAAATTCGTAAAATGGCCAGCGCATATATGAGAAAATTATAAGATCTAACAACACCAACGCAACGATTCGTTGGTTGCGTCTCGGCATTTCATGAATTGACGACGAATTCAGCGAACTTTCGGGTGCAAGTCGAATTCATGAAATTGTGCTTATGCACGCACTTTCGGGCCCATTTCGAGAAATGATTTTGCAAAATGAGCATAGCAGAAACGTAGTATGTGACAGCTATGGTGGAATCATGAAAAAGCACAGCAAACTAAGAAATACGAAGTTTGGAGGCGTTTTCATTGAAAACAAAATAGGGTTTCGCACTCAAACTAGTTTTTCAAACGTTCGTTCCTATGACAGCTTTATGCTACAGTCAAAGTTTGGTGAAGATGGCTTTTAAACTGACGGAGGAGATAGCATAGAAACTCAGCTCGTCAGGCTGATCAAGAATATATATACTTTATGTGGTCGGAGATGCTTCATTCAATGCGATACAAACATCCGGACTATTTTATATAATAGCCTTTGCATGGGTATAAAAAATCGATTTAAAAAAAAATGTCATAACGGATTTGCTCAAAAAGATCATTTACTGATACCGATAGATAGAATTTGAAAACAAGAAGACACAGGACACAAAGATAATATGGCCATTTTAAATATCTGGTACATATTTCAGTGGATATTTTTATGAATATCAATATATTGCTACACTCTCAAAATTTCTAAAAACTGGAAAAATCATTTTAAAAACAGGTACTATTTAAGTCTGTTTTTCAGAAATCAATTTTTTTTTTCAAAACAGCTATAATTGCAGGTTCCGTCGAAACTGGTCTGATCTGGTGGGAAGATAGCTAAATTGGCAACACTGCCCGGCAATCGCTCGACTCAGCGAAAGGTGCTCGGCCCGAGAGCCAGGCGTGGCAATCGCTGATGTTAATGTAAACCTTTCACACAGCCCGATTAATCCGCCCTTATACAAAAAAAACTCTAAATATACATGCTCTGATAAATTTATTACAAAAACCTTTATGAACACAGCTGGATCCATGTCATCATATCTCCCAGTTCCTGAATGACTATAGGATCATTTAGCGTTTTGTTTTCTATGGACTGCACCAATTTGACCAATTCACCCGCGAATTCCTGATCATCATTCAACCACGGCAGGCAACTGGGTCGTGTGTTGATCCAACTCCGAGCGCTGGTAGAATGTTTTGAGACAGCCAAAGCACTTATGCTCCTGACACGTGTGGTGATGCATATAGCGAGCTTTGCACTTTTCGCACTGCTTTCTCCCCGCAAGAAGCTGCTCCTGCTTTGGGAAGTGCTTAAAGCGTTCTTTATGAGTGTCCAGGGAATATTTGCTACAATAACCCTTCTGGCAGATTGAACAGATATGACTCTTGGATGTTTCCTTCTCCTCCAGTCGCCCGCTCCGGCTCCGATGGAGCTCCTGACACTTGTGATGATGCATATAGCGAGCTTTGCACTTTTCGCACTGCTTTCTCCCCGCAAGAGGCTGCTCCTGCTTTGGGAAGTGCTTGAAGCGTTCTTTATGAGTGTCCAGGGAATATTTGCTACAATAACCCTTCTGGCAGATTGAACAGATATGACTCTTGGATGTTTCCTTCTCCTCCAGTCGCCCGCTCCGGCTCCGATGGAGCTCCTGACACTTGTGATGATGCATATAGCCAGCTTTGCACTTTTCGCACTGCTTTCTCCCCGCAAGAGGCTGATCCTGCTCTAGGAAGTGCTTGAAGCGTTCTTTATGAGTGTCCAGAGAATATTTGCTACAGTAACCCTTCTGGCAGATTGGACAGATATGACTCTTGGATGACTTTGTCCGCTGCTGTTGTTTCGCTGTTTTCTTCTCCTCCAGTCGCCCGCTCCGGCTCCGATGGAGCCGACACTGATGTTGCTGCAGCTGCAGCTCTACCAGAAATTTCGATTTGCATTTAACACATTGAAACGGCTTGATCATGTGTACATTCTGATAGTGTTGACGCACTTGCAGGAATTGGCGAAAGCTTCGCGCATTCGGGGTCTGTCCATTGTACTGGCATCCTTTCTCGGGACAATGAAACAATGAACAGGGCTCCTGGCTCTGTACCTTATGTTGTTTAAGCAAATGGATCTCGTAGAGCGTGCGAGTTTTGTACTCTTTATTGGGACAGCCAAATTCGCAGCTGATTTTCCACGAAGGCAGCAGCTCGCTTGCTTCAGGTGTAAAATGGCCAGAGATCTCCATGATCTTGTCCTCTGCGTCTTCGTTTTGGCACAATATGGCGGCCAAGCACCGTTTGTCAGTGCTGGTAAACGTGTTTATCATTCAAATCAAAGCTAGTGTTCGCAAACGAAAAAATAAAAGCGTGTGTGAATTATGCTGGGTTTATACTGCGTCACAGAGTGTCACAATGTCAAATTCGTATGGAGCTGTGACATTGTGACACTGAAATGTGACGCTCTGTGACGCAGTTTAAGCCCAGCATTACAGAACACAGTATGGCATATTGTCGTTTTTTGACATTTATTTTAAGTATGGTGTATTCTTTCTGAAGTGGGTAGCTTTTTTTTATGGTCTCTAAATACTTTATTTAAAAAAAATTTTTTTTGTAAATGTTTACTTAAAGTTAAGCCGCACCAAAACTTCTGAAATTATTTTTCCTCAATGTACCGTGCATTTTAATGATTTTACGTACAGAAATTAATTGGTTTTTTTCGACCATGGTTCTTATAAGATTGAATTTTAAAGTTGTAATTTTTGCACATACAAATGCATGCTCGATCACATATGGGCATTTCCACTGCACGCACGAGACAATGGTACGAATTTTTTAACCTTCATTATAATGAAAATCAAAGAGAAATTTTAAAATAAATTTGTCCATATGGGTTTTTGAATAGCATTTTAGTAGCACAATTTTTAATGTGTATACTGGGAGTTGTAGAAAGGGAAGGTCCAAACATACTGGCAGACAAAAATGCATACGTAATGTGACAGAATATGAAAGTAGGTTTTTTTGACTTTCATAAAAATTCAAAAATCTGCGAAACCCGTTCGAGTTTCTTAATACATTTAATTTTAATACGACATGCAATGATGTGACTATATAATTATAGCTGATTCGTTGAAATATAAATGTTGGTTTTTTTATATACGACTCACTATGATACGTTATCTGACATACGTTATGTGACAATTTTTTCTCTATGACTATTTTTATTGTTTCTTTTATAATGCAAAGCAAAAACTTACTTAGAGTGCAATATTCTATGAAATCAATAGGTACTTTTTTAGGAAAAAACCTGCAAAAGAACGATAAAAATGAGAAAAAGGATGTTTGCTAGACTTTGTATTTGAAAATATCGAAATGGGTTATAAATAAATGAAAGATTTTCTTATACTGGTTCAATTTAATTGTTACTCTTTAGAATTATGATGAAAAATAGTGTTTTTAAGTACTTTAACTTTTTAGGTCTCGTTTGACCTTTCTGTGGAAATGCCCATATGCTTTTTGAATTCTGTTTGTTTTTGCAAATAAATATTTTAACAATATTAGTAATTGTGCTCAAAAAATTAAAAAAAACCTTTGATGGACCGCGAATTACGAAGAATTTTCGCAACAAAATTATGCAAGTGCTTTTCGTCAAATGTCAAAAAAAAAAAAAAAGTCACAATTCTCTCAAATAAAAAACATTGAAAAACTGCGGGATGTGAGGGGCCAATTTTAACGTTTTGGATTCAACTGCAACATAATTGCAAACCAAAAATCCTCATCCCCATCATTTATGAAAAATAGCTATGTTGAATTATTTATTTGACATTTGACGAAAAGCATAAATTTAGTGCAAAAGCAAAAAAAATTTCAAAATTCATTTTAAAAAAACCATGGAAGTCCGCGACGAATTTGTTGCATTACTTCATAATTCGCGGTCCTTCGAAGGCTTTTTTTTTAATTTTTTAAGCACAGTTCCCTGTTTTTGACAATTACCAAAATATTATTTTCTTATGACTAAGGCGTATATTTGCTTGAAGTGTGGAAACTTGACCCCTATTGGATCTGTTTTGAACGCTTTTCCACTCTACGGTTCAATGGTAAGTATACAGACCGTATAAATAAAATAGTTCAAAGAATATGGTCAATGAACTTTAAGTTTTGTGATTTTAAATATAAAAAAAGCCCAGCAGAACCTTTTTTTTTTTAAATCGCGAGACCTAAAAGAAATATTTGTTTACAGCGGGTGTGGTAAAGAGTTTCATCTACAATCTTCCCAAATAAAAAACATTAAAAAACTGCGGCATGTGAACGGCCAATTTTAACATTTTGGCTTCCAGTGCAAAATAATTTCAAATCAATTAACCTTTTTACACGTCAATTAGACCAAATCGATCAAGCTTTATTTTGCTATTGGTCTGTTCTTTGAGCCTCAAAATGCAATATTGCTTACCGAAGATTTTTTTCATATAATTAATGTTAGTTAAGGCAGAGAACAATATGTTTTTTTAACAAAAAAAAAACGCTTCTTTGAAATAATTTTTACCATTGAACCGCGGAAGTCCCCCGCGATCTGAAGACATCAAAATTCTAGTAAATTCGCGATCCTTTGAGGACATTTTTTCAGAATTTTTTAGTTGGGGAAACAATTACCCATATTTTTCCTAAGTTTGGCTGTAACTGAATATTTCATGGCTTACAAAATAAAAACTCTTAACAAATACTAATTTTCTTTGCTTTAAGAAAAAAATATTGACGATGGTTAAACTCGAAGAAGAAATCGTCTAAACTCTACAAGCAAACATTGAATCGTGATTTGCGGAAAGCCAAAAATTTTAAAATGTTAAAAAAATATCACTGATGATATTCTTAATAACCAGCATAGGTTTCATTATGAGTCGGCCAAAACTGAAATATTAACTCGTAAAAAACAAATGAACGTTTTTTTGATTAAAAATGCTTTGATATTGAGCAAGTATTTCAAAGATTAGCGGACATCGACCGTTTTGATTTATTAGAAAAAAACCTACAAATTTCGTTTCAATATCCTTTGCAAGCTCTAAGATGTGTAACGATGGGACGCACATGGTAAATAAATTAAACAAATTCAAACGCTTCTTAAAAGACAAAGAGTCATTATAAAACAGAGGTTCAGAAGGTCGCTGAACCCAGGTTCAGGTTCGAACCAGGGCTTAGTCACAGTTTTTCTTTCGCTAATTGTATGTAAACTGCATAAAACAAATTTAAGATTAGGAAAAGCGTCATCGACTGATACTTCTGTTGCAGGAATAGCTAATAAAATTTTGCACTAGACTTCAGTGCTTGTGTGCGACAATTTAATCAAGATGAGTAGAAAGAACTGGGAAGGAGTTGCGCTTCTTATAATTTTACAGATATTTTGTAAATTGGATGCAACAATTTACACAAATTTTCAGCCGAATCGTACTTTTGGGACTAAAAGTCAGCGTTTGTCAAAAAGTGAGAGTGTATTGGTGTGCGGAATTAAAGCGACTCAGCCCAGCTCTGACCTGCCCTTGTCGACCGCTGGGCTGCGGCTGAAAGTAAAAATGCGTGACCAACTCTGCTTTAAGTAAGTGTAACTCCATTATATGTGCTGAGCTTTTTTAACAACAGTCAAGCAGTGCTTTGTTAAAATTTTCCAAACGAAGTAGAGTTCGAAACTTCTTACAAAGGGAAACGGAGAAGGTACGGTGATTACACAGGTTTACACAGGTACACAGATGATTATTATGTATTTTTAGGCGCTGAACTTAAATTTCTTTAAATTAGGAAATTACAACTTAAACCGTTGATTTATTTATAAACCATACATTTTGGCAGCTTTTGTAAAAAGAGCATAGCCGAATAAGTCTGGGAAAAGTTTTCCAGGAGATTTTTGAATCAGGGATTGTAGCTATTATTTGTACACCAATTTCCAAGTCAATAGGTCTATTGGTAAACGAGCAATCTGCAGAAATTAGAAAACATAAATAATAAAATATTTGGTCTTCTATCACGTTCACCTATACATTGCTAATAAAAACCTATAAGATTGAAAATGACCACTTTTCAAATTACACAATACCACGAAATTTTTACAACTGATGTGTCTTTTAACCATTTAAATAATATACAAATAATTAACTTTTTAAAGGTGGAGCAACAATGTCAAATATACAAAAACATAAAAATAGTTATATTTTAGTTTTCAGTTTATTTAAATTCAAATCATTGTCTTCGTTAACCATGACACAATTACCAGTTGTTTGAAATATATTGTTCAGCATTTCGGCAGGCTTAATGATTCTTAAGTTTTGCCATAAGGAGTATATTTTAAATAAATTGTGATGTGTTTTCTATTTATCTTAATTTTACATGTATCCACAGTACACAGTCATCTTTCAGTCCTGGTCCTGACAAAGTTCCCAGCTGTGTGTTGAAATATTGTGCCGATTCCTTATGCGTGCCGCTTGGCAAACTATTCAACCTGTCTCTTCAACTTGGTGATTTCCCTAGTCTTTGGAAGGAATCTTTTATTATTCCTATTCATAAAAAAGGACCAAAGTCAATAGTCTCGAACTACAGGTGTGTTTCAAAACTATCGGACATTCCTAAGCTCTTTGAAAAGATCATGACCTCCCAATTACAGCATTATTGTCGCTCGTTAATATCCAGATCTCAACATGGTTTCATGAAGAAGCGCTCTATGTCTACGAATTTACTTGAGTTTACTTCCCTTGTTAACAAAGGATTTGTCAATAAGCAGCAGATCGTCGTAGTTTATACTGATTTCAGCAAAGCTTTTGACTCAGTCAATCATGTGTCTTGAGTACTTAAATTGGGTTTTCTCGGCTTCCCTCCAATCCTTCTCAACTGGACCAAGGCGTATTTAAGCAATCGTTTTCAACGCGTTCGTTTCAATCAAATTCTATCCAGGTCCATTAGGGTTCTATCGGGGGTTCCCCAAGGTAATCATTTGGGGCCCTTACTATTTAACCTTTTTATAAATGATATCCCGCAAGTTTTATCCCATTCGCATGCATTGATGTATGATGTATGTCGATGACCTCAAACTTTGCTTTTCGTATAATGACCCTGCGTCTCCTCTCCTGCTTCAATCCGATTTAAACTCTCTTCACGCCTGGTGCTCGGTTAATAATCTTCCTCTTAATCTCAGCAAGTGTAAATGTATGACTTTTAGTCGAAATAAACCTTACGAGTTTGATTATACGATTGATACCATCCCACTAGAACGCATCTATAAAGTAGATGATTTGGGTATTCAATTTGTTCCCAAGTTATGTTTTAATAGTCATATAGCGATCATTGCAAACAAGGCAAGGGGAGTTCTCGGTTTTGTTAAAAGATGGTCCAAGGAATTTAATGACCCCTACGTCACCAAGCAACTATATGTCTCCCTTGTGAGACCAATTCTTGAATATGGGTCGTGTGTTTGGTCTCCGTACTACCAAAAATATCAAGGTCAACTAGAATCGGTTCAAAAATAGTTCTTAATTTTCGCTCTCCGAGGCTTAAATTGGGATCCTTCCCTCCATCTTCCCCCGTATGAGGATAGATTACGCCTTATCGAACTGCCTTCTCTTCAGAACCGCCGTACATGCCATAGTGTACTTTTTATTCATAAACTCTTATCCGGGGAAATTGACTCTATCGCTTTGTTATCTCAAATAAACTTAGCTGTTCCACAACGCGCTATCAGAAATTTTTATCCAATTTACCTTCAGCCTTGCCTAACGAACTACGCTCATCACGAGCCCTTCCGTTACCTATGTCTAAGCTATAATAAGTACTCTCATATAATTTCCTCTCAATCCTTGTTTGTAATTAAAAATAATTTGTTGTCGTTCCTTAGCAGGCCCCTTTAAAGTTAGACAGAACAATGGTTAACTATAAAATGAATAAAAATGAAGTGAAAATGAATACATCAGATCAGTTTTCCACCTCTTCCGCTATCTTGTCCATCGAATTAAGATGTTCGAAAATGTACTCAATTGACTATTCACTTAACCAGTTGAAGGTTATATTATCCGCTTTCTAGTCGAGTTATTCAGCGATTTCTGATTTTGGAACGGAACTGAAGCAGCAAAATGTAGTCAAACTAATTAAGTCATTTTTGAAAATTTAATGTTTATTATATGGTCTCTGCTTCAGCGATTATCTTTCGAATCAAATAAACCTTTCGTTGCAATGCATTGAAGCCTAGTTTCTTATGGGACAACTATTAAATTATTGGTTTTTCGACATATGCAACAATACCTATGTATGTGTTGAAATCAATCTTGAAATTGGTAGGGTTTTGATATGCTCCTCCTCATTATGCAAATTAGATGGTGATGATGGTTTGCTATCTTCAACTCTAAAATTACCCACGTCATCTTCTTTTAGAGCGTTTTTCTTAAGATAGCCTGAGTTCTAACGCCAATAATTGTGTTTTTATTATAAACATATAATATATATTTTTAAACTAAAATATACATATTTTTATGTTTTTTTTTGTATATTTGACATTGTTGCGCCACCTTTAAAAATCTGATTTTTTTTATTTTTTTATTTTTTTTTATTATTAAGAACACATCAGCTTTATTTCCTGGAATTGTCAAGTCTGGAAAGTGGTAATTTTCAATTTCGAAAATTTAAACCACTGTTTTGGGACCAAAGAAATAGAAGTAATAACTCAAGACTCTAGCGACGGATAAATACGGCAAATATTATTAGTTTTCAGCCAATAGTGCAAGGTGAAACGTTAATTAGATATAGTATTATTTATGTTTCAGTATTTCTGCAGATTACTCGTCAAAAAAAAAACCTATTGACTTGAAATTTCGTGTACATACCCTTCTAAATAATAGCTGCATTTCCTGATTATTTAATTATCTAGTGGGCCATTTTTCCTAGGTTTATTCAGCTATGCCTTTTGAGATCAATCAGTGAGCGTTTTTAAATCAGAGTAGGCATGGCCAGAATAATTGTTTTCCTAAAACATTTTCCAACTACACAGAGGCATAACAGTTCTAGTGTTGAAGGTGCAAAGTTCTAATAGTTTGTGCTCTAGAGAAAATCGGTTTTATTTGGCCAAAAAAAATTATAAAAATATCGCATTAAATCCTTAGACTTTGACCAGTGTTATAAAACGTGTGTCGCGGCTATCGTCCAATTCGTTTTTGTCTGTCTCTGTCAGTTCATCTCGCAGTCGTCGTGAGTTTCGTGAGCTTTGGTGTTGCGTGGGTTGCTTTCGTGTGCGTAAAAAATTGTTTCGAGGAGTTTGCTGCTATATTCCAAATATTAAAAGCAACAATTGGTTTGTATGTAGATTTAGTGATATACCGAATTATGTATTTGTTCATATAAACTAATAGTTTTATTATAAACTTGGAAATTTCGTGTACATACCCTCCTAAATAATAGCTGCAATTCCTGATTATTCAATTATCTAGTGGGCCATTTTTCCTAGGTTTATTCGGGTATGCCTTTTGAGATCAATCAGTGAGCATTTTTAAATCAAAGTAGGCATGGCCAGAATAATTGTTTTCCTAAAACATTTTCCAACTACACAGAGGCATAACAGTTCTAGTGTTCAAGTTGCAAAGTTCTAATAGTTTGTGCTCTAGAGAAAATCGGTTTTATTCGGCCAAAAAAAATTATAAAAATATCGCATTAAGTCCTTTGACTTTGACCAGTGTTATAAAACGTGTGTCGCGGTTATCGTCCAATTCGTTTTTGTGTCTCTGTCAGTTCATCTCGGAGTCGGCGTCGGCGTCAGTTTCGCTTTGGTGCTGCGTGCGTTGCTTTCGTGTGCGTGAAAAATTGTTTCGAGGAGTTTGCTGCTATATTCCAAACATTAAAAGCAACAATTGGTTTGTATGTAGATTTAGTGATAAACCGAATTATGTATTTGTTCATATAAACTAATAGTATTATTATAAACAATCGGCTTACAATTTGTGCGCTTGTGCTTGCATGTGTGTGTGTGTGTCTCTCCCTCTCTCTCTCTCTGTCTCTTCTGCTTATCGGTGCTGTCTCTCTGAGAGAAAAATAGCTACATGTTTATACACAAATTTTGCAGCGCTTGCATTTTGAATTCACATGTGACATGACTCACTAATGCTTGAAACCGTTAGTTAATTTGTTAAAGCTTGTCTCATTTTTTTTAATTAAATTGGTCTTCAGTACGTGGTGGTAAGCTAGAATTTCATCTTCGTTTATTGTAAACAAAACGGCTAAATCGCCAGCACTGTCTTCCCAGCTCTGCTGCTCTGCCATTCGCTGACGCACGCGCTTGTTCTTTTTACCTGACTGACGCGTGCCATATTTTCTTTGCAGTTTTCCACGCCCCTTGGATTCATTTGGTTGACTGATACATAACTTGTTATAATGGCACCGAAGAAGCATTCCGCATTTATGATTTTTGTCAATGAGTTGCGCAATTCTAGGCCCGAGTACCGTCAAATGAGCCTGCAGCAGGCGGTAACCAATGGAGGGGAAATCTGGAAGGTAAGGCAATGCCGACTTTTGTATGTTTTTCTCACTTGAGATTCTCCCTGCAGAACATGAGTGCCCAACAGCGTGGACCATACATATCGGGCGCCAAGAATGCTGATATAGAGGCTCGCGCCCATAAGGAGCGCCTTAATTGTCATGGCCAGTCCTTGTCTCTGGTGGAGCGTGAGCAGCGCGAGGCAGCTGAGTCTGTGATGCGCATGAAGCGCCATATTGAACGCCTGGTACTTGCCGGCAAAAAAGCGCATGGTAAACAGTTGTTGGACAACAGTGGTCAGGAATTGTACTAAAATTGTTGGTGCATCTCATTCGCAGATCTGGAGAACACAAAATTTATATTTGCTGCTTTCAATTATTTCACCAAGGCGGTAAACAGCGACATCTACATACCAGCAGAATTTGCTGCTTGTCGATTCTCGCTGCTGGATGGCGTTCACTCGATTTACAGCACCATGATCGACCCGGGTGAGTTCGCCGCATCATCCAAAGGTCAAAAATTAAAACTTCATTTCGTTACAGGCCAACTGATCTTCGGACAGAGCAGCGACACTCAACATCATTGCTCCACCACCCATCAATTGCCGGTGCCGCCCAATGCCCTGGGGGAATCGAATATGGGCAAATTGTATCGCCACATTCTGGAATACCTACGTAATTGTACAAGTGGTGAAAACGGAGACGTGGATGCGCCTCTTGTGATATTTACCACGCCTGAGCAAATGGCTGTCGTGACCTCATGCCTTCGATATCTTCATTCTAACTTGGACGTGGAGAATGAACATGACAGTTTGATGGAAGAGCGGATTAATGTCTATGACATTCATTATCTCTTTTACATACTGAAGAAAGAGGTTATGGAGGTTGCTGGAATCCCGAATGAAAAGATTAACAACTTTGTGACTGATGCTTACTTTACTCGTGACTTCTTTGAATTCCAAGGCGGTATAGGTTGTCAAGTAAGTGAATCTTTAGAATTTTTTTTCTTATCAGTTTTAAGCAATTCTCTTATAACTTCTACCTTTCCCATTCTAATTAAAAAATGTCTTAAAGATTTTCTGGAATATGAAAGAAACACTGAGTCCAGTGACTATAATATACAGATGGCTTGGGGACAGTCTCCCTTTAATACACCAGTAAGGCATTTAATTAACGAATTGAACAGAATATGATATCCAATAATTAAAGTTAGCAATAGAACTCTGAGTAGGCCTTACCAAAGACTTATAGCAAAAAGATAAGTAATTAGAATTAGGAATTAGAGCTGGGAATCTATTTTTACCGAGATCCAAGAATTATTTTGAACAGGTATGCAAACCACTCGAAAATAAGTACTGGTTCGGTTCAGTGGTTCGCGCAGTTTTTGAACCGTCGGTTCGGTTCTTTACATGGTTGTTGGAGTTAACTGAACCGCGGTTCCGGTTCGATTCAGTGCTTTATAAAGGCATATTATGAAACATAATCGAACTTTTACGAGGTGTGTTCAAAAAGTATCGCGAATTTTGTGTTTTTTCAAAAATTATTTATTTATTCATGAATATCTATTTTGTCCCCTTCAAAGTAATCCCCATGAGATATTATACACTTGTGCCAACGGTTTTTCCAATCTTCGAAGCACTTCAAAAAATCATTTTTTTTTATCTTGTTCAGCTCCTCCTTCGATGCCGTCTTTATCTCGTCAAGCGTAGCGTAACGTCGTCCTTTCATGGGCCTCTTCAGATTAGGGAACAAGAAAAAGTCACAGGGGGCCAGATCTGGGGAATACGGTGGCTGCGGCATCATTAGTGTGTTGTTTTTGGCCAAAAAGTCGCGCACACGCAACGATGTGTGAGCAGGGGCGTAATCGTGGTGCAAAAGCCAATTTTTGTTCTTCCACAAATCCGGGCGTTTCTGGCGGTTTGCTTCGCGCAAATTGCGCATAACTTGCAGGTAATATTCCTTATTGACCGTTCTTCCCTGTGGCAAGAACTCATGATGCACCACGCCCCTGCAATCGAAGAAAACTGTCAGCAAAACTTTCACATTCGACCGAACTTGGCGCGCTTTTTTCGGTCTTGGTTCGTGCGGCAGCTTCCATGAGATGATTGAGCTTTGGTTTCCACGTCATAACCATAAACCCACGATTCGTCACCAGTTATGACCCTCTGGAGCAAATTTGGGTCGTCGCGGACAGAGTTTAACATCTCATTAGCAATGTTCATGCGATGCTGTTTTTGGTCGCAATTGAGGTAAAAATCGAAGACGATCCAAAACACGTGCAAGCGAAGCAGCTGTCAACAATTAAGTGAACATTTAAAATGGCCGAGCTTGTCGGCATAAGTGAGAGACATGAGTAGCAATATAACGC
Source organism: Lordiphosa collinella (assembly GCA_018904265.1). Lineage (NCBI taxonomy): Eukaryota > Metazoa > Arthropoda > Insecta > Diptera > Drosophilidae > Lordiphosa > Lordiphosa collinella. Next base: position 236,989 of record JAEIFV010000173.1, on the reverse strand, counting down.
CACAAAAAAATCGAAATTCGAATATACGTAACCCGCGAAAATTCAAAATTCGCGATACTTTTTGAACACACCTCGTATATAGCAAATCTCAAGATAACAAAAATAAACTGTCTTATATAGAAAATTCGTAATATAGAATTGTTTCAATATTGAACGAAATTGCATCGTTCTGGAAATTAATTCGCTATAAAGAAAACTTTGTTGTACAGAAGTTCGTAATAGAGAAGTTCGACTGTACTATGCAGGGACCGTAACGATTACGAGTTCTATTATAAAAATCAAACTTTAATGATTATTCTTGATTTTGATTGTATTACTCAAAAAATAATAATTAAGTATGATTTTTAAAAATCAGGGATACGTACCGGTTCAGAACCGAACCAAACCGGAACCGAACCGCTAATTACAGTTGATAAACCGAATCGGCGTCCCTTCGAAAATGCTGAACCGAACCGAAAACCACAAATAAAAACGGTTCGGTTCAGTTCAGTTTTGGAAATTTTAATCGAATTGCTACGATAAATCCTTATCGATGCCGGATTTATGAAACATGTGATCCCGTACACCTCCTGCTATTGTCCATCGACATCCTAATATGCCTGTAATAAGTCAACATTCCTTCTTTGAAAGTTGCTAATCGATTTATTTGCGTGGCATTATTCTCATTAGTCTGTCGAGCTTCTTCACCTTAATCCAACTTTTATGAACGAAGCCAGCACATCCGACTATTCAAATGTTCTCTAGGAATTCAATTTCGAAGAGTCACATGTTCACCTTACAAAAACAAAAGTTCGGGAAAAGACCCTATAGGTGAGCTTTAACATTGTGAAAATTTGTTCGGTATGAAATAGCTTTCTTTGAGAAAACTTAAAATATTTTAAGGATTAGCTAGACCAAATGGAGTTGGTTCAAACAAAAACCCGGTGTGTAATTCTTCTAAAAACCAGAACTTATACTTTATAATGTGTTATTTTACATTAAAAAGTATGTCCCACCTAGGTTTTTAGATTTTCAGCAGCTTTAAAAGAAAGAAAAAATTCTTTCTGTACAGATTTTGGGACATTTCTGTATGTAAGACTTCAGAATGGGCTTAAAGGCTAAGATTTGGTGGAATTAGCGACGGTCCTAGAACAAGAAGTAACTTCAAAAGTCCGTAAAAATAAGTTTCCGGGGTTATTTCCATAAACGGAAACTGGCCTTCATTAAATTTATAATAAATTACGACTGAACCACTGAACCGAACCGAAACCGCGGTTCAGTTGACTTCAAAAACCGTGTAATAAACCGAGCCGGTGGTTCAAAAACTGTGAAACACTGAACCGAACCAGCTTTTATTTCCGATCGGTTTGCACTCCTGTTAAAGATAAGACTCAGCAGATAATCATTATGACTTGAGTAAAATAAATAAAAATCAAAAATAATGATAATCATTTACTGAAAAATATTACTCAAACCTCGATTACGGCTAATGCATAAGAAATTGTAGTAAGTTTAAGACATATCCTTAGTAAGTGAATCAAATCGAACCAATATAATCCATCTCAAAGTGTACAAACATAAGTTAAAATGCGGGTTTTCAAAAATTTATTTTCTAATTGTTTAATTGACAAATAGTAGTTTTTGATGCGATTCTGATGAAAACTTGATGAACTCGTTTACGACTGACCAGGAATTAGTGATCCTGAACCCCAGCAGTCTCTCCCACAGTCGGCCTAGATAATTGCAGGGTTCGAAGTGACTAACTATTGACTAAAACAAAATAATTGTTTGACTACGACTACGGAATCAAATCATAAAAACTAAAAGTTAAATAGTTTTCATAAAATATGATTTGATCCATAGCTGTTAAATTGCGATTACGATTAATAATCAATTAGATTATTATTAAAAATAATTCTAATGATTATTTAATCCGCCGGTATAAAAATATCTGACTACTAATTGATTACGATTAAAAATAATCAAAAATAATCGGGATTAATGGCGATTAACAAAAAATAATCAAATATAATCAAAATTAATCAAAAAATAATCCGATTATTTTTATTGATTATTTTCAAAAAAATTAATATTCATCCTGTACCGAAATCGCTTTTAGTTATAAAATAATGCCTAACATTCATTTAATGAGGGATAGCTAACGACTAATAATAGTTGTAACACATGTGTTCTGCTCTCGAAATTCACCAAAAATGAAATGAAGAAACACAATTGAATTTGTATACCCTTGCAGAGGGTATATTAAAATTGTACAGATGGATGTAAAAGGCAAGAACAACTGCTGCTTTTTGTTTTTGCACGATTTTCTAATATTGTCTTAATTGTATTTACAGGATGAATATTAATTTTTTTGAAAATAATCAAAAATAATCAATAAAAATAATCGGATTATTTTTTGATTAATTTTGATTATATTTGATTATTTTTTGTTAATCGCCATTAATCCCGATTATTTTTGATTATTTTTAATCGTAATCAATTATTAATCGAGAGAATCTGAAAACAATCGTAATTTAATGATTCTTTTTCATTTAAAAAAAATTAATCAATTATCTAATGATTATGATTATTAATCATTATTTAACAGCTATGATTTGATCAACTAGGCTAAGAAATATGAACAAAAACTAAACAAAATTTTAGTCATTAGTCGTTTTGCTACATTTGACTATTGACAATTTAGTTGTTTCAGTTGACTTGACTATCAACTGAGTAGTCGCTTTGAAACATTTGACTAACGACAACGGACATCTGTGAAATAAGTTGGCATTCAAAGAAAAGACTACTAGTTAGGTTAGGTTAGGCAATCATTATGTAAATTTGTTTTATTTTTTTTATTCTTCAGGTTCGAAAATTGGCAAGTCTTCAACTGCCCGATCGATAAAAGATGGATTGAGTTTGACCAATAAAATGGTCCAGCAAGCATAAGGCTTGATGGTTTTTCCAACAAAACATGTCTTAATCTCGGATCTAAATAGATGCTGGAAACGACAACATGGTTATACATTAAGGCCTCTTCCCTTTTTTTAATGCAATTGTACAAGATAAGGCAGTGATCATCTTTTGTTGGACTGACTGAGTTTAAGCTCCAGCCACAGCTTATAAAAATCCCTCATGTACAGTTGGCTACTTTGTAATTTCTGTGTTGCTATATAAGCAGGCTCTAAAGTCTTGACAAGGCTTTTTATATCAATCCATTCGGAAAAAGTGAGCTTTACTGGAAGTTCTAAGTGTTCTTCACAAAAGCCTTCAAAGTCTATTAGTTTTTTCAGCATTATAAAGGTTGAATTCCATTGGGTACAAACCAGAGACCTGCATTAGTTCGACACACTCGAAATGATCGAAAGCACATTAAGTCAGAACGATTAAGCATTTTGCTTTGCACGAGTAAAAATATGAACAAGCTCGTTTAAGCTTTTGCCGAACAAAATTTACTCTTACTCGCCTTGTCGACAGTGAGCTTAAAGCAAGCCACATTCTTACACACTCTCATACACACAATCTTACATAATTATAAGTAATTTTTGTTGTATAGTAAAATCACAAAAACAAAACAAAAGTCTTCCGTCTTTTTTCTCAAAGGAATGCTCACAAGTTGTTGTTTCTCGCGTACAAACACTCGAGTTTGCAAATGCAATGACTCGCCTATGCTCGAACCTTTTTGCGATTTTTGTTTTGTGTATGCCGTTTGAACAAGCTCAACAAGCCTTGAGCGCTTAGTTTACTTGTATCGCGTTTAAAGCACGGTTGAGCGGGTGTATTTGTGATGGCTCGTGGCAGTTCTCTGGTACAAACGTCTAGCTCTGCTTGTGGCAATGACTCTGATTGGATTTTATACCTTGAGATATTAAAAATAGATTACTTAAATCAAAGACATTAGAAATGTTTAACCTACCTGTATTTAGTTCTTAAAATTTTCACCAATTTCCGAGCTTTTTCTACGAAGGGAAGTGCCTCCAATTGTTAAATTTTTTGGTAGTTTCAGGCCTGTGTCCAGATGTGAATTAATTCGATGTAACCAATTTTTTAAAATTACGATTGAGGTTCAGACCAAAATGGTGACAATTCTCTTGGATTTCACTTAGTTTTATCAAAATCGGTTCAGTGTAACTGGAGATATCATGGCCGCCAGTTCGAAAAACGTGGATTCAGTTGCTAGTCAAATTGGGTCACCTGGGGTCATTAAAAGAGTACATGTTGTAAAATTTGTGTCAAGTCATCCCTTAAGGCTATTTCTCTCCTAAGGATCAATTCGGTCTATCAGTGGTCACCTTGGTAGAGGTCGAACTAAAATAACCTTAGGAAAAATAAATTAATTAGTATCATTGGCTAGAGGAAAGCGATCCACAAATCGTTTTTCTTTGTGGTTTTCGGTTCAGTATAGCATTTCAGAAAGGAAGCCCGTTCGGCTTGCGGTTCGGTTCACCAGCTGGGAAAAGCGGTTCGGTTTGTTTCGGTTCGGTTCAGAACCGGCTTGTAGCCCTGTTAGTGAACAAAAGTTTATTTGCTATGATTGATTTAAGGGAGCACCTGCGGTCAGAAATAATATGACCTGCTTTGCTGAACTTGCGTTCTGAATCACAGGACGTGGCTGGCACACACAAAAATCGTTTGCACAATTTTCATAAAATTTTCACGACTTCTTCGTCGTTATTCTGGATATAATAATAATAATTTAAATCTAAAGATCCAATTTGCATTTATTTTCCAATATTATATAGGATCGACCTCCTCAGATGCATTTGATTTTCGTAAATATTGCCTTACCTATACCTATTTTACTATTGCATCGGACTTCTTTATAGTGGCTTTGGCTGATATTTTCGACAGCAAATCGCGTGAACAAATAGCCGCAAATTTCGCTTTCCAGAGCTTCTGTTGCTTCTTCTGCATTCGAGGCATGCCATCCTTTTTAAAGCGAGGGTCAAGCAGAGTTGCGAGTTCATACATAGCAAGTTTCTCTGGCAGTCGATGCATCATTAGGTCATTAGGTTTTGGTTAAAAATTTGGTAAAGCTCGCTAACCATTGGTATTATTAGTGAAATGTTTGCAGTCTTATTTGCGGAGATTTGCTTCAGCTGCACTTTGGAAATATAATCATTAAGTGTAATGATGTTCTTCATCATTAAAAATGCGCTGTTCCACTTAGTTGGAATCTCTTGGATTAGCACTAACTGTAACTGTAATATATCCTTCTGAGGCCCTTGACGTCCGGCAGTCTGTGGTTAAGCCGACATAATCTACATTATTTTATGGTGTCATTAAGTGAGCTTGTTAGAAGCAAGGCTGCGAACCTATAAAATTCTGCACGAGGTTCGGTCCAGGTGTTCGAACAAATTGTAAAATCCAAGGTTCGGTTCGCGGACCGGTTCCTGAAGCCCCTGAAACGATAGTTTTTGGTTGCTTAAACAAAAGTGTGAACATCATTGTTAGATTTAAGTTTGTTTATTGTATTAATAATTTATGCCTAAGAAGAATTGACTGTCTTAGATTCATGACCGAATAGCAAGTGATGCCATGTTTTTAGTACCAGCGCTTATTTCAGTACTGATTCAGTAGTCCAATGAAAACATTCAGGGTGTCTTCAGTCTTTATATTCTTTCGAAGAAATTGACAACTATGAATTGTCGGCAAAATATTTTTATTCATTTTAAGGTCAAACTTAAATATTGCTGATATGGACGAAGTCACTAAATTCCGGAACATAATTCTCAGTACTGAGATCAGCATTTTTTGGCATTTCAGCTTTCGTTGTACTTCGATTCGGGTTCGGCTCGAACTCCAAAAAAAGGGAGATTGTGAATTCATTGCGGGACTCTGTCCTTTTTGGAGAATTTGTTAGTCTTAGCACCTTGAAAAGTAATTTTGGAAATTGTCAATTATAGAAATCTGTGCTCAAAAAATTCCAAAATAATTCCTTCGATACACCGCGAATTATGAAGAATTATCATGTGAAAAATTCGCTGCGGTCATTTATGGTTTCTTTTAAAATTAATAATGAAGTTTGCTGATGCTGTACCAAAATTATGTATCGGGCCTGTTCCGGTTTTCACTTTCACTAAATTTGCTCGAATTCGATTTGCCTACCTGTTCCGGTCTTCACAATTCGATAGTTTTACTCGATTTGAATTCACATTGCTTGGAGCAGGTGAATTCAAAAGAAAATACGTTTTTTACATAAAGGAGTCAAAATAATGGCTTAAAGTTATTTTTGTACCATTGTTTAGTGTATTTAGATACTTTTTGCAGTCTTACTTTCCTTTAAATATTATTTTTAATAAACAAATCAATTATTTTATAAATAGCTTCTATTTTGCTATGTCCCAGCCAAATCGAATTCACATTTTTTGTTCAAGCTGGCAATGAAATTAAATAGGACTGTCAAGATAGCTGCATAATTCTGTAAAGCAGTTCACCACTTCTTTAATAACCTACATTTGAGGTTTAATCTTTAAATAAGAACTAACTGTTTTTTTTTAAGTCTAAAACGCAAAACTTAATCAAAAAGATTGGTTAAAAGATAAAAAAAAAATTTAATTAGAATGAACCAATCGATTTGTTACCGTTGGCAACCCTGGTTTTATTATTCAACACAGTCAGCTTTTTGATATACAGCGTTAAAGTTGATTCGCAAAAATGTAAGTGTATTTTATTATAAAATGTTATTTGGTTTTATTAATGATAGTTTTTAGGCGCAAACACAAGAGTGCCGAGCAAGAGAAGATTCTCTTGCAAGAAATGTCGAAAAGTCCTGATTTGGCAAAGGGATTCGTGAAAGGCGACAGGGTGGCTGCTGATGCCAAATGGTTTTCGGTTCATAAAAAGGGATTCATCCTTCGTTGGCTTGATTATTTTTATGTGAGTGCCGTCTACACATCCAATTACGCCTTTCTGGATTCTGTGATTTGCTCTTGTGTCATTTGAACTCTGATATTTTCAGCGCAAATAGTGTGTTCGAGTTGGTAAATCACTTCATGGAGTATTTTGGAAAACGTACTTCTGCCAATGTTAACGTCATGATCTTTGGCGACTCCTAGTTGATATGACCCAGTGGCCAAAAACCTCAGCACAGCAGCTAATTGAGTAGTCTTCGGGATTAAAGGGTGACTTGACTCGGGGCCAATCCTATTCAGAAGCATTGAAAAGGTCTACTTATCAACTCTATAGGATTGAATGAATCTAAAATTATGTGGCATATGAAATATGGTGCCAATTAGGTTCATAAATGCAGCTCTTACTGATGTTCAGAAAGATCCATTAGGCATGTACATAGATGCTCGCAGTTGCCGGTTTTTCCGAAGCGCATAAATTTTTTGCCTCCGGACATGTTCATTAGATGCCATTAAAAATAAAAACGTCATTTGAAACAGCAATATTATAATTCAATCAACTTCTTCGACTTTGCCGAGTGTTTTCTGTTTTGTTATTTTGCTCCACCAGCTGATTGAGGTGAAAAAGTAGTCAAAGGAAACATTGTGGAAATGAAACGTTCGAATTGCAAATCGAATGCAAATCGAATGCAAATCGTTCGAATACCAGAACAGCTAAAACCAAATCGTTCGATTTGGATTTCATTTGAAATCGAAGAAATATGTGAAAACCGGAACAGGCCTGTATGTGCTGCTTTACTATACTAAACAATTACCGTAATTTTTAAGGGTATTGTTGTGGTAATTGTCTCAAACATTTTTTTCAGATTTAACCCTTTAGAATTTTTGGCTATTTTTAGCAATTTTTTTGGCGCAAATTTATCAGCTTTTGGATCTCTTATTCTGGGAACACTATTCCAGAGCGGTTTGCAGACCTCATTTAAAGTATTTTTGTATTCGTAACTCATTACAAATTTTTTACAAGTATCTGTCGGATTTCAGTCCGAAAACAACAGATTTTAAAGCTTTAGTTTTTGACTATTTTAGCAACTTTTTTTATTTTTAGACATTTCTAGCATTTTTTTTTTTGAAATCATGAAACATGTTCAAACATGTTCTGCCAACACTGCTTATGTGTATATTGTTTAAGTAATTCTTCCTACCACCTTATCTTACGCAGTACCACGAGGATCTAGACCGTAGCAAATATTGCACCCAAAGTTGCGTAGTTCGTTGGGGCTATCTATTTAGCCTCTATATGCGCGGCCACTTGATAAAACTAGAATGATCACGAAAATCCCGCCTTAAGAGGAGCGACTGGGGCCAAAATAAGTATATTTGAAAAATTCAAATATGTCGCTCTCACTTTAAAAATTCAAATGTGTCCCCAGAACAAAGCATAAGTATTATAGACTCATGCAGCAGTAAGCAGTATTTAAATAAACAAACTGGATAATACTAATTTATTGCTTTTGTTTTTGATTTCCAATTCTAGTTTCACGAGGAACGCGATCGCGGCAAATATTGCACACAAAGCATGGTAACTCGCTGGTCGTACCAATTCGCCGACTATATGTGCGGTGATTTGGCCATTAATGTTCGTCCTGGCAAACATGTTCCGCCTAACTTGAAGCCCAATTTCAAAGTAATTCCGTCGGCAAGCGAAAGCTGTGATACCTCAATTGCTTCATTTTACTCGCTGCCGGGTTTCAAAAAAGAGAATGAATCAGCAGGAGGAGCGTCAACCAGGAATACCTCGCCATCAGGCAGCCGCAAGTCAGTCGCTTCGTATGTACCTATGGATCATACGGCATTTGCTTGCGACTTGAGTGCTCAAGAAGATTTCCCCAGTCTGAATGGTCGTCGTGCAAAGCCTCGTCATCTGCCTGTTGCTGCAGCTAATAAAAACTCGCCTCAGAATGAGGTTCCCGAACGCTTGCTGACTGCTCGGAATTTGCCGAATAATTCGTTTTCTCTAGACGACTTTACTGATGAGTTTAGCCTGAATCGAAGTGGCAATAGGAGCCGCAAATCGGGTGCACGCATCTAAACCGCTTTCCGTTTTGTTTGATATTTTCTCTAATTTAATATTATTAATTCAAATGCCAAACATAGACATTTTTGTTCTATATCTTAATACTTAACTGAAGTAAACTTAGTTAATAGTCTTATGCGAAGAAACCAACGAGTTACGTTTATGATTTAATTTCACATTATCAATTTCAATAAATTTTCTAGAGCAAACTCGGTCTGACTATATATTTCATTTTTGATTTCTATAACTTTGCAGAGGGTGAGTGGTGCATTTGTAGCATCTGGGATAAAAACAATACTTCTAAGAATCGAGTGGTTGCTTCCTTAACTACCAATGCACAATATGCAGTTAAATTTGCTCTCGCTGTCTTTGTATAGGAAAAAGTAACTGTAAGCGCCGTAGAATTGTTTGTGTCATGTTAAGAGGGAGAGGGGAGCGACCAAAAACCAGACATTGAAATTTGTACGCTCTCTGTTGGCATGAGTATTAGAAATAAGCGACACGAGTGGCGCGGGTACAGTCGCCATGAGTAAAGTCTGCATACATTTTGATGCAGTGGTTGGGGCACTTCAGTGTGAAAAATATTAAGTACTTATACAATGCTGCAGATATCTGCTATATATAATCTTGATCAGCATGAAGAGCTGAGGTGAGCTGAGCTGCGGACCTTTGAGCAAAGAGTCAGAGATGAGCCGTTCTCATCGGCTCTTGAACATTTCGCTCTTTGCTCAGCGAACAACCAATAATTTTAATTCCCTTTTGCTCTGTTCACTCGCTGACCGATTGGCTGTGAGTGAAAATTTAAGTCATTTGCGTTTGTGTGTGTGAATGTGAAAGCGAGGTGTCTGTGTGGGCTTGTGACTCACAGTTGCTAGGCAAATCAGATCTCTTTGGGTCATTTAAAGGGCTGTATCTTTCGAATTTAAAAAAATCCTTTTAGGACGATATTCTCAAATATCCAAGCTAAAAAAATATGCAAAAAAATCGACAAAAAAAAATTTTGCCAATCAGCAATACATAACTTACTGATATTTTGCAAATCTGAATCGAAAATAAGATAAATTTTAATTATAGTATTGAGAAATTATGTTTTAAGTTTCATTGCCAAAAAGACAAATTAAAGAAGTTAAGACCGTTCACGCCCACCCGCCAGCTATGCGACGCCCGCTGGCAGGTGCAGAGACCTTGAAAAAAAAGACCGTTCAGGCTGAGCTTTTGATTTTTTTGCTCAGCTGCTGACTCTCAATGTGCGAGCGCTCAGTCAGACCGCTCTCAATAAATGGTTATTGAACGAGCAAAACAAAAAGAACTCAACTGAGAATAGTCAACTGAAAACATATACAAAGAGAATCGAAGTGTTCTGCTCAGAGCGAGAGCAAGCGTGCATGAGTTTTTTCGGTTTTGTTATTGAGCAGACCGCAAAGGGAAAAACGATCAATTGTTATTTACTAGCTCTGGTTTCTATGCAAGTTTGAAAGCTATTTTTAAATCCGGTCGGACTGGATGACTAGCTTCTAGTGAGAAATTTTTTTTTGTTTATATGCATGTTGACGTACAATGTTCAAGTATGTTCAAGTTGCCCGTGCGACACTAAGCCGAAGCTTGTTACGCGCGAACCCCAGGCAAAATAGCAGCCCACCTCCCACCCAAAGGATTATGCAAGGCATAGTTAGTAGTACCTTTTAGAGATAAGGGGACAAAGTTACGGAGCAATCTACAAGGAACATTGATATTAATTTGGCTAACCAACTTCGACAAGTCGTTTTAGCCATTAATTAGCCTATGTGTAAAGATAACACCAAGCATAACTACGGTTTAATAAGGAATGAAGATTAATTAAAAGTAGTCTACTAGAGTAAGATGGTAAACGGACCTCAGGATTCCAGTTCAAACTACGAAGAGCAAACAATAAAAATTGCTTTTGCACAGTTTATTCTATTTTGATGTGTCGAATATTGCGGAGACCACACACATCCATACTCAAGACTAGGACGGACAAGAGACGTGTAAAGAATCTCGGTAGAGTAGGGATCGTCAAAATCCTTCGACCACCGCTTAATAAACCCAAGTACACTTCTTGCCTTATTAACAGTAGTAGTTACATGAACATTGATAAAGATAGTAAACAGCAATGGACCCAATAGACTAGTTTGGGAAACTCTAGAAGTAACCAGGATGCACTTTGAATATGAAATACGAAAAGTACTTGGGTAATCAGAAATCCAACTAAGAATGTTAGTTGGAAAGCCGATTAAGCTCAGTTTGTGAAGAAGCAAGGAGTGATTTACAGAATCAAAAGCCTTACTAACAGCAGTATAAATGACGTCAGTCTGTATCTTACCGATGAACCCTTTGATCACTGAAAATGTAAATTCTAAAAGGTTAGTGGTAGTAGATCTACGCTTCACAAATCCATGTTGGAAGGGTGAAAAACGGAACTACATAAATGTTGCAATTAAAATGTTGTACGAGGTGTGTTCATAAAGTATCGCGAATTTCGTGTTTTTTCAAAAATTATTTATTTATTCATGAATATCTCTTTTGTCCCCTTCAAAGTAATCCCCATGAGATATTATACACTTGTGCCAACGGTTTTCCAATCTTCGAAGCACTTCAAAAAATCATTTTTTTTGTCTTGTTCAGCTCCTCCTTCGATGCCGTCTTTATCTCGTCAAGCGTAGCGTAACGTCATCCTTTAATGGGCCTCTTCAGTTTAGGGAACAAGAAAAAGTCACAGGGGGCCAGATCTGGGGAATACGGTGGCTGCGGCATCATTAGTGTGTTGTTTTTGGCCAAAAAGTCGCGCACAAGCAACGATGTGTGAGCAGGGGCGTTATCGTGGTGCAAAAACCAATTTTTGTTCTTTCACAAATCCGGGCATTTCTGGCGGATTGCTTCGCGCAAATTGCGCATAACTTGCAGGTAATATTCCTTATTGACCGTTCTTCCCTGTGGCAAGAACTCATGATGCACCACGCCCCTGCAATCGAAGAAAACTGTCAGCAAAACTTTCACATTCGACCGAACTTGGCGCGCTTTTTTCGGTCTTGGTTCGTGCGGCAGCTTCCATTGAGATGATTGAGCTTTGGTTTCCACGTCATAACTATAAACCCACGATTCGTCACCAGTTATGACCCTCTGGAGCAAATTTGGGTCGTTGCGGACAGAGTTTAACATCTCATTAGCAATGTTCATGCGATGCTGGTTTTGGTCGCAATTGAGCAATTTTGGTACGAACTTCGCGGCGACCCGTCTCATGCCCAAATCATTGATAAAGATCGAATGGCACGAGCCAATCGATATGTTTAGGTCCTCAGTAACTTCTCTAACGGTGATTCGACGATTGGCTAATACCATTTTCTCCACTTCATTAATTTTTTCGTCTGTTGTTGAAGTGCTCGGGCGTCCGGCACGCTCTTCGTCGTTCACATCTTCTCAGCCTTCTGAGAACATTTTGTACCACCGATAAACGTTGCTTCGGTCCAAGGTAGCTTCTCCGTATGCCATGCCGTATTAATTTCGTTTTTCACACAAAATTTGATACAGGTTCTTTGATCCATTTTTTTGAATAGGTAAAAATCGAAGACGATCCAAAACACGTGCAAGCAAAGCAACTGTCAATAATTAAGTGAACATTCAAAATGGCCGAGTTTGTCGGCATAAGTGAGAGACATGAGTACCAACATAACGCCACAAAAATCGAAATTCGAATATACGTAACCCGCGAAAATTCAAATTTCGCGATACTTTTTGAACACACCTCGTAATTCTCCCAAAAGGCTTAGGAATTGCAGACAACTTAAAAATACCCCTATAATTTTCAACATCGGACTTTTTTATGGAGTAGAATAATAAAAGATTCCTTCCATAACAAAGGAAAAACGGATGACTCCAAAGACAATTCAAACAATTTATGAATAGGCTTACAAAGTGCATCCGCACAGAACCTAAGTACACAGCCATGCACTCCATCAGGGCCCGGTGCGTACACGGGTTTCACAGAGTTAAGGTCGCAAAGGAGCGAGCTTTCAGTGATCATGGGGCTAAAAATGCAATTAGACATATTCAACCGATAAGGGTATGGTTGATTCGCATAGTACCTAGAAGACGAGTAGGTTGACTTAAAAAACTATGCAAACAGATAGGCTATTGCTTGATCAGTGTTTGCTTAAGCATTAACATATATCACCGAGGAGGGCAGAGTGGAAGTCTTACGTTTAGAGTTAACAAACGAAAAAAATGCTTAGGATTTTGCGAGAATTGTAGCCTGCAACAGTCAAGATAATCTTTATAGCATTGAGCATTAAGCACATTAAAGCTAAAACGGGCAAGCACATAACGGAAGATTTACCGGAATTCTTATACTTTTTAAAATATCTCAACTTACTGTTCTTGAGAACCTAGGCTGGCTATCAGGACAGCGAGAGCACTTAAGTGGAAAACAAACATCAAAAAGCGAGTTCAAGGTATCGTACAAAATTTGAATGGCTACGTCGATATCTGTACAAGTGTAAAGCTGTGAAATTTATTAAAAATTAGCCTTTTGGAAACAACGTGTTTTAACCGTCAAATCTCTAGAAGCAGAACACACTCGAGAAGACAAACCAATGGTAAGGTCCAATGTAGGATGAAAAGGGTCCTCCGGAAGAACCAATGGGTCAATCCTTGATGCAACGATGCTGGGGGGATCCAACAGGAAAATCAATTCAAGCGATCTGTTTATCGAGTTGCGAATAGTATCATTGACAAATCAAGAAGTCCATTTCGAATGTAAAAGCGCTCTGTCAAGTTAAAGTCTCCAAGTACAGTAAAAAAATCAATGTTTGATAGCAGCGAAGAGACCGACTTGAGGGCAGAAAGGTGCGAGGAGTAAATTGTGATATCGAATTGTGAAGGAATATATGAACAAGTAATAACGAGAAAGCAAAGATAACTTCGTCAGTGCCGAAGTTTAAATACACTTGAAACTTTTGTGACCACTGACTTAATTTTGTGACCAATGACTTAATTTATAAGCTTAATGTCATGTGTCATTGGAATATTAAATAAAAAAAACACCGCGGTCTAAATTCATTCTGCAAAATGAATTTTGATAGAAATTTCCAGTCTTGAATGTATTTTTATGGCCGATCACAAAATTAAAATTGTTTTTATGAATGATTCTAGGCTGCAATTGCATATGACTATGGGCGGTGTTATTTCATTACATAGAATGAATTTAGACCGCGCGGCCAAGTTTAATTCATTTTGAATAATGAAAGAAGGCCGCGCGGTCTAATTTCATTATGGGTTCGCGGCCTAAATTCATTTCGCAAAATACAGTTAGGCTGCCGACCGCGGCCTAAATTCACGCGGCCCAATTTCCATCCCCCCAAAAAGTTATTTTAACACTAATAAACTCGATGTCATGAGGTGTTGAACAATGTGTTAGCTCATGCCCTGTCCTCACTACCGGGGGTGTCCTGGAAATCTCTAGAGATTTTGGATTCGGTTGGTTTGCAAATCGCTCGAAAAATCCGTCGGTGTCCCAGAACTTCGAGAGGTTTCATTTTCTTATTAGAACTTCTAACTGAAGGTGTGTGTATAAGATTATGGTCCAACTACAAAAACAGGGCTGCGTCGCTCACAAATAATTGATAACGGATTTTGTTCATAGCTTTATTGATGGTTTCAGACTTGCCAGCCCTGTTTGCGTAGGCTAGCGAAGTCGCATTGGTTGGTTTGTGTTTTGGCTTTGGTTGGTTTCTCCAAATCTCTTAACAAAATACTAGAGGTTTGAAACCAACCGAAAGAGATTTCTAGGACACCGCCGTACAACTGCATTTTGCATTTTCGCATTTTGGGCCAAATGAATATTTTTTTGCTCCCATACAAAAATATATGGCCACCTGAGATGGCAGAAGGGTGCTTTTTGTAAAAATTTAGTCGAATTACTCGTTAGCTACTCGATTGTTCGATAGTTTCTTTCGATACTCGAATATTTTTGTCAAATTTTGACAAAGTTTCCAGCACTACATAAAGGTCCGCGAAATGACTGATGGTTAGAATTTGCATTCTATTTATACTTTCATAAACTTATTACAAATTAAAACAATAAAATGAATTGCAGAAGGTTAAGACTTCCAATGTAATTGCAATTGGTCTGAAGAGGCCGTCAGCCTTCTCTTGGACCTCTGGCCAGAGCACCCCAACGCACTGTGGTTCCGCCAGAGGCCAAAAATCAAAAAAAGTGATAACAACGAATAGAAAAAATTGCAAGCAAATTGTCTCTAAAATGTTCAAACTTCTTGATGGCAAACCGGTTTTGTCTGGAAATCTAACGGGACTTTCTAAAAATAGAATGCAAAGCGTGGTCATGTGTACATTTTTGCAGCGCAGCCAGAATTTTTACAAAACAAAATTGCGCTTCATTGAAAAATACAAATAATGTACCCCAAGAAAATACGGAAAGTGCTCCACGCGGCCGTAAAAAACTAAATTTTATGGAGTCTTCAACGAGGACTAAGCGTCGGCGTATAGCTCAGCTGGTCGAAATTGATGAGACCGCTGTCTCTGCATTACGCAACGAAAACCAAACCCAAAATGTATTGCCAGCGGATCCCACAGAAGTCATTTCTCTTTTAATGGAGACCGGAATGACCAAACACCAATATTTGTTGATTCGGAATTTTGTAAACAGCAAAATATTATTGGACTTTTTTCCTAGCTATCAATGCATTTTAAGCTCTAAAAAAGATAGATATCCTGACAACATATCTGTAGACGAATCCTACGCAGAAGTCGAACTTCAAAGCTTGTTAAATAACACAGCCTCGAGCATACTTGAGCTTCAATCTAATGTTATTGAAATAATTGAAGATGATTCTGTTGCTCATCTGTTATTAATTGGAAAATGGGGGTTTGATGGAAGTACGGGCCATAGCGAGTACAAGCAAACGTTTTCCAATAATGATGTAGACGACAAAAGTTTATTCGTTACATCTTACGTGCCTCTTCAACTTATTTCAAAAACTGATCAAAAAGTAATTTGGAAAAACCCTCGGCCTTCGTCAACTCGTTATTGCAGACCAATTCGATTCCAGTTTAAAAAAGAGACAACCGAAGTATCAAAATCAGAGGAGAAATACTTTAAGGAGAAAATAAATTTGCTAATACCTACAGAACTATGTGTCCGAAAGAGAAAAATATTCGTTGAGCATAGCTTACAATTAACTATGGTAGATGGAAAGGTTTGTAACGCTTTAAGTGAATCGCACTCCACTAAATGTTATATTTGCGAAGCAAAGCCAACGGAGATGAATAATTTGAATGAATGTTTGGACAAAAAGGTATCAACAAAATATTTCGAGTTTGGTTTATCTCCACTGCATGCAAAAATAAGATTCTTTGAATACTTTCTGCACCTTTCTTATAAGTGCGGCATAAAAATGTGGCAGGCCAGAGGGCCCCAACAAAAACAAAAAGTTTTAGAAAGAAAGAGAGAAGTTCAACGGGATTTTCGAGATAAAATGGGCTTAATAGTGGACCAGCCTAGAGATGGTGGCAAAGGAACATCCAACGATGGCAATGTAGCGAGAAAATTTTTTTCAAATCCTCGGTTGTCTGCAGAAATTACAGGCCTTAATGAAAATTTGATTCATCGTTGTTCCACCTTACTGCAAGCTTTGGCATCGGGACACAAAATCAACGTACACAAATTTAATGAATATGCCCTCGATACTGCCAAAGGGTTAATCAAGGAATATCCCTGGTACTATTTGCCTGCGACGGTTCACAAGGTGCTTATTCACGGATCTGCTATTATAGAGCACGCAATTGTTTCAATTGGAGAGCTCTCGGAGGAAGCTGCAGAGGCGAACAACAAGGAAATAAAGAAATGCAGACTGAATCATACCCGCAAAATGTCACGAATACTTACAAATACAGACATATTGAATTATTTGCTTTTACGGTCCGACCCATATATTACTGGGCAGAGAAATATTGAAAAAACGGACAATTTAAAATTATTTCCCTCAGTTAAAAGCTTGCTTGAGGAGACATCCTAAAATTTTTGTATAATTTTGAAGTTACAACCATTGTAAATTTTGTTTAGTACTTAAATGGCTCATAAATTGTTATTGTTTAATTATTTGTTAAATTTTATTGTTTGGGGTTCATTGGTTGGCGGATTTTTTCAACTACAAACACTATTTACGAAGCTTGGTAAAACTTTCAGCCCTCTAATGCCATTAAAAGCATTTTTGGCCGCGCTTCCATACAAGCGGAACCACTGTGCAACGGCTTGGCCCCTGCAGTAGTTCAACCACTAACAGAGAACAAATTGACATGGATCAGCTTTAAACCCTTGCCAACATCAGTTGTTATGTTTCTAGCAACTAAATAACTCCTGTTTATCAAATATGTTTAATTTGTATGCTTTTGTGTTTGTCAGTTGGCTTATTGTAAACATGTTTCCAAAATGCAAATGCAGACGCAAAACAATGAGGACACCAAACTGCAGTTTCAGTGATTACGATAACTTTTTTGAAAATGTGCTTCAGTGAGGAAGCCACATAAAAGTGATGTATTTGGTGGGAAAAACTGAAGAATCCAAAATGTAAGGTTTTAACCACGTCTCAGTAAAAGCAAGAACATGAAAATCAAAAAAATTTTGCGAGTTTAGAATTGAGAACTCGTACATTTTGATAGGCAAGCTAAAGGGAGAACATTAGTTTTTTGACGCCAGATAGATTAGACGAAAAGGGAGGCAAATATATAGGAGATTGATTTTTCTTTTTCTCTGTATACTCTTTAATTATTAGAAATCTTTTGAACAAATTGTTGAGATCATTTCACCGGGAACACTAATTTTGAGTGAGGAAATATTCCATTCATATGAAAATGTCAACTTTTTTACTAAAATGTCTGTGGCTTGGATTTTAGCCCGAATAAAGGCTTTAACATCATCAGATGTGAGATCAGGCTTCTTTGGTTGAATATAGGTACATTATAAATTACCTGTCTAGGAGCAGAGATGCTACTATTTGAAGTAGCCAAATAACCACCAGTTACCCCAGCTACATCGGTAACGCTCGCCGAAATAGTAGTGGGAGGAGGCGCTGTTGGCGCAATATTTTCATGGACTATAGGCATAGAAACCTCCTCAATTTATAAGTCGGACACTAAAGGTACATAATAAATTACCTGACTAAGTGCAGAGATGCTACAATTTGAAGCAGAAAAATCGCCACTACCCGATAAATTCCGAACTGGAGCCGGAGAACCAAATGATATCAGTCGCAGAATGTTTGGAAATGAAGAACCTTGGCCATGACCCGGGACAAAAAGTGCAGTCTGCATTTGAGGCACACCCAAGCTATTAGTTGGATTTGCCTTAGGGGACACATGCATCAGTGGCGAAACTTAGAATGTAGGTCTTATAAATCCTCTCCGCAAGAATCACAACCCCACTTAAGTCATTTGGCCAGCGCAATGGAGTCCTTAAACCTGGCAGTATAACCAATACATTTTACGTGTTACATGTAAAAGTAATTACATGTTTTATATGTTATCTGATCTCTCAGCTGAGTTTTGTATCTGAGTTTCTGTCTCCCCACCGTAAACTGTCGTCTGAGCCTTCTCAGCTCAGCGATCAGGTGTAATAGAACTGGCTCAGATTAAACTGACCGCACAGCTGAGCGCTCAATGAACCAATAGTTTTGCAATTGACCCAACTAAGAATCTTTTTGACACTCAGGTCTGAAAACCTCAGCTGAGCGGTTAGGTCGTGTAAAACCTTGTTCTCAATTTCGGTTGTTTTTACACTCCTAGTAGACTAATCAAGCAGTTAAACATAAGTTCAAATTAAAAATGAATATTTGGATTTGGTATAGATATTTGTACTATGTATACGTAATCGAAAAATCCATTGGACCGCTAACTGATAAATATATACGTGTTCATGTGTTTTTGGTTTTCTTATCTAATTTGCGTCTCTATCGAAGTTCTATAAATAGCTCTCGCGCACGACCTGAGTCATTTGCTCACCAACAGTAACATGTCAGGATGGCCGAGCGGTCTAAGGCGCCAGACTCAAGAGCTATGAAACTCTTACCCTTCATAGGAGGGTGTGTTATTGAGCGTTCTGGTCCTCTCTGAGGGCGTGGGTTCGAATCCCACTTCTGACAAAAAATAGTTTTTTGGTTTTTTGTCGATTTCCAAGATGTACCGTGGCAAAATGATTAAGCAGCATTACCCGAGCGTCCGTAAATAAATAAAAAAAATAATACTCACGATTTGTCAATGAAAACAAAACACAAATAACATTATGGTTTCGTGGCTTTTCTTTCATATATTTTAAGCCAAATTATTAATTAATTATTCTGGCATAGAATCTAATAGCTTGTTCCAATAGGCAAATTCCGAATGATGGTCTTTGAACACAACTAGAGAAGGTGCTGGATCAACAACTTGTGTGATGGCATCCTGTTGCTTTGACAAGAAGTCCACGATAGCATTCGACGTCATTTGCAGCTCTTTAGCAGGATCTGGCTGCGTCTTTTCTAGGCGAGGTCGCTTTTTCTTCTGGAAGAAAAGTAAACCAATCATAATAAATTTATGATTTCAATCGAGTTATAAAAGCAGTGCTTACGAATGAATATACAGGAGTAGATGACGAACTTTCGTCCAGGACTAGTGGCGACTGAGAATTTGCATGTTAAATCATTGGGGAATGGTAAGGTCCATCCATCCCAAACACACAATCGCCGTCGTCCACGATTGAATTCGTGTTGCTGGGCCCAGGAGCCTTACGTTCTGCAAAAGAGAATTAAGACGCATTCGGTAAACATATGCATGACACATACACCTTCTTTGCGCTAACTCCCACTCCACATCGCTGACTCCTTGAGTTGCTTAAGGTACGCCCCCATCGCTGCCACTTTTTGCATGCTTGCCGCGGTGATAACGTAAGCTGTCTTTTAACGAAGACCAAACCACTTTGCAATGGCCTCCTAAAAAAGATAAAACAAACAATTGTGAATAACATAATTAAACTCAATAATTATTATATTTACATTCCTTTCCGAGGGCAGAACCTATACCCTCCCAGATGCTTCGTGTCAAGCCCACAGCATAGGTTGCTCTTTAACTAATTTAATAAGGGCCACCCTCACCTCTTTTGAGAAGTGGCTTGCCCTTTTGTTATGCTTTTTGGTGGTTTTTGCACTCGTTGCGAGGGACTGAAAGTTCATTACGAAAAAAATGTTTTAGGTATATTTCGAACCTTCGAAATCAACAATCATCTATAGACAATTGCGTGACACGCTGTGCATCGGGTGGCAACGCTGTGCTATCGATATGATATTTTGCACTTCAACTCCATACACACTTTCGAAATGACAACCTACGAAATTCGTACGAAATAATGTTTTTTGTATGGGATTTTCGATTTCGAGACCATTTCGCAGGTATCTCCGTACCTAGCTTTAGGCAATAATTGTCTTAAAATTATTGAATATAGCCTAAATCTTTAAATTTTAGGTAAACAAGTTTAAGGAATTTGAGTGCTTTTAAATAGTCCAATGGGCTAAAAATATTTTTGCCTATGCATTTTGTATATTTTGACGTTATGTTCGTAAAAAAATCAATAAATGCAGTGTAAAAATATAGACAACTAGATGGCCCGGCGAACTTTGTACCGCCTAACAATACATAACTGTAGTGAGTTAGCTAAATAAAATGAGTACAACGATTCAATAGTTTGAAAAGATGACTAAATACTTTCCATTGAAAACCCTTGTGATATACATTTTTAGTTTTGTTATCAGGAGCAAAAATAAATAAAGCAGAGGGTTTGCCGACACTTGAACATGACACGTACAATTGACCATGAACATGCATTTTCCAAATTTAGGCCACAAACACTTATGGACTGGCCTTGTGATTTGTTAATCATCAAGGCGAGTGCAAGTCGAATTAGAAATTGAATTTGTTTAAGCCCAAAGGGCACATCGGATGAGATCATTGGAGTCCTCGGAAAGAGAACTTCTTCTTCTTTAAATTTTCCTTTGATTATCGCCGCGTGAATCACATTGGTCTTAATTTCGTTCCATTTCATAGTTTTGGTTGGTTTAGATTTCGAAGCAAGACGACTTTCGAGGCAACCTTTAGTTGCAAATTGTGCGGCACATCCATAGCGTTTTAAAATTCTGTTGCATAGTTGGTGGCATCGTCCTCGTTTGTTACACAGTCGAAAGATTTGAATGATCTGATTCTGAATTACAAAGTTTAAGCAATGATAATCGGGAATACTTTTTTGATCAGCTCGTCTTTCAATAAGACGAAATTGCACAAAATTCGGAGTAAATGAAATCAATCCAATTCACCGACAGGGACACGACCATTACCGATATTCAGCAATTGCTTGAAGAAATCGTGAACAGATGGATCGTTCTGCAATGCAATTCTCATTTAGCTGACAGCTGAAAATTCTTCACACAGTTCCACAGATTGGATGATTTGAGGCAAGCGTTTATTTAATCGGCTGGAGTCGATCTTGGAATGACTGGCAGTGTTTGGCGAAAATCGCCAGATAGTAAAAACATTGCGTCTCCAAAACATCTCGAGTCTTTGCCCAGATCTTTTAATTTTCGGTGAATTGCTTCCAATGTGCGTTAGTGCGCCATTGTGCATTCGCCCCAAATGATGATTTTTGCCTATGCTATTACTTTGGCCATTGAAAAGTGTCTTGCAATTTTGAAAAAAAGTTTTTCCCACATAATGTGCGTATCTGATTTGAAGATTCAGATATAACTGCTTCAGCGATTGTCGTGTCCTATTTATGTATGTATTATACGTAAAAGCCAGAAGGGAGCACCTCCGACCCTATAAAGTATTTATATTCTTGATCAGCATCAACAGCCGAGTCGAATTAGACGTGTCTGTCAGTCTGCCTGCTTTTCATATTTTGCGATTTTTTGTGATCGGAATACACCTGCTATTTACTTAATACGTTTTATGAGCGATTCTCTTCGCTTAGCTCTTCGCTTAGTGTGTGGGATGTTGAGGCACTGAGTGGGCGGGCGCGGGTGCTCTTGTGTCTGCTTGGCGGCCACCAATGGGGATTGAATCTGCAGGCCAGAGAACAGCTTACGATTCAGCGGCAAAAAGGTGCTCCTTGGCTCGGATGCCACTGAGACGATATTTGGCACAGCTGTCATTATACGTCAATTACATAGCTGTCATTTGCGTTTTGTTATTCCAAGTCTGATTCTTTTTTGTTATACCACGTTTTATAGTAACTGACGTTTCATGTCAAGTCACACGGGAACGCTGTCGAACGGGATAAAAAGTATTTTATGTCCGTCTCCTGGCTCTAAGCTACCTCCCTACCAATTTTCACCCAAATCTGTTCTGCCGTTCTTGAGTTATAAGTGGTGTAACTAACACGATTGTCTTTTATATATATTGATGCTAAAAACACCTTAAAGAAATTTATAAAATTAAAATAAAATAAAAAATTTTAAAAAAAGATACAAATCCCCGTAAGGGTAAGTGAAAAATTTTATGTGGTATTTAAAAATATAAATCAATCGCACCACAGTTAAATAGGAGTGGTGGTATTGTTGTGGTCTGTGTGTGTTCGCTTAGACCAAACTTAGTGAAATCATGGGAAGGGATAGTAAACTAAGAAATACGTACTTTGGAGGCGTTTCCATTAAAAATAAAAAAAAATTTCTCACTAAGACTAAGATGCTATAGGCATCCGATTTGTACCAAAAGACTTCGTGCAAAGTTTGGTGAGGATAGCTATAAAAATGACGGAGGAGATAGCATAGAAACAGACGGACAGGGCTAAATCCACTCAGCTCGTCATGCTGATCAAGAATATGCAGAATACAAGGTGGGTCAAAAGAAGTCATCCGATGTTGTTTGGCTTTCATTTTTTTCTAAATAAAAAACGTATATTCTGTTTTTTGATTATATTTATTTGAATCTTTAGAATTTTATTGGTCATTGGTCGAGAAGATGATATCGGCCAACTGGGCGCCGTTACAATTGATTGCCATTCGGGCTCGTTTTATGGCATTTTTCATCACTTCGGCAAGAACTTCGGGCTGCAGATTCTCGCACTCGTGTCGAATGTTGCCCTTGAGGGCTTCCAAGGTCTCGGGTTACGTAAACACGGGATTTCAAAAAAAGTCTGGAACGGTTAAATCGGGCGATCTTGCAGGCCAGTGCAAATCGCCAAAACGAGAGATGAGGCGACCCGGGAACGCCGTCTTCAGAATGTCGGTGGTGGCTCGCGCAGTGTGTGCCGTTGCTCCGCCCTGTTGGAACCACATGTTCTCCAGTCCTAATTCGTCCTATTGCGGCGGAAAAAACCCGGTTAATATGGCTCTATAACGCGCACCGTCCACTGTTGTCGTTTGACCAGCGGCGTTCTCGAAAAAAAATGGCCCGATGACTCCTCCAGCGTGAACAGCGCACCATGCAGTCACTTTGAGCGGGTGTAATTGCTCTTCGTGCATCACTCGTGGATTTTCGGTGCCCCAAAAGCGATAGTTTGGCTTGTTCGCGTACCCGCTGAGGTGGAAATGAGCCTCATCGCTCATTAAGATTTTGGTTACAAAATCGATTATTCACGATTATTCCGCGTTCTTGGGGAGTATATCGATCCATGGCTTGTTCTACATCTGTCCACAAATGTCAAAACAGACCTGACTTTGGCGGCTATTTGTAAAAAAAGAGCATCTTTCAATAGGGTGACTTCTTTTGACCAACCTTGTAGATACATGTAGATACATATTGGGCCTCACTTAATATATATAATGTTTAAAAAGGTCTATCTTAAAAATTGTGGCTCTGACAGTTTTTTGCGCTTAAAATGGGGAGGAGGAGGAATTTTCCAAATCTGAAACAAATTTGTGACTCTATCTCTTATAGTCTCTGAGATCAACGCGTTCATACGGACAGACGGACGGACATGGCTAAATCGACTCGGCTGTTGATGCTGATCAAGAATATATATACTTTATAGGGTCGCAAAAGCTTCCTTCTACCTGTTACATACTTTTGCACAACTTCATGATCCCCCTTTTCCCATTTTCAATGGGAACAGGGTATAAATAGTGACGGTTAGTCATGGTTTCTTTTTGTGCAATAGTGCAATTTGACCCCGCTAGTTATTTTCTTGTGTGGCTGTCTTAAATCCAAAGTTGATGCCAAATAGAGCAACTACCGCCCTTATGACCGTAAGCCTAGTGATTCCGCCAATATATTTTAAATAAAGTAAATACATTTTTTTATATTTTATGGTTTATTATTAAATATTAATTACAATTGCAAAAAGTAAGTAAGAAATATTTTTAAAGAAATCGGCAGTTAAACTCTAAAATAATAAGCTTAAGAACATGTTGGTGGCAAAATACAAATAGGTTGGGTTAGGTTTAGCTGTACTACAGTTGAGCCCCTTTGGAACTGTTCCTCTATAAGTATATAGAAATAAAGTATGTATCTTGATATATGCCTCTAGCATTTGCCATTCGTTGGGGCCTTAGGACGACAGATCTTGCTGCGTCCATTTGCGCCATAGACAATGTTACAGGAGAAGGCGAAGTAGCCGCATGTTGACGATTTGGTGTAGTAAGTGGATTGGAAATTTTTATTATCCTGCGGTGGATTCTTACTGTTGTCCATGCTGCCAGTCACTGATTTGGTGACCGTGATATAACTATCCGGAGCACGTGGCGGAGCTTGTGATTCTTCCCCATTGGGTGTAATTCGCAATTTCTCATCTGTGTTGTGTAGCTCCAGTGCCTTGGTGTGGAATTTCTTTTCAACATTCACCGTACCACGGAATCCACTGGGCACCGCTTCGGTGGTGGTGCGAGCCACGGGATAGCTATTGACGCGTCCGTTTTGATTTTGTACCACATGGTATTTGTCGGTGGGTTGGGCAACCACTGCCTGTTGCTTTTGGGTGGGTGATGATTGAGTATAGGTTATGGGATCTAGCGGTGTACTCTGTCTTGTAGTCTGACTAGTGCTTGCTGTTTTGGGACCTTCCTCTAGTTTCACTGGATTTGTGTTGTAGTACTCATCATCTTCGTATTCATCATAAGGCTCTTCATCGTCATCATCAATTTCCTCGTCTGGATTTAATGTTGGCTCTGCAGGCTCTTCATCCAATTTCTTGTCGTTCTTTTCTGCTTCTAATTCTTCCTTGCTGGTCTTCGTGGATTTCAGCTGAAGCTCGGGTATTCTATCGGATTCGGAGGTGAGCGCTGGACCACTGTAGACGGCATCTACGCGATCGGTGACGCTGAATGAAAGAAAAGCGAATTTTTAATAGAAAAGGGTATCATCTGGGAGCACTCCTGGTACTTACGCATTGCCGCTATTGCCAAATTGGCTAATGGTCTTGAAGAGCTCTCGATTCTGTTCACGATATGTGGCCACCTGTTCTTTGGTACCCGAAGCCGACTGCGCTGCACCATGATATGATACTCCGAAGCTGGATGTACCGTGTATCTGTGACTGGCTCTGGCCGGAATGACTGCCGGACTGCGCCGAAGCCTGACCACCTCCCGTTGCAGCAGCTGAATTGTTATCCTGTCCCGGACGGAAACCAATTTGTGCTTGCGAAGACGTCTGACCGGGTCCACTTGACTGGGCGTCTGCCAAACCGCCCTTATCATTGGCCTGCACTTCACTTTGGCTTTGTTGTATGATGCCTCCGCTTTGAGAAGAGGCTTTGGTGCCACCATCCTTGGCATTAACCTGGACTTGAGCCTGTGATTGGGCCGGACCACCAGACCCTTGGGATTGGCTCATTGCTCCATCAGCATTGCCAGTCACTTGGGCGCTAGCCGCGCGATCTGCATCGGAGGTCATGGCGCTGGCACTGAAGGATCCGCCCGTGCTATAAGAGCCTGAGACTTGTGTTTTGGCAGTGCCGCCATTCTTTTTGCCCTGTGCACTGGCCGAGGCCTGGCCATCGCCAATTGTTGACTCAGCCTGAGAGAAGGCGTCATCAACCCCCGTTCCACCGCTGGCCGCTGCACCGGGAACACCTACAATATTTGGTAATGCATTTTGTTTAATTAAAATTTTTGACTAACTTACCCACGCCGCCACCGGGAACAAGTGCAGTGCCTCCACCTACTCCTGCATCAGTGTATCGTCCTGGGGCCCCATCGGCTTGTCCACCGCCACTTCCAGGCTGTCCACCAAATCCGGCTTGGGATCCTGGCCTGCCTCCGATCTGTCCACCAGCACCGGGTTGTGTTCCGTATCCTGGCTGACCACCGCCAATTCCGGGTTGACCACCGGCTCCAGTCTGAGGTCCGTATCCTTGCTGACCTCCGATCTGGCCACCAGCGCCGGGTTGAGTTCCGTATCCTGTCTGTCCAGCACCAATTCCCGCTTGTCCTCCATATCCAGGTTGGGTTCCTGGACGGCCGCCGACCTGTCCACCAGCACCTGGTTGTGCAACGAATCCTGGCTGACCACCACCAATTACGGGTTGAGTACCTGCTCCAGTCTGAGGTCCATATCCTGGCTGGCCTCCGCCAATTCCGGGTTGTCCCCCTGCTCCTGGTTGAGTTCCGTATCCTGGCTGGCCTCCGATTTGTACACCAGCTCCTGGTTGTGATCCGTAACCTGGCTGACCAGCACCCATTCCTGCTTGTCCTCCAACTCCTGGTTGGGATCCGTATCCACCTGCACCAGTCTGCGTTCCATATCCACCTAAACCAGGCTGTGTTGCATATCCACCTGCACCAGGCTGTGTTCCATATCCACCAGCACCAGGTTGTGTTCCATATCCTGACTGACCGCCGCCAATTCCGGGTTGTCCACCAGCTCCAGTCTGAGATCCGAATCCTAGTCGACCTCCTCCGATTCCGGGTTGTCCTCCAATTCCAGTCTGGGCTCCATATCCAGGCTGAACACCACCGATTCCTGTTTGTCCTGCACTTCCTGGCAGAGTTCCGAATCCAGGCTGACCTCCGGTCTGTCTTCCAAATCCAGGTTGAGTTCCGTACCCTCCCCCACCAGGCTGTGTTCCATATCCTGACTGTCCACCGCCTGTTCCAGGTTGTCCACCAGATCCAGTCTGAGGCCCGTATCCTGGCTGGCCTCCAGCACCCATGCCAGCTTGTCCACCAACACCAGGTTGAGCTCCGTATCCTGGCTGGCCTCCGACCTGTCCACCACCTCCGGGCAGACTGCCATATCCTTGCTGAGGACCAGTCTGACCACCAGCTCCAGGTTGAGTTCCATATCCAGGTTGACCTGCTCCAAAGCCAGGTTGTACTCCAGCTCCAGGTTGCGTTCCGTATCCGGGCTGGCCTCCGACCTGTCCACCAACTCCAGGCTGAACGCCATATCCTGGCTGAACACCTGTCTGGCCACCAGCTCCGGGTTGAGTTCCGTATCCTCCTGCGCCAGGCTGAGTTCCATATCCTGACTGACCGCCGCCTATTCCGGGTTGTCCACCAGCTCCAGTCTGAGATCCGTATCCTGGTTGTCCTCCGCCTATTCCGGGTTGACCGCCAGTTCCAGTCTGGACTCCGTATCCAGGCTGGCCTCCTGTCTGTCCTCCTACTCCAGGCTGCGTTCCGTGTCCAGGCTGGCCTCCAATCTGTCCGCCCACCCCGGGCTGAGTTCCATATCCTGGCTGTCCACCGCCTATTCCAGGCTGTCCTCCAACTCCAGGTTGGGTTCCGTACCCTCCCCCACCAGGCTGTGTTCCATATCCTGACTGTCCACCGCCTGTTCCAGGTTGTCCACCAGATCCAGTCTGAGGCCCGTATCCAGGCTGGCCTCCAGCTCCTATGCCAGCTTGTCCACCAACCCCAGGTTGAGTTCCGTATCCTGGCTGGCCTCCGACCTGTCCACCACCTCCGGGCAGACCGCCATATCCTTGCTGAGGACCAGTCTGTCCACCATCTCCAGGTTGAGTGCCATATCCAGGTTGACCTGTGCCAAAACCAGGTTGTACTCCCGCCCCAGGTTGCGTTCCATATCCTGGCTGACCTCCGACCTGTCCACTGAGTCCGGGCTGACCGCCATATCCTGGCTGAGCACCGGTTTGTCCACCAGCTCCGGGCTGAGTTCCAAAACCAGGTTGTACTCCAGCTCCAGGTTGCGTTCCATATCCAGGCTGACCTCCGACTTGTGCACCAACACCGGGCTGACCGCCATATCCTGGCTGAGCACCGGTCTGTCCACCAGCTCCAGGTTGAGTTCCGTATCCTGGCTGTCCAGCACCAACTCCCGCTTGTCCTCCAAGTCCTGGTTGGGTTCCGTATCCACCTGCACCAGGCTGTGTTCCATATCCTGGCTGACCACCGCCAATTCCAGGTTGTCCACCAGCTCCAGTCTGAGATCCGTATCCTGGTTGACCTCCGCCTATTCCGGGTTGACCGCCAGTTGCAGTCTGGACTCCGTATCCAGGCTGACCTCCGGTCTGTCCTCCAACTCCAGGTTGCGTTCCGAGTCCAGGCTGGCCTCCAATCTGTCCACCCACCCCGGGCAGAGTTCCATATCCTGGCTGTCCACCGCCAATTCCTGGCTGTCCTCCAAGTCCTGGTTGGATTCCGTATCCACCTGCACCAGGCTGGGTTCCATATCCTGGCTGACCACCGCCAACTCCGGGTTGTCCACCAGCTCCAGTCTGAGATCCGTATCCCGGTTGACCTCCGCCTATTCCGGGTTGACCGCCAGTTCCAGTCTGGACTCCATATCCAGGCTGACCTCCGGTCTGTCCTCCAACTCCAGGTTGCGTTCCGAGTCCAGGCTGGCCTCCGCTCTGTCCACCCACCCCGGGCAGAGTTCCATATCCTGGCTGTCCCCCGCCAATTCCGGGTTGACCACCAGCTCCAGTCTGAGGCCCGTATCCAGTCTGGCCTCTATCAGCAATTCCAGCTTGTCCACCAACTCCTGGTTGAGTTCCGTATCCAGGCTGACCTCCGACTTGTCCACCAACACCGGGCTGACCGCCGTATCCTGGCTGAGCACCGGTCTGTCCACCAGCTCCAGGTTGAGTTCCGTATCCTGGCTGTCCAGCTCCAACTCCCGCTTGTCCTCCAAGTCCTGGTTGGGTTCCGTATCCACCTTCACCAGGCTGTGTTCCATATCCTGGCTGACCACCGCCAATTCCGGGCTGTCCTCCAGTACCAGTCTGGGCTCCATATCCAGGCTGACCACCACCGATTCCTGTTTGTCCTGCACTCCCAGGCTGCGTTACGAATCCAGGATGACCTCCGGTCTGTTCGCCCCCACCAGGCTGTGTTCCATATCCCGGCTGTCCACGGCCAATTCCGGGGGTTCCTCCTGCTTCAGGTTGCGATCCGTATCCTGGCTGACCAGTAACAGCTCCAGGTTGGGTTCCGTATCCAGGCTGACCTCCGACCTGTCCACCAACTCCAGGCTGACCGCCATAGCCCGGCTGAGTACCAGTCTGACTACCAGCTCCAGGTTGAGCTCCGTGTCCGGTCTGTCCCGGAGCTCCTGGCTGACCTCCGCTTCCGGGTTGTCCTCCAGCTACAGGTTGAGTGCCGTATCCAGCTTGTCCACCCGCTCCTGGATGAGCTCCACCAACAGTTCCTGATTGTCCTGGACCTCCAGA
Source organism: Lordiphosa collinella (assembly GCA_018904265.1). Taxonomy (NCBI): domain Eukaryota; kingdom Metazoa; phylum Arthropoda; class Insecta; order Diptera; family Drosophilidae; genus Lordiphosa; species Lordiphosa collinella. Next base: position 207,468 of record JAEIFV010000173.1, on the reverse strand, counting down.
TTGGCCTCCAGCTCCTAGCTGACCTTGAGGTCCATATCCCGGCTGTCCAGCAGCACCCGATTGACCTCCCACAGTTCCGGGTTGTCCACCCATATGTCCCCCCATACCAGGCTGAGATACATATCCGGGTTGAGATACATATCCTGGTTGTCCACCCACTCCAGTTCCAATTCCACCTTGCGCATCTAAACAAAATAGAAAATGATTGTTCTTTGGAGAAAATATAGACAACACATCGAATAACACTCTTACCTGCACCCGGCAGGCTTATGATGGCATCGGGTCTACCGATACCGATGCTGGAACCATCCAGGCCACCAGCAGGATATTCAGTTTGATACCCCGAACCACAACCACTGCAATCTCCGGAAGAGAACTGGCTCTGGGCTTGACCCATGCCATGACTGCCAGCTAAATGCATTGATGGGTTAGCAAAGTCATCACCGATACGAGTCACTCACAAGACTTACAGACAGTGGAGCGTGAACCACCTTCAGTTGCCTCCGCTTCGGCCTTGCCATCTTGTTCGGGATTACCAAAGTTTAAGTACTGCGACTGCGTTTGTCCTCGGGCACTGACGTTGGGGGGGGAAATGAGAGTAAGTTAATATCCTTGAGTTCGACTCCAATCTGATTATCACTTACAATCCCCTGCCGCTTCTTTTTGAGCGCTCCAAATCGCTCAAAGCTGTGAGATCATCTTCATCCGCTGATGACGATTGATCCTAAAAACAGTGGTGATACCGATTAAAGTTCAATGTTGGCATTATCACAAATCCATTAATTCACAAGTGCGTGTGTCCATTTCCGAAACTGACCTTGGTCAAAATCGGGCCTTATCTCTCACACATGTAACAAAAATTTCATTAACAATTTGTAGACTTACGATGGCTGCTCCATTTGTGTGGGCTATGATCAGCACTATGCCAAGCAGCAGGCCCCAACGAAAGGGCAACATTTCAATTAAAGCGAATCTAATTTGAGTCCAATTGAAATGTGTGTGTCTTGTGTCGACAACCAGCAAGACTGGAAGAGATGAAATTCAGTTTTATTATCAACGCATCTTTATTTATAGTTCTCTCGCATAGGGTTATCAACCAAATGGGCACACTCAAGGCGTGTAGATGCCAAAAAAAAAAAAAAATAGAATTAAAACTATGTTCGATCTTGGACTCAATTTTCGTTTTAGACATGATGTAATCACATGTGATTATTTTTATATATATAAAAGATTTCAATAATGTGTTTATTGCCGATTTAAGTTCCGTTTAGAAGAAAATTTTGTAGTTTCTGAACTAAGATTACTTCGCAAATCGGTTGTTTGTATTTAAATTCTTTTATATGCTGGGCATCAGCGTAATTTATACAGATAACTATATATCGAACATATTCTTTTTGTAAGAATATTTGGATCAAGAAATGTCCTACTTAACCTTCATCTTCAAAACGGAAGGGATTGATGATTTAATTAGTAAGGTTGAAATCAGCTTTACTATAGAAATACATAGCTGGTGGATGGGAAACGCAGAGTTTTCTTTACTTGAAAGTAAGAGAGAAATATCCTTATTTTTAAAATCATTTTGATAATTTAAGTTGCATTTTAAGTATAGAGGTGCAACCTCAATCAGGTAACATTTTCAAAGGATTTGAATCTTTGAAGAAGGTTCGATCCGAGCGTTCGAGCCCTTTGAAAAGTCTAAGCTTTCGCTCTCGGACCGATTCCTCCTACTTAACAAACCTAAGGTTTTAGTTCGATGCTTGATTCAGTGAATCTTAGATCCTTGAGATTTTGAGATTGTTTTTGTTAAAAATAAGACATATTTTGATAAGAAGAATGTATCCAGCTTACAAAACTTTTCAAAACGTTAATCAATACCCAAATGAACCTCATTCATTATAATTGTCATTCATAGCTTATGAATCATCAGTTATGATTATTATAAAACCTTTACAAACGACCATAGAACAACAAGACGCGTAACGGGCATACAATTGAATGATGGGGAAAGTTCAATGTGGAGTCACGATTTTACAGTAGTGTGCTGTGTGTGTAAGAGGTCTGCCGAACAAACTTTGCACACACAGAGCAAACTAATGTAAAATCGAAACTCCACAATGAAATTTTCCTTCAAGTATCCCGTACATTCATTTATATGGCCAATACACCGAAAAAAAAAATGCCGGGAAAATTTTAAGCCTAAAAAGAATGACTTGGTCCCGGCAACGGAATTAATATTTTAAGTACGAGCAGGCTTGATATCTATCCGAATCGGGATTGTCTCCTGTCAATTTATAATGACAATTGGACGAAGCTGAAAGCATCGCAGGTGTGGTCGAGTTGACTGAGCGGCGCTTTCAGTGAAAGCGTCATTCGAGGTCCCGAGTTCGAGTCCCAATCCGGGTAAGTAAAAAATAAATTTAAAAAAAAATTTTAAGTTTATGACAACAAAAGGAGAGGGGTGGGGTGGGGGTGGTGTTGTGGTATACAGCCCCCTTAATTTTTTTAAGTGTTTCAAAATTGATCTCGGAAAGGATCAGATTAAGCCCGGCAAGGCAAAAACCGGGATCAAAGTGTTGATCCCGTACGGGTTCAATTTACGCCATTTCGAGAACAACCCATTATTAATCGCGTTTTGGATAGAGTTGATTCCGAATGGATAAATTTTTTGGTTCAGTGTAATTGTCTTGTTGTTCTATGGCTTTGCCTCTATCACAGCTTTCAAATGTGCACTATAAAATCATTTTTATCCGATCAACATTATCGTGATAGTTTTATAAGTTCTTAAAAAATTCTAGTTATTCTCTAATCGAAACGTTTTCTAAGCAAATGGAATCCGGTGAAGGTTCGATTCGGGTCCGGTCGTCGGACCGCTTAAGACCGGTTTGCCTGCACTGAAATTCTTTTACCAACACAAATAGCAACGTGTATTTTGCACCAATACCATTTAGTTGATTTACTATAGTGGTGTTGTGCAACCTGTTTTTTTTAACCTTTTTTAATACATCGTGGAAAGAGCTTTTTATACCCTTGCAGAGGGTATTATAAAATTGTCCGGATGTTTGTAACGCATAGAAGGAAGCATCTCCGATCACATAATGTATATTATTTTCTTGATCCTTGATGAAGAGCTCAGTTGATTTAGCCCTGTCCGTCGGTCTGTTTCGGTGCTATCTCCTGTGTCAGCTTTAAAATCCTCACCAAACTTTGCACGAAGTCTTTTGGTACTAATACGCTGCACATTTGTCAAAACTGGCCGGATCGGATGACTATAGCATATAGCTATCATAGGAACGATCTGTCGAAAAACTAGTTTTAGTGAGAAAAACTTTTTGGTTTTTTATGAAAACTTCCCTTACGTCGACAAATATATGTATTTTAAATACTTTTTCAATATTCTACAAAGTTTTGTCGAAATCGGATGACTATAGCAAATAGCTGCAGTATGAATGAGCGGTCGAAAAGGAAGCTCTAGTGAATAAAACTTTTTTGTTTTTATTGGGATCGCCTCCAAATTTTGTAATTAACAGTTTGTTATGCTTTTCCATGATTGTACTAAGTTTGGTCGAAATCGGACATCTATATAGTATAGCTCCCATAGAAAAGAAAGGCCCGAAAAGTAGTCTTACTTAGAAAAACAAACTGCAAGGGTATACAAAACTTCGGCCGAGCCGAAGTTAACTTTACCCTATTTCTTGTTTTGGGATTGAGTGTCTGTTCAATAAGTTATCGGCCTTGAAAAATCGCTCTCCAAAACAATAAGGAAAGTCGGTCAAGCCCGACTATAACATACCCTGTACTACTGTATCACCGTTGCGACCGGTGCTGCCTATAATTGTTTGTTTTCCCTATAACTCCATTCTATCCATAATACTCTTGGAGATATGATGTTTTTCCAATTTGCGGGGGCGGAGGGGCTTGGCGAAAATTGAAAATAAACTTGATCTGCCTGCAAGTAGAAGAAGCATTTGTCCCGTACATGTCAAACCTGTATCTCTTACCATCTCTGAGTTCTGTTTGCTCATACGGACATTTTTGCACAAACTTAATATTCTCTGTGTACCTCTGGTACAGAGTATAAAAAAAGGTGTAGAGGTGGTTGGCAAGATTCCGGGACTCCCAGACATCCGAAAGAATAAAGCAGAAGGGTTTCTTGATCAGAATTAATGTCCTTATCGCCCCTACCTCAATCATAAAAAAAATTCTAAAGATAGCCATTCAAACTTGAAAAATCTATTTTGGACCCCTTTTTTGCAGTGTAGTGTAATAAAATATAGCAAAATGTTGTTTTTTTTTCAATGGTTGAGGTAGGTGCTATAGCGACATTAATTCTGCGTCGATTAAGCCTTATTTCATCAAAATCGGCTCAGTAGAACTCGCGCAAACTTGCCAGCCAGTAACAGTAAAAGTAACAAAAAAAATGACTCGATTTGGCGAAGACATTGTTCGACAAAAAAGGCTATCAGGCCTGTTCCCGTTTCCGATTTCGATCAGATCATGCGGAATCGGAATTGGTAGCTGTCCCCGAGTTACTCGGTTTCAAAAGTTTTGCCTAAGAGTCAGTGGAATGAAAAGTAAATGACAATTTTTTTAGCAACGGTGATTCTTTTCATCTTGCAAATATTTTTATTGTAACATGTCTAATATTGTAGAGATGTAGAAGTATTTTTTGATATATCGTGCGTACAATTTTATTTAAAATCATTTGATTATGCCTGTCCCTCGGCAATTGCATATAAGCGAACGAAAGATCGATTGAAATGAAACCGAGCTGCTCGCAGTTCCGCATTAGCGCATGCGCAGTGCTGATCGAAATTTGTATGCCTGTCTTATGTCTGAATTAAAATTCGAAAACGATTCGAGCATTCATTCGAAAAGGCAATCCATTTCACTCACGGAAACGGGAACACCGAAATGAAAACGATTCGGAATTGCGATCATTTTACTTTCTTAATTCCACTCGGAAACGGGAACAGGGATATTTTTAAATTATCCGAGCTATAAAAAAAACAAAAAAAAAAATCGATAAAAAATAAGTTGCAACGTAGAACCACCCCCTTAATTGTTAAGCTAGAAAGAGGAAGCTGAAAATGTTTCCTTGACCTTTGCCAAATAGTTCACTAAATGAATGAGATTCTAAATATAATTCTTCTATTTACTGTATGCGTTAAAGTTTGTTAGGGTAATAAATAAGGTCCTAAATGTTGGTAAAACATAATTATCTTCTTTATCACTCAAAACCAATTAAAAGGATTTTTAAACAATTTGGCAACTATTTAACAGTCACAAAAAAAGAATATTTTTTTTTTTTAATATGGAAATCAAAGTTCACAGTTGAGGTAATATTATTGTTATCCTTTAAAACATACGAAATACAATATAAAATGAAGGACCTGTTCGTTGAACAACGTGTTTAAGTTAAATTTTATTTGATTTATAATCCAAAATTGCAATTGCTTTGATTTTTATTTATGTCAAGGATTTAAATTGGTGTTGTTCACTTTGTCTTATAGATTTTAACATCAGTTTTTCAAAGATTATTTCTTATCAGTTTAAATAGTTAATCACTTTTGCTCCATTACTTTTTTCGCATAGTCACTAATATTTTATTTTGTTCTTTCATAAAAATTCTCTTCAAAACTTAATCACTTTCACATCCACTTTTTCTTCAAAATGTATTTTATTTCTGTCACATAAATCCTTGCTTTTCTACAGCGTCACCTACTTTTCTTCGCCTGACGTGTCCCCGAATGCAAAGTCAACTGTTAATTCCGAGCAACTTCCGAACGCGACAACTGCTGGATTGCGAATAACATAGCAATGTCCGAGCATCCAAACTCTAGAGCTAAGAATTTCAATTTCAAATTTCAATACATTTGCATTTGGCAGCATGAATATTTATGTACGTGCGAGTTTGTATGTAGGATTCCTCCAAGCCATTACAGAGAACATAGAAGCTCTTATCGCCCGCCTCTCTCCCCCATACGGAGACAGACTAGAGGCAGAGGCCGTCCACTTAGTGCCATTCAGTTGAGTGTGTGTCGTCTATTCCATTACATGCGCGAGTATCAACAACTTTGATCGTGTCAATCGATCACACTTGGTGGTGGGCATTACAACATCGCCAATGCGGGAGACTTTTGACCCATTTTTAAGGAAATGTGCTGCCATTTATTAGCATATAAAGATACGCAATTGTTTGTATCTTATGGCTTTCCATTTTCAAGTGTGTCCCTGTCCCCGGCTCATTAGCATTAAATGCCCATGTGGTTGTCGTCTCTCTGTAAGTTGGGAATTCGGCGGAAGTAGTACTGAAGTGTGTGATAACCTTTGAGTTCGATTTTAGAATATTTTTTGCTATTTTATGGGTGCGGGTATGGGTATATTTCAAGGCTATAGGCAATAGGCGTATTTTTAATTGGAAACCCAGTTTGATAAGATCAACAAGAACATCAAGTAACAAATTGCCTAGGCCCATTGAAATAAATTTGCATGTACCCAAAACAATTCCCGAATCTATTGAGAGCATCTAAAGAGTCGAATAAATGAATGAAGATTCAATTTACTCAGCGGGTGGTGTTGTCTAGTGAATGAAATATTGGTGGGTAGTGAAAAAATATTACAATTTCAAAATATCTGTATGGTTAGGATATAAAATAAGTAAATATCTAAAACTGAAGACGCTGTGAAGATTCTAATACTTAACGTTTTAAAATTTAATTCAACATGAGAGGGTTGTGTTGCGAAAATCTCTTAAATAAGATTACATGTAAAATTTGTGTCAAGTCATCCTTAAAGGCTATATAGACCAGGCATCGATAAGGATCAATGCGATTTATCAGTGATCTCCTTGTAGAGGGTCGGATGGAATGTAGTATACAAATTATGTTAGGGAAACTGTTAAAATTTCCAAATAAATAAGTATCATTGGCTAGAGAAAAGCGATTCACTTCTTGAAACTCGCCAGAGAACTGAACCCAACCGTTTTTTTTATACCCTGTTCCCATTGAAAATGGGAAAAGGGGGATCATGAAGTTGTGCAAAAGTATGTAACAGATAGAAGGAAGCATTTGCGACCCCATAAAGTATATATATTCTTGATCAGCATCAACAGCCGAGTCGATTTAGCCATGTCCGTTTGTCTGTCCGTCTGTCCGTCCGTCTGTCCGTATGAACGCGTGTTTCTCAGAGACCATAAGAGCTAGAGCCACAAATTTTTGAATGTAGGTAGGTGTATACCCGATTCAATACGAGTTTGTTTCAGATTTGGAAAATTCCTCCCCCTCCCCCCTTTAAGCGCATAAAACTGTCAGAGCCACCATTTTTAAGATAGACCTAAGATAGACTATATCAAGTAAGGCCCAATATCTATCTATTGTGAAAAGATCACTAAGATCGGACAATAAACACCGAAGTTATATACGAATCAATTTTGCTTGTTGGGGAGAGGGGGGGGGTCTTGCATTGTCAGTTATCGCGCGCGGCCGCATGCCAAGCGTTTGTGTGTATGTTGGAGTGTGTGTATGTGTGAGTGTGTGTATATGTTTATGAAAACACACGAAATCAAGGGAACAGGGTATTTTGTAGTCGGGGCACTCGACTACAGCTCCCTTACTTGTTTTAATATAATGAGAAAGAGGATTTGCGGAACTCAATCCGCTTGCAAATTTTTAGAGGGTTAACAAAGACTGTAACAGGAACAGTATGCCAGCTGGCTGGAATATATTACTAGTAAGACAGATATATTCCATTTACAGAGAAAACATTATTTTTTGTAAAATCAACATTTTTCGTCTTTGAAAAAAAATTGTTGAAATTACCTACCCAGCTAAAAATCTACCTACTTGTCCGTTAACTGGTATAGATAATCAGTCAATTACGGAATGTTTCTGGTCAAACGCAAATGGGCGTCGGGAAAAATCTAACCGAAAGTCGCTCTGTCGCACACTGGGCGAAATGGGCAATCTGGCGTGAAAAAATTTTAACTTTCGAATTCATTCAAACTAGATTTTTTTCTCGATTACCGATACCCCACTGATCATTATTTAATTTACGGCTTCGTTTTGCGTTCAATATTCTCACAGCTGTGAGCGTTTAAACCGAATTAGGACAAGGAAGAAAGTCGGTCAAGCCCGACTATATTAAACTCTGTACCAGTTGGGTTCGCCGCTCGCTTTTGTCCCCGATTATAGTCGACTTGAGTTGCTTAAATACTTATCATTTAAGGTGCTGTTACATACTTTTGCACAAACTTATTATACTCTATGTTCCTTTGGTAGAGAGTAGAATTAGGAGAGAGAGAGGATTGGCACGGGCCGCAGACAAAAAAAAACCTTTGCATTTGCCAGAGCTAAAGATGGGCGTACATCGAAAACTACGCGGGACTCCGGAGTGACCAGAATGACTTAACATCATTATGATTGCTTGATATTATGTTAGAATTAAAGAACTAGACTATTTTTATATTATTTGCAATTTAAACAATCCTCGTCTTAGTAGTCAGATGGGTATCGGGCGATATATTTGTCCCGCGACCATCTCTAATTTCTCTCTCTCAATATTGTGTATGTGGGAAAGGGGGAAAATGAGAGCGTCCCAGCTAGCTGCAAGAATCCAATTGGATCTAATGAGCTAGCCATAGCTGTTAGGTTTTGTATAGGATTTCGTTGTTGGAATTACTCAGACAATATATTTGCAGGTTTAATTCATTTAAAAGGTGAAATTTTTGGCGGGGCGGGGTCATCACACCACAACGATCCAATATGAATCATTAAATCGTCGTCGTTACTCATATATTCATACATCTACATACATATGTATGAGTTGTGCTGCTGCATGAGCAGCCCAGATATATTGAAATTTCGTTTGCTCATATCTTCATTACCGTTCATCCGATCTTTACCATTCTTTTGGCGGATCGTTAAATAATCCTGATTATTAAATATGTCCAGAAGGAACGAACCTTCTATCTATAAAACTGTGGGAGATATTACGTTTCTTCCAATTTGCGGGGGCGGGAGGGGACGTGGCAAAAACTGAAAATAAACTTGATCTGCCTGCAAGTATAAGAAGCATAGGTCCCATACATGTCAAACCTCTATTTCTTACTATCTCTGAGATCAGTGCGTTCATACGGACAGACAGACGGACATGGCTATGTCGACTCGGCTGTTGATGCTGATTAAGAATATTTATACTTTATGGGGTCGGAGATGCTTCCTTCTGGCTGTTACATACTTTTGCACAATCTTATTATACTCTATGTATCTTTGGTACAGAGTATAAAAAATTAAAAAATAAAGAAAATTTGGGGGGGGGGGGGTAGTTTTTTTTTATTGGTAAAGTATCCTTCAATAACTAGCTGCTATACAGCATAATGACAATTGGAGTTCACCGTGTCTTTATTGGGGGTGTACTGGAAATCTCTAGAGATTTTGGCTTCGGTTGGTTTGCAAATCGCTCGAAAAATCCGTCGGGGTCCCAGAACTTGGAGAGATTTAATTTTCTTATTAAAAAGTCTAGTTAGAAGATGTATGTATAAGATTATGGACCAACTACAAAAACAGGGCTGCGTTGCTCTCAAATAATTGATAACAGTTTTTGCTCATAGCTATGTATATTGATGGTTTCAGACTTGCCAGCCCTGTTTGTGGATTTGCTAAGTTCGCTAAGTCTGCGCAGGTTAGCGAACTCGATTTGGTTGGTTTCTCCAAATTTCCTAACAAAATACGAGAGGTTTGAAACCAACCGAACGAGATTTTAAGGACACCGAGAATTTCTTTTGGGTTAGAATTTGGTTAAGAGATTTCTGGGACACCTCCGAATGTATTGCTTTAACGTTTTAGTAAGTTTGTTATTAAGCTCGGAGTGCTTAGGTTAGGTTGCAATGGGAAAGACCCATTTCTTCACTTAGGCCAATGAAGGTCCGTTGTGTTACCATATAAACCTTTCAACGACCTTTCTAAACCTTTCTATTTTTTTTGTAGGAAAACTATTAGGGTATTCACGACCCCCAGTTGAGCTGTGGAGTTGTTGAATTGAGGAAATTTACATTTTTGTAAACATGCCAGTAGGATTGATTTACATTATTCTTCTTGTTTTCGACTTGTAAATAATTAAAAATTTCTCAATTCAACAACTCCACAGCCCAACTGGGGGCCGTGAATACCCTATATATAAAATTTCGGATCTGAGAATACCCTATATATAAAATTTCGGATCTGAGCTTAAACGAAATGAATGTATACACATTTAAAAATATGTTAAATTTTTGCTTATTAAAAAATATTGAAAATTTGTTCCTTGAAGCGCCCCTTGTACCCACTTGCGTTTCTAGAAAAATCCCCAGAAAACTAAAAACCAGAAAGATTATTAAAATAGATTCCATATTTTTATAGATCCATAGTTGTCATTTTGAAAATATCGATTTAACATAGTTAATGATTTTTGGGCCAAAAATTAATAATTATTTTGTTTATAAAAAAAAAAATAAGGAAAAAAAAAAAATCCTCTGACATCTACTAGAAAATCGTGTATAGAATAAAGCACAACCATTTTTAAAAAATCAGTTGATTGGTTTTGGAGAAATTTTGAGTACCGAGTTGAAAAACGTGGTTTCGAGAAAAACGCGTTTGAAAATTGAGGAATGATTGTCGGGTCAGCGCCGACCCGTTTACGTTTTCAGCTGTAACTCGCTTATTTATCAGGATATTACCTTGTCATAGGTGTTCTTAGGATCTCAAACTTAAAAAAATGTAAAAAAATTACTTTTTTCAAACGTCTAGGTGTATATCACCCCTTAAACTACAATGAAATGAAACCTCCTATTGAATAACCATGCATCGATGGCAAACGATTCACACATGTAAGAATCTAGGCGTTACTTCCTCAAAAAAAATTTTTTTCCCTGACTGGACACTGTCTAACTGGAAGACACGCCGCACGGCTCGGCATCAGACACAATGACTTCGGAAGAAGTTTTCCCAATCGATGTGTCAGACATCTCTGAAACGAATGTTAACTCTGCTTAAATTCGTGCTACTATTTAAGGGGATTTTTTTTAGTGGTAAAGTATCCTTTAATAACTAGCCTTCAGCTACCCTTTTTTGGCCGCTTATGCTAGTGTGATATTGGGTTTTAACAGTACTTGGCAGTGTCCATTTGGGCTTACCGATAATGTATAAGTGTTTTAGTAAAGTAAAAGTAAAATGGCTTGTCAGGTTGACACAGCCCCACGGCTTGTCAAGTTGACAAAGCCCCAAAGCCAAGCCTCTCTCAATCTCTTGGCTCGTGCGCTTCTAATTTTAGCACAAGAGAAAGGGACCTACAGTTTAACTGAGATCTGTGCGTTCATACGGGCAGACAGACGGACATGGCTTTTGCACAAACTTATTATACTCTATGTACCTTTGGTACAGAGAATAACAATGCTAAAAATACCTTTAAAAAATTAATAAATTAATAAATTAAAAAAATTTAAAAAAAAGCCACAGTGATTTGAACCCTCGACCTCAACGTTCTAGTGAAAAAACAGACCTTTTCTGAGCTAAATGCCTGCATTCCAAATTCGTTTCAAAATGCCCGGGAGTATTCTTGCTCGGTCAGCTTATGGAGCATAAAGCAGCCCATAAATACCTTGGGGTGACACTGGATAGAAGACTGACCTTTGGACAACATGTCACGACAACAGCTCAGGCAGTGGCTGCCAAAGCACGGCGCATGGGGTGGCTCCTGAACTCCAACAACAAGCTGTCACTCAGGAACAAAGTCCTAATCTACAAGGCTATACTGGCTCCGGTATGGAGATATGGCCTACAAATTTATGGAATCGCGGCGAAGTCTCACCTGAGTAAGATTTAAGTGGACCAGGCGAAAATTCTTAGACGCATTACGGGAGCTGAATGGTACCTGAGAACCAAGGATATTGAGGTAGAGAAAAAATATAGTATTCCGTACTTGAACTCTGTTTCTCCGATTTTGATAGTCAACTGAGTCTTAAATTACTACCATCAAATTCGCCATACCTAAATCAAGTACTTTTGAAAACTTGATTTGAGTATTATTGGACTTAAGAAATGAGTACGAAACATACTTAAAATGAGAACATTTCAACTTGATTCAAGTACGTTTCAAACTTAAAATAAATTCGAGCTTGCATAAAAAATGCAACATGATCGTCCCTTAAATTAAGTACGTTCAAACTTAATCCAAGTATATTACAACTTCAAGATTTGGGACAAGTACACGCATACTTGATACAAGTAATATTAAAATTTGAAGACATGGGAATGGGAGAAGTAGAGCCATACTTGGTCCAAGTACATTTCCTTACATTCCTGTTTGTTCTGAAAACACATAAAACTTGATTATTAATTTTAAACTTCACTTTACCTGGCCTTACTGGGACTCAAGCTCAGTACCTTCGGGAAATCTCCAACTGAAATGTGCGGCGTCTTTACACTCAAGGCCATGAGGCCCACGCGTAAGTCAGAGTAAAGAACGCAGACAAATGTTAAAAGAACACCAAACGAATTGAGGCCGTGTCTCAAGTACGCTTGAGACCTTTTTATACGCTTGCAGAGGGTATTATAAAATTGTGCGGATGTTTGTAACGCATTGAAGGAAGCATCTCCGACCACATAAAGCAGGGTTCCCCAAGAAGAGAGGCTCTCTGCCTCTCTCTGTCTCTCTCTAACACACTTTGAGGCTTTGCTTCGGCACGCATTCGGCTTGAATCGTCGAATGTGTTCGGCCCGCCGGGGCATGGCTGGGGAACGCTGACATAAAGTATATATATTCTTGATCAGCATGACGAGCTGAGTTGATTTAGCCCTGTCCGTCTGTCCGTCCGTCCGTCCGTCCGTTTGTCCGTCTGTCTGTTTCTATGCTATCTCCTCCGTCAGTTTTAAAGCTATCCTCACCAAACTTTGCACGAAGTCTTCTGGTACATATACGCTGCACATTTTTTGGAACCGGCCGGATCGGATGACTATAGCATATAGCTACCATAGGAATGATCGGTTAAAAAACTAGTCTTAAAGAGAAAAACTTTTATGTTTTTAATGGAATCGCCTCCAAAGTATGTAATTCTTAATTTACTATTCCTTCCCATGATTTCACTAAGTTTGGTCGAAATCGGATGACTATAGCATATAGCTGCCATAGGAACGATCGGTCGAAAAACTAGTTCGAATGAGAAAAATGTTTTTGCTTTAAATGAAAAGTCCTTTTTATTGGCATATTCTTATTTTATATACTTAAACACATTTCTACAAAGTTTTATCAAAATCGAGTGACTATAGCATATCGCTGCAGTATGAATGATCGGTCGAAAAAGAAGTGTATTATGCTTTTCCATGATTTTACCAAGTTTGGTCGAAATCAGACATATATATAGTATAGATCCCATAGAAAAGTAAGGTCCAAAAAGTAGTCTTAGGTAGAAAAACTTTTTTTGTTTTCAATGGAAGCTGCAAGGGTATACAAAACTTCGACAGAGCCGAAGTTAACTTTCCCCTATTTTTTTTTATTTTAAGAAACTCTACGGTCCCAAAATTAAGTTTATTTTCAATTTTTGACAAACCCACTCTCGCCCCCAAAATTTGAAAAAAAGTCGTGTCTTCCTCAGTTTTATAGATAGAAAGTTCCTACCTTCTGGACATATTTAAAAATCCGGATTATTTTTCGATATGCAGAGTGATTGGTAAATATCGGATGAACGAACGTCAAGTTATGAACAGAAGAGATTTCGCAGCGGTAGCGCTGCTTTTTACTACTATTGCAGCAGCATAGGGTGTGCATAATACACTCATAAAAAAAGTCCCAAATTAACCCTTAAAACTAGAAATTCGCCTTTGAAATCCGTCCAACACACACACCTAAAATTGACAAAAATAATTTCTAAATATTATGGGAAGCTTTTCTTAACCAAATGGCTACTTTTCTTAGAACTAGAATCTCTTTCTGAATCATAAAAACATTTTCTAAAATAAGAAATTTTTTTTTAATATAGAGACAAGTTTTTCTTAATAATAGAAAGGTATTTTCTTAAAAGCAGAAAAATTGTTTAAGACCACCGGTTCAGGTCCACCACCGGGTCCTGGTCAGCACCGGGTCGGGTGGGGGTCAACACACGGTCAGTAGTGTTAGGTGTGGTAGGGTGTGTGTAGGGGTCCATCCACACCGTTCACCACCACCATCCAGACCACCACGGGTTGGTCCAGAGACCAACCGGTGGTGGTCTACCACCGGTAGTCCACCACAGGTGGTGGTCAGACACAACCGGTCAAGTACCACCGGTCCAGCTCCAGGTCCGCTTGTCGACAACACCCCAGCTGCTAATTTTTATTAAAAAATAAAAATTTCGGGACTGACTGGGATTAGAACCCAAGACCTTTGTCGAGCGCAACGACGGCGGCCGCTTAGACGGTTAGGCTATTCACAGCGTTGAAGTGGCACGTCTGATGGGCTACTTATTTTTGCACTGGAGCAAAATTTTGAAATCTAACGCTTTTTCAAAGCAGGTACTATCGCCATATTTTTAAGAAAATAGTTCCAGAAAATTTTTCTGTTTTTAAGAAATTACAGTAGTCTCTTTAAGGGCTACTATTTTCTAAAATTAAAGGTTAATTTTGCCCTATTTTTAAGAAAAAGACTTTAGAAAATGCGCCCTAATTATCAGAAAAATCTGGCTTTTCTTGTTTTTAGAAATGTTTTTTCTAAAAAATATTTTTATGATATTTTTCGATTTATTAGAAAATTTTTCTAAATACCAGGGCAAATTTTAAAATAGGACGATTTTCTAAAATTCAGGGCGAATTTTTTCTGAGTGTATAAATAAATTTTTACTCTAAACTTAATTAAACGTGACAAACTTTAATCAATTGGATAACAGTTCGATTTTAATAATTTTCATATTTATTTGTTTTTAACTTGTTTTGAGGTTGTTCGTGCTCAATTTTAGCAAAACGAGCTTAGATCAAGTACGTTTTTTAAGTTTAGTATTTTAGCAGTCGAGTTCGTTCGAACTTAATTTTAGTCAGACTTTTTTCGCTCTGTGTACTGGCCGACCTCTTGGGGTCGATAAGTTAGCATGTGCTGGCATGAAAAATGGCAAATATCTCAAATCGGGCATAATTGTAGCAACTTTGTTTTTTGAATATTTTATTTAACTTTTTGTAAGGTCAAATCTACTGGCACGTTAGGAATTTTTTTAAAGTTAAGCTAATTATTGTAAATTAGGTAAAAATAGGAGATTGAAAAAAAAATATTTTTAATTTGATAAATTAATTTTACTTTTTTCTATTTTACAAATTTGTATTTTAAATTTATTCTTTTAAACGGGGAGAATAAAAACTTTTCGAAGCTCTTAGGTCAAAAAAAATCATAAAATTATTTTATTTACTTTTTTTAATAGCTTGATCAATTCCTATTTAAAGTGTATCAATAGATTTGTTGTTTTTGCAAAACGAGTAACTGTGCGCCGATTCACACCGACTGCTTGCCGAAGTCAATCATCACTAAGTGTCAGAGAGGGACAGTTACAGTTTTCTGTCCTCTCTATTTGGTCAGGCCTGGACTAAAGTATGAATTGGTCAGCCGATATGAGCGATTTCTTCGTACTCTTAAGGAAGGTAGTCTATGTCTCTGCTCATGAAGCTCAATTTGTTGCCAAGTTAAACGCCTTTCTCTGCCTGTTCATTACTATCATCCTCTTGCACTGTGACCGTTGCAACAGTATCATCAGGGCTGAGTGACCACTTCGCTGCCGAATAGTTGGTTCAAAATGCCAGGACACAGCTGGGAACTAGGTATGTAATGAGCATACTACACTGATAAGGTATATAGCTGGGATCATACTCCGAATATGAGTGATTCTATGAATATGAGTGATTCTTTGATGCAGGGTGGGGTTTGGTAATAATTTTTATATTAATGATCATCGATTTTTTTTTATATATTTAGGGCCGATTTCACATCTTCTACACGTTAACTTACAAACTTACACCTATCTGCCACGTAAAATTACAAATAACAAAGTAAATTCTGGACTTATCTGTCACATAGCAGCTATCTAGAAGATGTGAAATCGGCCCTTGTAAACTGTAAAATGGCTTGACACAGCCCCAAAGGGCCAAAGTCAAGCTCCTTTCAATCTCTTGGCTTCAAAGCCAAGAAAAAACTTTTCATTAGATGTTCCGAGGCGGGATCAAAAATTTTTGGCTGGCGGACTGTTTTTGGGACCTGCCCATATGTATATCGACTTCAACTTACGCTCTCATTATACACTTGAAAAGTGTATTATAATTTTGGCCGGAAGTTTGGAACGCATAGAATCATCTACGATGATTCATCTCCG
The DNA here is from genome assembly GCA_018904265.1 of Lordiphosa collinella. Taxonomy (NCBI): domain Eukaryota; kingdom Metazoa; phylum Arthropoda; class Insecta; order Diptera; family Drosophilidae; genus Lordiphosa; species Lordiphosa collinella. Next base: position 191,114 of record JAEIFV010000173.1, on the reverse strand, counting down.
ACCACATAAAGTAAATATATTCTTGATCAGCATGACGAGCTGAGTCGATTGAGACGTCCGTCTGTCTGTTTCTACGAAAATTATCCTTCAGTCTTAAAGCTATCGAGCTGAAATTTTGCTAAGAGATATCTTTTAGCTGCACACTGCACATATGTCGGAACCGAAAATCGGATGGTTACTTCTTGTAGCTGCCATTCAAATTATTTTTTTTTCGTTTTTTTTTTTAATTTTCCGATGTCACAAGACATAAAGCTTATAAATTAAGTCATTGGATACCGTCAGTGGTCACAAGATTCAAGTGTATTTAAACTTTGGCATGGACGAAGTTAGCTTTGCTTTCTCGTTTTATACTGAGTTGACACCCAGCTAAATCAGTTTAGCTTGTCTGAGTACCATGTTTTTGAACGGTTTTATTATTATTTTACAGCTAAAAACAGGAATTCAATCAAAACAGTTCAAATTGTATTTCAAATATTTGGCGCCTCATCCTTGCGATGAGACCAGAGCGATAGCAAACTTATCAATTCGAGCTTATCGCTTATCGAGAATAAGTGTATCGTTATCGTTGTGCGAGAGTTGCCACACTTTCAAAGTCGCAGAGAGTAGGCTTTGCTTGAACTGCACCTCTCCACATTGACTACTCTGTGTGCCAAACGTAAACAAATGGAGAAAGTCCATAAATTTAAATAAATTGCTTTAAACTAGACTGATTTTCAAACAAAAAATATAAAAAAGTTTATAAAATGATACGCGACTGGATACCCGTGTTGTTTTGCGGCCTGGCGATTCCCATTTCGCTGTTCATGTGGCTGGGCAATGTGGCCTTCTCCAAAGTGTGGACCGGCAACGCCTTCGAGGGTAAGATTAGTGGGCGCATCTTGGCCAAAAGGTTATCTATTAGATTGATTTATTTGTTTGGCACAGAACCCCGGGTGATAGCGCCCATGCGTTGGCTCTTCTCGACCCTGGCGCCCTTGGCCCTCATGACCGTGGCCCTGCGCAGGAGATCCGTCAACAAATCTGGAGCAGCTCTTGGCATACTGGTGGCCTTCGTCCTGTCCATAGCCAGCCATCCGTTCTTTGCCAGCCTGGTTGTGTTCTTCTTCAGCTCCTCCAAAGCCACCAAGTTCCGTGGTCACCTGAAGAGGAAGTTCGAGGTGGACTTTAAGGAGGGCGAGGGACAGCGCAATTGGGTGCAGGTGTTGTGCAACGGGGGCATGGCCGCCCAGCTGGCATTGCTGTATCTCCTTGACTGTGGCAGTGGCGAACGAGCCATAGATTTTGTGAAGGAGTATCGTTCCAGTTGGCTGGGCATAGCCGTCATGAGCTCGTTCGCCTGCTGCAACGGTGACACATGGTCCAGCGAATTGGGCAGTGTGCTGTCCCAGCGTGATCCCATCTCCATCATCAGTTGGCGTCGTGTGCCGCGCGGCACCAACGGGGGAATCTCTTTAATTGGCGTGGTGGTCAGTCTGTTTGGTGGCCTGCTGGTGGGCTTGGGATATTTCGTGACCGTACGCTACACAGTTGAGGCCAAAATGTTACTGGTGAGTCCACCTCAATGGCCCATCATAGTCTTCGGTGGACTGGCCGGACTCTTTGGCTCGCTGCTGGACTCGGTGCTGGGTGCCATTTTGCAATATTCCGGCATTGATGCCCAAGGCAAGATAGTGGACGCGCCGGGCAAGAATGTGCGCCATGTCAGCGGCTTAAAGATCCTGGATAACCACAGTGTCAATCTCATCTCCAGCATTGTCATGGGCGTCTCCATGCCACTGCTGGCTCTCAAGTTCTGGCCCGTCCGTTGAATGCTGGTTCCTAGATTTTTCATATTTATATTAAGGCTTCCACGCTAAGCGAACTACTACACTAACCGAAAACAAACGAGACTTTATACACTTAAATGTTGTTGCAACGATAGACTCGAAAACAAAAGTGCGGGGAGGGGAGGAAAGCAAAAATTGTAAACTGTTTTGTACCACTTTGGGGACATTGTTAACTGTTGAACACACGAATGTTATTATAACTAACGTTTTAGATTCTAGGAAACGATGAAATTTTTGATGTGCATTAAAATTTTTGTAAAGCAATTTGAAATATGATTCTCTTGTTAGTTGAAAAATGATACTTGCTAGAAAGAAGAGGGAAAAGCTGGAGGGAAATGCAGCTAATCAGCAGTCCACAAACTAGATTCAGCTTACAGCAAACTAAATAGCTTACAAATTCAAGGAGAGAGTCTCACTTTATAGGACGAAGCTAAAATAAATTAAACCTCCGAATCGAACTTTTTGCAGAATCTGAGGTGGATCTTTAAAGTTGGAGTTAGGTACATAAACTTTTATCGTAAATATTGCCTTTTTATACCCTGTTCCCATAAAAAATGAGAAAAGGGGGATCATGAAGTTGTGCAAAAGTCTGTAACAGCCGAGTCGATAAAGCCTTGTTCGCCTGTCCGTGCATCCGTCTATATGAATGCGACGATCTCAGAGACTATTAAAGATAGACAAAAGTTTTTGATTGTGTATACCAGAGTTGTAAAAAATTTAAATCATTTTATCTTTTAATTCTTTTTAATTTTTTACTTCGTGATTGCACTCAATTTTCTTTAAATAATTAAATTTGAAATCTTCTTGAAATCATTGATGATTGCTATATGGTGATTCATAATTCTTTTGGAGCAATCAAGAAGAATTATATTTTGATTGCAATCATTTGATTTAAATCTAAAAGATTTCAATCATTGAATTAAATCAAGAAAATGCAATCATTTTGATTTACATGTAAAATTTAATTTTAATCTTTTGAATTAAATGTTATCTGATTTTAAAAATGGCTTGACACAGCCCCAAAGGGCCAAAGCCGAGCCTCTCAATCTCTTGGTTTGTGCGCTTCTAATTTTCGCACAAGAAAAAGCGACCTACAGTTTAACGCCGAAGTTTCAGAAGCTTTCCATGGCTAATTACTACAAAGCTGGCGCCCAACAGCAGAGAGGGGTGGCCGGGTGTAAAGTTTTTTCAAAGAAAAAACTTTTTCATTAGATGTTCCGAGGCGGGATCGAGCCCACGACCTCTTGCACAGCGGTCGCGCACGCTGAGCCACCCGGGTATTGATTTAATAAAAAATTTTAGTCCAGCCTGTAAATCTTATCATAAACAAATTAAATTTAAAATAAATTAGGCAATAAAATCCATTAACAAGCTATTATACTGAATCTTGAAGAAACGCATAGCAAAACTAATTTGACCCTAGTTCCCACTATGTTGTTGATTTGTAACTGTTATTAAGTCGCGAAAAAATACCAAAGAGGATACAAATTATTAATTATAATCAGGGCTGCAAACCAAAAAGTTTTTCCGGAGCTCCGGCTCGCGGGTTCGTACCAAAATTTATCAATGGTTAAGGTTCGGAAATTTGGATTCGAGGTGTGTAACTTGGTGCTCTTTGCTTACGTCTGGCAACATCATTATTCTTTTTCAACACTTTACTGATGTATTGTTGGCTGCAATTAAATTTGCTGGCTGTATCTCGTTGACTTATGTTGTCCTTGTTGTTAAAAAGTTGGGCTAGCTGGTCATAAAGTTTGCTTTCCGACCACTTCCAACTTCTCTTTTTATTATTGCAAAATACAATAAATAGTGCGTTTGCCCCCTTGGGTAAAAAAGTTTACTGTAAACACTTTTTGTCAGCGTGCATTTCGTAGAATTTTGCAACGCGATCACGCAGACATTCTTGCTCGGACGGCATGATGGCGACTACTTGATCCTTTCGACCAAATCCATTAATGCAATTCTTTTGTATATGACTAGTACAAAATAAATAAACTGTCAAATTTTCTTAAGTTATTTTTTAGAAAAAGTTTTGGAAAAAGTTGGTTAGGGGCAACTCGGCTTCCATTTTGTCAATCAGTAACTGCGTTCCTTTTGTATAAAGATTAATAAAAAGATGAATGCTTTTTATACCCTTGCAGAGGGTATTATAAAATTGTGCTGATGTTTGTGTCACGCGTTAAAAAAAGCTTTACGCACCACGACAAGCTGAGTTGGTTTAGCCCTGTCCGACTGTCCGTCCGTCCGTCTGTCTGATTCTATGCTATCTCCTCCGTCAGTTTGAAAGCTATCCTCACCAAACTTTGCACGAAGTCTTCTGGTACATATACGCTGCACATTTGTCGGAACCGGCCGGATCGGATGACTATAGCATATAGCTGTCATAGGAACGATCGGTCGAAAATCTAGTTTTAGTGAGAAAACCTTTTTTGTTTTCAATTAAAACGCCTCCAAACATCGTATTTCTTAGTTTACTATGCTTCTTCATGATTCCACCAAATTTGGTAGAAATTTGACATCTGTATAGGATAGCTGTCATAGAAAAGTAGAGTCTGAAAAGTAGTCTTAGAAAAACTGTTTTGTTTTCCATGGAAATGTCCTCAAAACTGGCATGTATTTGTTTTATATGCTTTTACACAATTCTACGAATTTTGGTCAAAATTGGATGACTATAGCATATAGCTCCCATAGGAACGATCGGTCGAAAAACTAGTTCTTGTGAGAAAAACTTTTATGTTTTTGATAGAAAAGGCTCTTACGTTGGCATATACTTATTTTATAAACCTTTAACAATTCTACCACGTTTTATCAAAGCTATAGCATATAGCTGCAGTATGAATTGAAAATCTTCGCTATTTTTGACTTTTCTAACTTCGCCTCTACATATTTGACCGTCTAAATAATAATCTAAGCTCAAGAAAATTTTCAAATTTTGCGACTTCTTTGACCTTCATATGTTTACCACCTCCTAGCATTTTGGACGCTTTTAATCTACATCTTCCATTTACCAACGCAAATTTCGCGGTTTTTAGAACTTAAAATCCATTGCCTGTAAGCGTCCAACCATTCCTCAAAGTTTTTTCGCAATGATCGGTTTAACTTTGCAAATTTCTCGTTTGTGGACGATTTCCTACATATTTTTTCATTCTAAAAATCTTCGCGGGCAAGCGTCCAACTATTCCCCAAAGTTTTATCGCAATTGAATGAACGGTATTATTTTTTCAACTTCGCTGTTTTTGGACCATTTTCCTCTCATTTCTTTAACTCGGAACCTTCCCGGGCAAGCGACCAACCATTCCCAAAAGTTTCATCGCAATCCGAAATTGAGCGATTTTTGCGAATTTTGCGGTTCTTGGACCATCTTCCGCTCATTTCTTCAACTTGGAAACCTTCCTGGGCAATGGTTCATTACAATCGGATGAGCGGCATAATTTTGCAAATTTCTCGGTTTTTGGACCATTTTCCGGCGTCGCCCGGGTCCTTATGATTCTTATGACAGTGATTATATTCAAGCCAGTGCTATACTGCAAATCGATATAAACATTTTGGACCGTTCGATCTTTTCCTCATTTACCCGTCTTCATGATAATATAAACTCATGAATATTTTGCAAATTTTGTGACTTTTTTGACCGTTTGGTTTATACCTACTATTTAACCGTCTACAGTTGCCCACTATCAATCTTCACAATAATCCAACCATTGGCCAAATTTTCATCGCATTCGGATGAGCGGTAAAGTTTTTTTAAATTTCTCGGTTTTTGGACCATTTTCGCCCATATCTTCAATTAAGAAAACTTAGCAGGAAAGCGTCCAATCATTTCCCAAAGTTTCATCACAATCGAACATTTTGTAAATTTTGCGGTTTTGGACCATTTTGCGGCCATATCTTCTACTTGGAAACCTTCCCGGGCAAGCGTCGAACCATTCCCCAATGTCTTACCAAAACTGTAAGTTTTGCAATTTTCGCGGTTTTTGGTCCAATTTCCGCAAATTTCTTCAACTAAGAAACCATCCCGGGCAAGTGTTCAACCATTCCCAAAAGTTTCATTGCAATCGGATAAACGGTATAATTTTGCAAATTTCGCGGTTTTTGGACTATTTTCTTGCCATTTTTTTTAACTTAGAAACCTTCCCTTGTACGCACTCAACCATTTCCAAAAAGTTTCATCGCAATCGGATGAACGGTTTAGGCAGGCATAAGGGACAGACAAACATTCATTTTTATATATATTAGCTATAAAACCATTAATATAGGTCGTACAAAAAGGTTCAACCCGATTTTGGAAGATTGCATAGAATAAGATAATTACAAAAATTTAGATATTTTAGATTCGTATAGTTTTTCTAACTAGTTTTATGGCTAAGTTATAAGAAAAGTGCTTTTTTTTCCAACTTTGGGGCTCGTGAGCGACCTCTATCTGCGTGAAACTTTATATTTTTTAGTTTTACATCAAATCGAATGATTTTGGGCTATGAGAGCTAAAAAAAACACTTCCAAAAGAGGGCCACCTTAATATATATTTTGGTCAGAGATGCTTCTTCAATGCGTAACAAACATCCGGACAATTTTAAAATACCCTCTGCAAGGATAAAAAATCGTGCAGCAAGTGTATACAAAACTTCGGCTGAGCCGAAATTTACTTCCCCCTATTTTTCAAATTTAAATTAAAGTAATTGTATCTTTTGGTTTTTTATGGTCGCTATATAATTCAGCTTACATAGTGGTACCATAGTATAATTTAGCTTAGGTAAAATTTAATTTGATTTGAATTGGTTAATTAATGTGCCTGCCTAAAAATGCTTATGAAAATTTCTCTTAAACCTGACGTGTTGGGGGAAATTACAAAATTAATTAGGTGACTACAGGGTTAGTCCGAAGGACCGCCGGTTCGGTTCATCAGCTGGAATTAGCGGTTTGGTTTGGTTCTTGTGTGATTTCAGGTATTTCTTTTGATGCTAGACACTATCCAGTTTATGGTACATCCTACTTCAAGAATATTTATCACATCTTCTCGTTAGTCTTTCTTTTTCCCCTCTCATTTGGGCGAAAGTTGTTTCACTTATTGTATTTACAAGAGATAATCATAAGAAACAAATTCATCATCAAAACCAAATGCAACTGCATCATCTGCATACAACAAGGTTGATTGAACCCAACAAACAAGTTCTGTCAACTGATTGGAATCTCCAGAGATACGAAATGTGTAGTTCAATAAAAAGAATCTAAACACTAAAAGCCTAATTGGGCGTGGGTAGACTACAGCGCAGGTTGGTATAAAAGATACCTCAAATTTGTCAACGGCCGACAGAAGTCAAGCAACTGCAATGGGAGACAGAAGTGCAAGAATTTGGAGCAGAACTTGGCTAGTAATCCTATTACTCATTGGTGGTAAGTAACTCGAATACAATTGATTAACACAGAATGTTACAAGTAAGTCTTTTCCTCTAGTTCTTGAAGCCGCTCCTGTCACTGAGGACGAAGTAACCCATCCACCACCTACAGATGTCGAACCCGAATCACGAGATCTGCTGGATGATGACGAAGAACTTGATGGTAGAAGCGCTTATGTCAATAATCAATTTGTGCCCAATGATCCAGTGGAACTAGTGGATGACGATCAAAATGCTCCACTATATGAGATACTGCAAAAGCAAATGGAACAAGTTTTATCGTCGACAGGACCTGATATGCCCATCTATGAACAAAAATTGGAAGAGGATAAGGTGAAAGCTCAACGAGGTGGCCAATTACCACCCCATAAACCATCACTGTTTAGCCAGTATACTCAAAATGGTTCGGAATTAGATGAGGAGTATGATGATGAGGAGGATCTTTCCGATCAAACCTACAGCGGAAATGAAAAACCAGATGTCTTGCCAAGCACTGAAGAGGAAGAACCGTCAGAGACTGGGTATCCGGCACCACAGTTGACCAAGCCCATTCACAACCCAACCAGTAGCACCACCCGTCGCCCACATAAGCGTCGAACCACCACATCTCTACCAAAAACTACACGATTGCGTAGTTCCCCCCAACCGAAAGTCATTACAACCACCCCAAGTCCACTCAATATAACCACCACCTTAACACCACCAACTATCTCCAGTACCGGCAAATACAAAAACCATTCCAAACCACTTCCAAGTGCATTAAACTCTCTGCCCCATGATCCACAAATTCATCAACACAAACGTCGCATAATTTTCAAAACCATTTCCACCGGATCGCAATTTGTTAATTCACCGATTGGTGATCTCATGATTAAATTCTCCGTAGGTTTTGCTAAGCCATCCTCAGGCATAGTGGCGCCACCTAACGAGGCCCTGCGAGCCTTTTCCAATAGTTTACTCCGAAATATTGAATTACATAAACAGAAAAGAGCTAATAAAGTTTAATATATTCATTCCTAAATTTTCTTTAAATATAAATCTCTTAGCCCGACTGACTGACTGATAGATAACACTACATCAAGAAGTTCCAGATATTCCTTACAAAAACGGATTATCTATGGTGTAATTTTTTACTTAAATAAACTTGTCTCTGGTATTTTCATAACTCCATTGCCTTAAAACTATATCATTTTAAATAGCGGAAAAAAAACGATTTCGGGCTAACCCCTAAGTTGATATAACGCAGCAATCCATAAAGTCCCAAGTTCGAATCCCAGAACAGGTAAGGTTAAAATTAAATGTTTTTGTAAGTTTTATTGGTTTTTCAGAAAAAAGACTTTAGTGAACCATCAATCAACCCACATAAAAATAATGCTATATCTTCATAAAATTTATATCTACAAAATTAACTTAAGTTTAAATGTTAGTCCAAAGCTTTTTATATAAGTATATGAGAGTTTCGCTGTAGGAATGTAGGAACTATAAAACTGGATTACTTTTTGGTGGTGCATTAGTTTTCGGATATATACTGACTAAAATATAGGCCTTTCTATTGCCTATATAAGGCGTTGTTAGGTCACACATTACCTACTAATTTAATTGCATAGAATGAGTAATAGAGTCTTAAAATTAAGTCCAATATTCCTTGGTTATCATTTTAAGTAATAAGGTAAGGTAATATTAAGCTTTTTTGCAGAGTGTTTGAAATGTGGTTTTTATTGATAGATTTCGGGTTTTCAGATCACAAAATAAAAATAGGGGAAGTTAACTTCGGCTCGGCCGAAGTTTTGTATACCCTTGCAGTTTGATTTTCTAAATAAGACTACTTTTCGGACCTTACGTTTCTTGGGGCGCTATACTATATAGATGTCCGATTTCGACCAAACTTAGTGCAACCATGGAAAAGTACTTCAAACTGTTAGTTACGAAATTTGGAGGCGATCCCAATTTAAAACAAAAAAGTTTTTCTCACTAGAACTTCTTGTTCGATCGATCATTCATACTGCATCTATATGCTATAGTCATCCGATTTTGACAGAACTTTGTAGAATTGTGTAAAAGTATATAAAATAAATATATGCCAACGTAAGGGACGTTTTCACTAAAAACAAAAAAGTTTTTCTCACAAAAACTAGTTTTTCGACCGATCGTTCCTATGGCAGCTATATGCTATTGACATCCGATTTTGACCAAACTTTTTAGAATCGTGTGGGAGCATATAAAACAATTACATGCCTACATTGAAAACAAAAAAGTTTTTCTAACGAAGACCAGGAGCGGATCTAGGATTTGACTTTGGGGGGCAAAGAATCTCTCAGGAAAATTTTTTTAAACCGAAAAATGTTAATTTATTTTTGTATTACGCGCAGAGAAAAAATTAAAAATTGCAAGCTCGGATCAAGAATCTTCGATTTCAAAAATACAGTAAGAATGAAAATTCGTAATTCAAATGCAAATTTCTTAATCCAAAATTTTTTTCCGAATTTTTTTGATTCATTCGTTTTCAACTATTTAACTACTAATTATTTAACTTTGATTTTTTCGTTCAACTACTATAAAATAAACTCTGGAATGAGAGCGAATTTTGTCTCGATTATAAGAAAAGATTTTCTAAAGTTTAAAATAAACAATAATTTTTCCCAAATTATTCCTTAATGATTATTACTTTATGTACATTAGGGTGTGTTTTTAAGGGCAAAATTTAGATTTAGTATTGGCGCTCCCTAAAAAGGTTCCTTTTGTATTATAGATAATAAAATTTCAAACAAAAAAAAATCGGTTCTAATGAGCGCGACGGGGCCATAAAGTTTGCTTTAAAAATTAAGTATTCGCCACGAATTCTACATCGAATTACCAACAATCAGATCGGTTCTACATGTTTCGAGTTGTCACTTTTGAAATTCTGACAAGGCATTCGATTTTTTTAAACAAAATTTCCCAATATTGTCATAAGCTCGACAGTCGACTGCGTTAAGATGCCGACTCAGCATTTCAAAATATATTAGAAAAACTCTTCCAGAAACAGGTCTTTTATTTTTTTTTTAATATTCATGAACGAGTTTAATTTAAAATCCTCGATGCATTAGCCCCCAATGTTTGGATTTATTGCATTATAGCCAATTAAGTTTATTTGATGGCGAAATATACTAAATACACTAAATAAATATAAATTAATATAGTACTTATCTGAACAAAGCTGTAGGGCTTTCTGAAATAAATTGATCGTTTTTGTGTATTTGTGATCAGAAAATGCATATAATGAAAAGTTCATTTCTCGGATTAAGCGTAATCATCCCACAGCCCAAATCGCAGAGCCAAGAAATCAAAGATTTTGGAATTATTCCTTACCAAGCGTATCTTCGGCTTGTTCAAACTTTCAGGTTGGAGAAAATTGCATGAAAAGTTTTAAGGTGGTGTTTCATCGGGAGCTCTAAACCCGATTTTTTACATATTTCTTTCATTTATACCCAATCATTTTATCAGTGTAAGTCACTTATAAGCAAGTGAACGAAGCTCTTGTCACATTTTCTGTAATTTGCACTTTATTTCAAGTCTCTAGTTGATCTGGGGCCCGAGATATTTCAATTAAAACCATGGCGCTCCAGTGATGGTTCTGAGAATTCTTGATTGTGATCTTTGGAGGATGTCCACAATTGTCTCGTACAGGCATTTAAGCGAGCCATACGTCCAGACAGGCTTTATGAGGACTTTATATTCCAGTTTCAGAGGGGAACGGGAGTTGATTAGCCAATGAAGGCTGTTGGCCTTTAGCTTGATTTGAAGCTTTTTCGACTCTATCGGGGTGTTCTGGAAATCTCTAGAGATTTAGGCGTTTGCAATAGTGAAGTCGGTGTCCCAGACTCGGGTGTCGTTCGAAAGTCTCGCAGTCGAAAGGAGTGTGCATAGATTATGGTCCTACAACAAAAACAGTGCTGATAAATTGCGGGGTCTGGGTGACATCGCTAGTTTGTTGGGACATTATTGGCAGGTTTGTGTATATGGTTTGCAAAATCTCCCAACAAAGTAAAAATTTCTAAACTAACCGACTGAGATTTTCTAGACACTAGAATTGTTCTGGTTGGAATTTGTTGGTATGATGTATACAGCGTATGTTCAATGTGAGTGCACACCTAGGTATACAACATCGTTTGATTGCGGGATCTGGGTACATGCTAGTTTGAGGACATTTTCATTGAAAACAAAAAAGTTTTTCTAACTAAGACTACATTTGTGACTCTACTTTTCTATGTCAGACAGCTATTTGCTATAGTCATCCGATCCGGCCGGTTTCGACAAATGTGCAGCGTATTTTTACCAAAAGACTTTGTGCAAAGTTTCGTGAGGATAGCTTTAAAACTGACGGAGGAGATAGCATAGAAACAGCCGGACGGACAGAAGGACAGACGGACAGGGCTAAATCAACTCAGCTCGTCATGCTGATCAAGAATATAAATACTTTATGTGGTCGGAGATGTTTCCTTTTATGCGTTACAAACATCCGGACAATTTTATAACACCTTCTGCAAGGGTATCAAAATAAGTAATTTCAATAATTTTTATTCAAAGACGAAAAATGTTGGCTTATCCTGTGCAGTATAGGATAAGCCGACGGCCTGTATAGAATTAGTTGAGAAAGCTATTGAGAGATAGCTAGAAATATTAAACGGCTTTAAAATTCGGCTTTGTAAGGTTTACCCTATTTATGATGTAATAAAAATTAAAAAACTTGGGTGTAATCTACAGCTCAAAGAAACATCTGCCTAAAAGCATTTTACTTATGGTTGTTCCAAATCTAACCGACGCGTCGTCTGGTTTTTTGTTCAATGCCTCAAACTGAAAATTTACATTTAATATGCATATTTGTCCATATTACAAGTTATTTTAAATACTTTTGTCGTTTATTACATTTCTTAACGCATGAAAAAATAAATATTACCTTAAATTAAAAGTCTAGTTTACCAAATATCTCAGCTTATCCTGATTCGCTCTGGGTAGGGTGTGCTCTACCTGGATCTGGGCCAGGGGAGCAGTTGTCACTGGCTTAGCCTCAGTTACTTTGGCTTTGACCTCATCCACTATCATAGGTGGAGTTCTAGTTGGGACTGGCAGCTTCAAAGGCATAGGGGGTAAGGCAATGCTTTCCACCGGGACAGGAATAGGCACTGGAGCAGACACTTGAGTTAAAGGTACAACCAGTGGTTCCACTTTTTCAACTTTTTCCTCGCTGCTTTCACTGCTGTTATCCTTCTCCTTGTCCTTCTGCTCACTGAGTTGTGTGGCTTCCGTTTGAGTAGCACTATCGCGGTAGTAGGGCGAGCACTTGAATTTTTTATCAGTGTAGGCTGTCTCCTTGGGATATGCTTGCTGGCACTGCTCATAGTCAAAGTCCGTCCAAAGACCATGCGAGCGACACTTGGCCACATTCAATTTGCATTTGTTATAGAACACGGCCACTTCGGTGGAAGTCTTACCACAAATGGGTTCATAGAGATCCGTGCAATCATCATCACAGAGATAACCCTCGCTCAGGGACTGAGCTGCGCTATTGATGGCGGCAGAGTTGGACATTTGACAATTGCCTTCACATTGGAACCAGGCTATGGGTATGGCCAGATAAGGAGGACTTTGACGCTTTTTGGATGCATCCTCTAGAGGAGCGTAGGTGCGTTTCACATAATAGCCATGTTCTTCGGTGGATACTTGAGTGTTGCCAGCCAAATTGGTGGAACTCGACCACTTGGTTTTGGTTTTGGTCTTATCGTGATGATGATGATGATAATCGTCCCCGCTTCCTTTGTGCTTGCGACGCTTGGCCTCGCCGGGCGCCACGGAAACCAGCAGCAGGAGAGCAGATACTGGAAAATATCATAAAAGTTGCCACAACTAGATAATCTTGCACTAGTTCAATGCTCTTACCTATCACCAATAAAAACTGACTTGTACGCATTTTATACGGGACTTCCTATAACTGTCCAGCTGCTCGTGTGCATAACAACTGATCGCATCTCACGAAGCGAAGCGTCTTAAGTACCCTGGTGTAGAAGTTAGGGGGAATTCTTTTTCCCCATTTACCGGTTTTCTTGGTAATCTGCAGCCAAGTTGTTTTCTTATTTTTGTGTTTTTGTTTACTCTTCTTCCACCAAAAAATAAAAGTCAACGAAAGTACGCAAAGTTTGGTGAAATTTTTATGCAAACTCATGTGTTTGTCATTTATCAGTGTACCCTTTATTCTAGAATGCTGGACTTGGAACTGGTTGTGGGTTTTTAACACCTTGCCTGTCCTCCACCCATCGCCGTAAGTTTAAGCCGGTTCTTTGAAAAATGGGTCAATCTGGAAAGGTTTAGTGATCTCGTTTCGTTTTATGGTCGGAGGCTGAGTTCTTACCTGCCCGGCAGCTGTCATTTGTGTTAGCAATCAAAGCTGCTTGTTATCATTGCCCGGATTAGCATTAAATCAGTCTGTGTTGATCTATGGGCGAGTAATTGTTGTTCTTCATCTGGGAGTAATTGTTGTTCTAATTACCGGGTCATTGTTGTGGTTGAATTCAGATTGGAGTACAGATTGATGTGTGAAATTAACTTTTCTTTTTGGCAACTTTCCTTCTATGACTTGGATTTATGGTCATTGTGATGGGCTGAGTACTGATTCATAGATATAGGTAAAGTACGAGCTAGTGTTGGTCAGTTTTTCAATTTTAGGTGAGAAACTTTGCTGTTCAGTTCATTTGGTTCAGTCGCTCAGTTACTTATACGGTGCAGAAAGTGCTCAGTCTTTCACTCTTTAATGAGTTCGTGCTTAGATATTAATGCCTTTCCAGGGTGTATTCGATTGAGAATAAATGTGAACCTTCGGAGTCGCATTTATTAGATTAAATAGATTGATATCTGTACGGTTAAGGTTTGTTAAACCCCAAAATTTATTGATATTTCAAATAGCGTCCTACCATTTCCCAACGTTTCGTCGCAATCGGATGAACGGTTTAATACTTTTTTGGTAACAGGTATAAAAAAAAGTCGCAATTCCCTAATGCTATTGGATTTACTAAGCAAATATTTCTTGGCTAACATTATTCGGAGAATTCTAATCTTGCACCAAAAAGTGTGCAACACGTAAATGTAAATTTACTTTGTAGATATTTGTTAAAATATATTTAAATTTGCCGCCAAACAAATCATAATATACTTTAAGGGGCATTTATACTAAAACTTACACTAATAAGTAAGCACACGCAAAATAAAATACTGGATTAAAGGTGTGTTCTCACCCTGCAAACATTCTTTATCGCGTATGATAAGAATGCGATTCGCCTAGTAGGTATCGCTTAACTCTTCCGATATCGCATTATTATCGCATTATTCCGAATGAAATTGCTTTCAGTTTACTTTTGGCAAACCACGGTCCAAACGAAATCGGCACGGGAGAATCAAGCAGAACGATGGAAAGTGGAACATGCGGAAACGAGAGTGGCTGACTTTTACGTTTTACTTTTCGTTTTTGCTGCCTCTTTTAGCAGACATTTCTGCAGACATTTAACAAAAATTGTAATTTTCATTTAGTTAAAGACTTAAATGCAATTCAAATTACATAAATAAGTTCTAAATTGATCACAGCATAAGGGAAAATTAGCTTAATGTACATTTGGCAACTGTACGAGTGCGTAATTTGGCACCTACTTTTCATTTTACTGGCCAACAAGCCTAACTTTTTAAAACGCTTTCGTTTTTGTGTTGCGAGAAACTGAATAAATTCCTTTTCCGAAAAGTTCTATTGAAATAAAAGTTAGAAAAGTTAAAATGGCTTTACACAGCCCCAAAGGGCCAAAGCCGAGCTTCTCTCAATCTCTTGGCTTGTGCGCTTCTAATTTTCGCACAAGAGAAAGGGATCTACAGTTTAACGTCGAATCCGAACGGCAGTTTGAGAAGCTTTTGCATGGCTAATTACTACAAAGCTGGCGCTAACACCAGAAAGGGGTGACCGGGTGTAAAGTTTATTCAAAGAAAAAAACTTTTTCATTAGATGTTCCGAGGCGGAATCGAGCCCACAACCTCTTGCACAGCGGTCGCGCACACTAGCCGCTGAGCCACCCGGCCATCTATATATATAAAATAAAGTGGTGTTAGTTACACCACTTATAGCTCAAGAAAGGCTGAATCTTTGATTTGTTGGATTTGTACTGGACCCGCCTAACAGAATCGCGCATAAAAAGTATATCGACTCTGCTGTTGATGCCGATCAAGAATATATACTTTACAGGGTCTTAGGTGCTTCCTTCTTGCTTTAACGTATATATGCACAAACTTAATAAATACATAAATGGGAAACGACAATCGCTGAAGCAATTATATCTGAATCCCCAAGTCAGATCTTGAGACGAATGAGGAGATGCATGACCAGGCTTTGCTCTTGATTGAAGACATGTGTTACGTTATGTGCGGCAGTTTGTTTGTCAGGCTAAGAATGCCTGCGCAAGATCGGGGAGTGAATGATGCATTTAATAGAGAATTGGAGCGCGATCTTGAATACGATCGACATGAATTACTCCAATCAGTTCAAATGAATGTACCCCTGTTGAACCCTCAACAGAGGAAAGTCTATGATACATTAATAAAGGCTATACATAATGGAAATTGTTGCTTATTTTTCTTGGATGCCCCCGGTGGAACTGGGAAGACATTTCTCATGTCATTGAAATCATCCAATCTGTGGAGCTTTGTGAAGAAACGTCAGCTGTCATGAAAGATGCATTGCAGAACGATCCATCTGCTCAAGATTTTTCCAAGCAATTGCTGAATAAAGGTAATGGTCGTGTCCCTGTCGATGAATCGAGCGGAATGATTTAATTTCCTCCGAATTTTTGCAATTTCGTCTCATCGAAAGACGAGCTAATCAAAAAAGTATTTCCGAACATCATTGCTAACCTCAAAAATATTGAATGGTTGAATGAGCGAGCAATTTTAGCGGCTAAGAATAAAGATGTGGATGACTTAAACTTTGTAGTTTAAAATCAGATAATTGGTACTCTGCATTCATTCAAATCTTTCGACTGTGTAACAAACGAGGACGATGCCACCAACTAAGCATCATAATTTTTTAGACGCCTTGGATATGCTTGAACTACCACCGCACAATTTGCATCATTTGTCATCATGCTTCGAAATCTAAACCAACCAAAACTATGCAATGGAACGCGCTTGGTGATAAGAAAATTGATGACCAATGTGACTTACGCGGCGATATTTAAAGAAAATTATAATGGTGAAGAAGTTCTCATTCCGAGGACGAATTCGATTTCCGATTCGCCACGATGATTAACAAATCACAAGGCCAGCCCTTAAAGGTTTGTGGTCTGAATTCGGAAAATGCATGTTTTTCTCATGGTCAGTTGTACGTGTCATGTGCACGTGTCGGCAAACCCCCTGCATTATTTATTTTTGCTCCTGATAACAAAACTAAAAATGTTGAATATCGCAAGGTTCTTTAATGTCGTCTTTAGTCGTATAGACCAGAAGAGGGCCTTAAGTTAACTCACAATTTATTATTGTTATT
The DNA here is from genome assembly GCA_018904265.1 of Lordiphosa collinella. Classification (NCBI taxonomy): domain Eukaryota; kingdom Metazoa; phylum Arthropoda; class Insecta; order Diptera; family Drosophilidae; genus Lordiphosa; species Lordiphosa collinella. Next base: position 174,348 of record JAEIFV010000173.1, on the reverse strand, counting down.
TATTGTTAGGCGGTACTAAGTTCGCCGGGCCATCTAGAATTACTATAAGTAACAAAACTGCATACGAATTCTATCTATATACTATATATACTAGTTGAACACCCTTTGTTGCCCGGAGCCTTTGCATTATGAGAATATGTTTAAAATTTTCAACTTGATGCAAATCAATTTTAAATAGGGGAAAAATCCAACTTCATATTTCCAACCCACACACAAAATTTCATGTTTATAGCTCAACTTAGTTTTGAAATTTGTTAAACGTCTAACACTCACATTATAAGCCTTAAGATCTCTTTTCCTATCAAAAGGTATGGACCTGATCCACTTTTGTTGTGGTTCAATTGGATCTGCGAAAATGTCCATCTTGATAGTACCAGACTACACACACACACATACAACCAAAGAATACCAACCTAAAGATTGAATTTCAATTTCGTAGCTTAAATCTTCTAAGATATGGCCCTGAACCACTTTTGAACGGGTTCGAAACCGCTTACAAACAAAATTTTAAGTTCGTAGCTTAAACTTCTGAGATATGGCTCTGAACCACTTTTGAACCGTTTTTAATTGCTTTCGACCCGGTTCACAAACATGACACATAGCCTATCAGTCGTTCCTGATCGCGATGAACATACACTAGTCCGCAAAATTATTTTGACAAAAGAATGTTCATAATTAAACCATTATATCTTTCAAACAAAAAATCATAAAATGTTGTAATTTTTATAAAATACTGGTATGAAAGTAAGCTTTCATGAACAAATCCAATTTTTAAAAATATACTTTTTTTCCAGAAAATGTTGTCCATAAAAATTGGCAAAATTAGACATTTTCCTCATTTTTATATTTAATTTACAGTTAATCCATTGGAGATATGGAATTTCTAAAGCCAGATTCGGGTTCAGCATGAAAAAACTTGTCTAAAATCAATCATTCTTGCTGTTGAGCTGTGCGGTTCTGTGCTGAGAATAAATCAATTTTGAAATCTTGTCAAAATACTTATACCAACCACTATTTGGACAATTCGACTTATATTTTCTAATCCAAGCAGCTGATTGAGGACTACTTATGATTTATTGAAAGCTTACTTTCATACCAGTTTTCGATAAAAATTTCAAAGTTTTAGGATTCTTTGGTTAAAAGATATAATGGTTTAACTATGATAATTTTTTTGTCAAAATAATTTTGCCGAATAGTGTACTGTGAAAAGTTCGTTAAGATCGGTTCAGAGTTCTAGACGCCTATAAGGTACAAACATGCAAACACCGAAGTTTCTCTGGCCACTTATCGATCGCAGTGCGCACCTCATTCATTGCAACAGGGCAGCGCTTCAAAGACTCAATATTTGGGTGACGAGTAGTGCAAGCCTTAGACTCGAGTACGGACCACAGTTTGTGGTCCAATGATCATTCGGAGAAATTAAGTTCGGTTCATGGTTTTTAGCCATGTTTGAGTCGTTTTTGACTTGTGAGCTGGAGCGGAGTCATGTTGAAAGGTCCACGGCTTGTTTGCCAATAATGTCGTGTTAGGAGGCTTCACAACAACTTCCAAAACGTCGGATTGATACACCTTCGCCGGAGTTTTGACTCCTTTTTCACAAAAAGTGGAGCTTGGTGACCATCACATAAGCCAGATGGTGACCTCTCTGAAAACTCGGAATGAGCTCGGACGCTTGTTTTGATGACACAGCATACACTCAATCGTTCAATTTGTTGAACGACTTCTATATGTTGAAAATTCTGTCATCAGTAAACAAAATTCGTGTGTGTGCATTTTTCGCGCACTGGCGACGCAATGCTTCGACTTTGAGTTGCTTTTTTGCTTTAATGCTTTTGTGAGCAAGAGAGAGAGAGAGAGCGCGCCCTTAGTTGAGCTTTACATAAAAGCTTTCGGGATGACATTTCTTTCTCTTTGTTCTTCTGTCAACACTTTGTCATGCCCCCCTGACAAAAATTTTGACAAGTAGTCGCCAAAATGCCGTCCGAGCAAAAACGTCTTCGTGATCGCGTTGTAAAATTCTACGAAATGCACTCTGACAAAAGTAAAGTGTTTACAGTAAACCATTTTTCCGAAGAAGGCAAGTCCAAACGCACTATTTATAGTCTTTGCAACGAAAAATAATAAAAAGAGAAGTTGGAAGTGGTCGGAAAACAAACATTATGGCTGTCAGAAAGCTAACCCACTTTTTAATAACAAAGACAACAAAGGTCAACGAGTTGCAGCCAGAAAATTTAATTGCAGCCAACAACACATCAGTAAAGTGCTGAAAAATAAGAATATTGTGGCCGGCACAGTGCGCGGACGGTCGGATCTCAAATAACTTCACGGTTAAAACGATTGGTTTAAGGCAGAGGCAGGCAAACAATACACGCACATTTTTGCATTCGTGTGAGTGAGAGCAGCGCATTGCTCTCAATTTCAGTTGCAATGACTGCGTCGCTGAGCAGCAAATCACGCAACGCAGCTGCCCTTGTACAGCTTATAGTGTGTGTATGGGAGCAGCGCTGCTTTGAGATTTTTCGAATGCACACGAGATAGAAATATGCGTGCCCCTGGTTTAATGTGTTTTAAATCTTCTACACAGACGAAGTTTGCTTTTCTTTCCGTTTAACATTTGAAAAACAATAACCAAGAAAGAAAGTCAGTCAAGCCCAACTATGACATACTTTGTACCAGTGAAGTGCTGCCCATCACCGTTGCGACCGGTGATGCCCATAATTGTTTGTTTGCCATATAACTCGACAACCGTTCAGCCGATCTTTACCATTCCTTTGGCGGATCGATAAATAATTTTGATTTCAAAATATGTCCTGAAGGTTCGAACTTTCTATCTATAAAACTGACGGAATTATGCCCTTATTTCTAAATTGCGGGGGCGGGAGGGAGCGTGGCAAAAATTGAAAATAAACTTGATCTGCCTGCAAGTATAAGAAGATTGTGTCCCACACACGTCGAACCTCTATATCTTATCATCTCTGGGATCTGTTTGTTCATACGGACAGACTTCTCCCTGTTACATACATTTGCACAACTTTAAGTTTTCGCCAAAAATCCGGAATCCGGCCCGAAGCCGAAGGCTTAGGTTGTTGCATGCCTTCTCACGTGAAAAGTAAACATAAACAAGTAAGGGAGCTGTAGTCGAGTGTCCCGACTACAAAATACCCTGTTCCCTTGACTTCTTGTGTTTTCATACACATATACACACTCACACATACACACACATCAACACACGCACGCCAAACGCGGTAACTGACAATGCAAGGCCCCCCTCTCTCCCACAAGCGAAATTGATTCGTATATAACTTCGGTGTTTTTCGTCCGATCTTATTGATCTTTTCAGAATAGATAGATATTGGGCCTTACTTGATATATGTAAAGTTTGGAAGGTGTATCTTAAAAATTGTGGCTGTGACAGTTTTTTGCGCTTAAAGGGGGGAGGGGGAGGAATTTTCCAAATCTGAAACAAACTCGTATTGAATCGGGTATACACCTACCTACATTCAAAAATTTGTGGCTCTAGCTCTTATAGTCTCTGAGAAACACGTGTTCATACGGACAGACGGACAGACGGACGGACTGACGGACGGACAGACGGACGGACATACGGACAGAGCTAATTCGACTCGGCTGTTGATGCTGATCAAGAATATGTATACTTTATAGGGTCGCAAATGTTTCCTTCATCCTGTTACCTACTTTTGCACAACTTCATGATCCCCCTTTTCCCATTTTCAATGGGAATAGGGTATAAAAAGGAAATATTTCCAAATCTAAAACTAGCTCGATTTGGATCTGGTATACACCTACCTACAAGAAAAAATTTGAGGCTCTATCTCTTATAGTCTCTGAGATCGACGCGTTCATACGGACAGACGGACGGACGAACAGACGGACAAGGCTAAATCGACTCGGCTGTTGATGCTGATCAAGACTATATACTTTAAAGGGTCAGAAATGATTTCTCCTAACTGTTACTTACTTTTGCACAACTTCATGATCCTCTTTTCCCATTTTTAATGGGAACAGGGTATAAAAAGAAAAGGAAACTCTGAAAGTTGTCTCATAGTTTCATTACTCCTCAATGAAATAGTTATAAATACACTGAAGAAAAAGTGCTGTGATATAGGGTGCATGCGGGTAGCAAAATGAAGTTAATATCTTTCGACGGACGCATTTAAGCTAAACACAAGTTAATTTCCAAAATTTCTAGCACGTCAAGTTTTTGAGAAATCAACGGTCAAAGTTGTTTAAAGGGCATAAAAAGCCGTCAAAAAGCCAGTGGAATGAGGCGCTTAAAAATTCCTTAAAAATCCGAGTGGCCGGGTGGCTCAGCGGGTAGTGCGCGCGACCGCAGTGCAAGAGGTCGTGGGTTCGGTCCCGCCTCGAAACATCTAATGAAAAGTTTTTTTTTTTAATAAACTTTACACCCGGTCTCCCCTCCCTGCTGTTTGCGCCAGCTTTGTAGTAATTAGCCATGCAAAAGCTTCTCAAACTGCCGTTCGAATTCGGCGTACAAGCCAAGAGATTGAGAGCAGCTCGGCTTTTGCCCTTTGGGGCTGTGTCAAGCCATTAAAAAAAAAAGAAGAGGGATCCGTACTCTTTGGAGGGCAATGATCACTAAATATGCCCCGAAGGTATGAACCTTTTATCTTTAAAGCTGTGGGAGATAAAACGTTTTTTCCAATTTGCTGGTGCGGGAGGGGGCGTGGCAAAAATTGAAAATAAACTTGATCTGTCTGCAAGTATAAGATGGTTTTTTCCCATACATGTCAAGTCTTTATCTCTTATCATCTCTGAGATCTGTTTGTTCATACGGAAGGACGGACCGAAGGACATGGCTATATCGACTAGGCTGTTGATGCTGATCAAGAATGTATATACTTTATAGGATCGGAAATGCTTCCTTCTGGCTGTTAAATACTTTTGCACAAGCTTAATAATTTCTGTGTTCTTCTGGTACAGAGTATAAAAAGATGTAAAATTTTTATTTTCCGAACAAACAATCAAACATAGCTCGGCATGCGCTCGGCTCGAGTCAGTGGGAACTGTGAAATGTGCTCGGCAAACGGGGCCAACTCTGCGTTAAGTGTAACTCTTTTATATCTGCAGAACTTTTAATACAGAATTCTTTCAAAGTTAGTAATCACTCACACATTTTGTAAGTCGAATCAAAACGCAGTCAAGCACACCTTTGGCAAGATATCTTTAAAAATATCATTGGCAAAATGCAAGGTGAACACCTCAAAGTTTTTTTTTTGCCCCGAACCCTTTTTAGTTTTTTTTTTCTCCGGCCCAGGTTGAGGCATTGCCGGGAAAAAATTGTTTGCTCCAGTTCGGTTTGGTTCGCTTTTTACTCAACAAGTAAAGGGTATAAAAATGAAAAATGTATCGAGCTAAAAGGATACTAGAATGAGAAAACCTACGTTCTTTTCTTTTATTCAAAAAGGTACTGACTATGCAAACAGCTTTTTCTTAGGCTCTTTTAAGGGATAGGATATGAAGAGAATTTGTGTAATGTACCGTAGTTACTTGTGAACAGAAAGTGTATCCTAAAGGCCCAGACGGACTGACGACGTAACGAGAAGTTTCATACAAAAATTATGAGAAGAAGAATCAGGCTTAACGATTTCCTTGCACTTTTTTTCCCCCCGTTGGAGTCAAAACGAATTTTTGAACTTAACAGCGCTAAACAAAGCGTAACATCTCATACGTGGATTCTATGTTAATAGGCTGTGGGCCTTATTTTGCGTTGCCCAGCTGGTGCAATATTGTTGCCACCAGATGTTACGCGCTGTTACTCTACATGTATGCCATTGATCAGCTGGACGTCTGCTTCTTCTTCACTCAATTTTTGTAAGCAATTTCTCGTTACGTCGTGAGTCCGTCTGGGCCTTAAGCAAGTTATTAAGGACCATAGCAGCAATGAAGAATGAAAGCCAATGCTTTGACATGCTGCTAAAATGTACCTTAGCACCGGCGTTTCCCTACTGAAATTAAAGAAGTTCCACATCATGAACATCTTTTTATTCACTTTTTGATTTACTTATCAAATTGTAAACCTAATTTGATGATTCATCTTACTTATTGATATCGTTTACTTTTCGCCCTTCTTTTTTGTTTATTTTGTAATTAAATTCCATGGAAATGTTTTGAAAATTTCCCATTTAACATTAGAAAGTTGATTATGTATCTGTTTACCAGACTCTGAACAACCTCCCACCGTGTGGTGTGGGATCTAATCGAACAGCGACTCTAATTACATAATTAGGAGTGAGTCTAGACCAATGACCGATTTCTTAAGGTAAAGATGTAAGCACATTTGCATATACACCCGCATCAGGTAAATAGATGTTAATGTCTTAGACAAACATACAGAAAAAAGAGCCAAAGCGACAGCGGAACACAAATCAACAGATTTATGAAAGAAGTGACCAGAAACACCAAAAATTTAAATAAATGATTTCGGTTTCTTTTGAATATGTACACATTTGTGTATGTATTTGTGTGTGTGGATATGTAAACCGAGGTAAACAAAAGAAAGAAAAGAGAGCTTGTGGTGCACAGCACCAGTAAAAGCGGCTGGACAACGGAGGCTTGGAAGCTGGAAGCTGGCTCAGAGCGTTTGCCTTGTTTACTTTCATTTTTTGGGGGCGGCGAGCTATAAAAAGCGAAAGCAGAGCGCTGGATTCGCTCATACAGACCGCAAAACTGCAAAAGTCAACTTGGTAGGATAAACAATATGGCTAGACACATCTGCTTGACCTTAGGTACGTACTTGCACCACTTTTTTTGTGAGACAATATCTAAATTGGTTAATCCACACAATTTCAGCTGCTCTTATTTTATTGGCCTGGACTGTAAGTGCAGCTCCAGTAGCGGAGGAATATGACATAGACAGAAGTCATGAGTTTCCGGCTTCCAGACAAGTGGAAGAGCAAGTACAAAATTCTAGTGCGGATAGCAGCGAGGAGAAGGAAGGTAATGACGAGGAGAACGATGATGATGACGTAGAAGATGACGATGATGATGACGAGGATGACTCCTTATTACGACGTCGACGAGAGGTGGAAACTCCTGCGGAGGCTGCCACCGAAATACCTAAAGAAACTGAGCAAAACGTCATTCCTACCACCCCTGCTGCAAGTCTTCTGCCCACTCGTAAACCTGTCTTGGTGCTCATACGTGATGCCTTGAAAAAGGTTACCACTGAACTGCCCACCGAACAAGTGGCCAATAATGCCCTGCAATATTTCCAACTCTTTGAGCATTTCATACAACAAACCATCGAACAGGTCATTGGCAATGACGATGATGATGAGGAAGAGGAGGCAGCTGCAGCTGTTACCATTATTCCAGGTACCGAAGCAGAAAGTTCTGACAAAAAGCCAGAAGCCGAAGCTCAAACTGTGGTAGAGCAACCTATTAAGGAAGAGTCATCCGTACCTGAGGAAGCCAAACCCGAGTCCAAGCCTGAAGAGACTTCGCCGCTAAGCAATAGTGTTTAGATTTTGTTAAAGAACTATTTATTGTCATTATTTATTTGTAGCTATTAAAAACAAACACAATTTCAAAAATTTCTCGCACTATGCATTATAGCGAACTTTGCGTTCTTTGAGTGCATGGATCTTGCTTCTACTTTGACTGCGATGTCGATTGGTAGTTCGTCTTTTGGGTGCATCAATTTGTTGTAGTAAACGATTGAAATGAGAATTTGGAGCTTTTGTGGAGTTATTCTTTTTTGTTGATGGTAATGAACTGGCGGCAGCACGTCTAAGCTGATTTAAAGGCAACTCCTGATCACCAATGGTTAGGGTTAGTGGCAATTTGCCAGCGGCATTGATATAGATCGGTATGGTAATATAGATTGGTGAACCCGAATTGGATGTGGTAATGGCATCTGGTTTGACCTGTTGAAAGAATTGAAAAAAATTTGATTAAACAAAAATTAGTTAAAGCTTGATCGCGTTCTCTTAATTAATATACTATTTTTTTCCGTTTTACCTTTGAGTCAACGAAAGAGAAGTATTTACAGCCCTACTTTAAGAGGTGTATACATTCAAAGAGAGAATTGAAATACGATTTATTGTGCCTGAATATCGTTTGCCCCGATCAAATAAAGTGATCGATACGTATCTCATTTACTTAATTGTTCGCTTCAAATCGCTATCAAAAACAGATGTCCAGAGGTTTTTAGAATGCTAGCTTAAGGAAATGCAGAAAAGTGCCCGTTTTCTTGAAAACGGTCGAATAATAGATTTCACACATATGAAACATTTTTGTAGACTTCTAAACTTTTTTTAGTGGCTTAGAGGAAGGAAATTCAGGATCCGCCTTGAAAATTAAACTTAATATCCAACACACCTTCAATTTATACACAGAAAAAATGTAGCTAAAGTCGAATTCAAAAAAATTGATTGGATCTCGCCCTTCGGATTGAAATTTCAAATACTAGTCCTACTTGATCGAACATTATACAAGTTCGAAAGGCTTGGAAAAATGCTGAAATTCGTATATCAATCCGAAAAGGCTAATTGAAAGCTCGGATATGTACTTAAAAATCAAATGATCCTGTCTTGAGATCGCGTTAATGTCAAAGCGAAAAGGCGAAAGAAACCCAGAGAACGAAAATATCTCTCACCAATACAGTAAGGCACATACGCAAAAGCTTCCATTGACTAAACGTTTGATTTTCTGTGTCATTTTTTTGCACTTATGCTGCCTTGGAATACCCAAACAGTCATAGCAATGGCAAGAGGAGAAAGCTGAAATCTATTAAAGAGAGAACCTTGGGTATGCAAACATTCAATAACCTCGAGCCGGCAAGATCTTGCTGATTTCCAAATCAGTAAGATCGTTAAATACTTAAGTCGAATGGGGCTCTAGTGGAAAGCTTATTTTGGTATAACATCCTTTTTCGGACTGAATGCAGTCCGAATATCGAGCTCAATTTCATCTCGGGCAAACTTGCACTAAGCCAATTTCAAGAAGAGACAATTTCTAGAAGTTTTGTCTTCCCTTGCAGCTTCCATTAAAAATAAAAAAGTTTTTATACCCTTGCAGAGGATATTATGAAATTGTCCGGATGTTTGTAACGCATAGAATGAAGCATCTCCGTCCAAATAAACTATATATATTCTTGATCAGCATGACGACCTGAGTTCACTTAGCCTTGTCCGTCTGTCCGTCTGTTTCTATGCTATCTCCTCCGTCAGCTTTAAAGCTATCCTCACCAAACTTTGCACGAAGTCTTCTGGTACATATAAGCTGCACATTTGTCGGAACCGGCCAGATCAGATGACTATAGCATATAGCTGTCATAGGAACGATCGGTCGAAAAACTTAGTGAGAAAAACTTTTTGGTTTTCAATGGAAACCCCTCCAAAGTACGTATTTCTTTGTTTACTATCCTTTCCCATGATTTCACTAAGTTTGGTCGAAATCGGATGACTATAGCATATAGCTGCCATAGGAACGATCGGTCGAAAAACTAGTTCTAGTGAGAAAAACTTTTTTGTTTTTAATGAAAACGTCCTTATCATTGGCATACACTTATTTTATATACACTTACACAATTCTACAAATTTTGGTCGAAATCGGATGACTATAGCATATAGGTCCCATAGGTCAAAAAACTTGTTGGAGTGAGGAAAACTTTTTTGTTTTTAATGAAAACGTCCTTATCATTGGCATACACTTATTTTATATACTTTTAAACAATTCTACAATATTTGGTCAAAATCGGATGACTATAGCATATAGCTCCCATAGGAACGATCGGTGGAAAAACTTGTTCGAGTGAGGAAAACTTTTTTGTTTTTAATGCAAACGTCCTTTTTATTGGCATATTCTAATTTTATATACTTTAACATCTTTCTACAAAGTTTTATCGAAATCGGATGACAATAGCATAAGCTGCAGTATTAATGATCGGTCGAAAAAGAAGTTCTAGTGAGAAAAACTTTTTTGTTTTAAATAAGATCGACATAACATTTCGTGATTCACGGTGTATTATGCTTTTCCATGATTTCACCAAGTTTGGTCGAAATCAGACATCTTTATAGTATAGATCCCACAGAAAAGTATACCCTTGCAGCTTCCATTGAAAAGAAATAAGTTTTTCTAACTAAGACAACTTTTCGGACCCTACTTTTCTATGGGAGCTATCCTATATAGATGTCCGATTTCGACCAAACTAAGTGACATCATGGGAAAAGACAGTAAACTAAAAAATACGAACTTTAGAGGCGTTTCCATTAAAAAAGTTTTTCTCATTAAGACTAGTTTTTCGACCGATCGTTCCTAGCTATATGCTATATACATCCGATCCAGCCGGTTCCGACAAATGTGCAGCGTATTTGTACTAAAAGACTTCGTGCAAATTTTGGTGAAGAAAGCTTTAAAACTGACGGAGGAGATAGCATAGAAACGAACGGACAGACGGACGGACGGACAGACGGACATGGCTAAATCAACTCAGCTCGCATTACAAACATCCGGACAATTTCATAATATCCTCTGAGCCAGTAAGCCAAAGAGTCGGTTTTGACTTCTGAAGAGAATGTTGCAATGATACGCAGAAATTCAGAAGATAAACGGTTCAGAGAGGGTAAAAAACATTATAAACGAGAAAGCAAAGCTAATTTCGTCTGTGCCGAAGTTTAAATTCCCTTGAAACTTTTGTGACCACTGATTTAATTTTGTTACCAATGAGTTAATCTATAAGCTTTATGTCTTGTGTCAACGGGAGATTAAATAAAAAACTAAGAAAACAAATTTGTATGGCAGCTACAAGAATTGACCATCCGATTTTCGCGGTTCCGACATATGTGCAGTGTGCAGCTAAAAGATGACTGTGCAAAATTTCAGCTCGATAGCTTTAAAACTGAGGGACTAGTTTGTGTAGAAACAGAAAGATGGTCAGACGGACGGACAAAGCTCAATCGATTCAGCTCGTCTTGCTGATCAAGAATATATATACTTTATGTGGTCGGAGACGATTCATTTTATGCGTTCCAATCTTCTGGGCAAATAAACAGCCACCAGTGAATCGTGCTCGTTAATAGAAGAAAACCATAATTTTTTCAAAAACTGAAATAAGAAAAGTTACATGCATACTAAATTTACAGAACGAAAAAATATTAATTTTTGGCGAAGCTGTGTTCGAAAAACAAAACTATGATCACAACTCCCCAACTATACATATATTGTTTAGCAATTATTGAAATTTCAAATCAGATTGTCTCGTAAGAAGCTTCGCTCGCACCGGGTGTTCCACGACGCCCTTTCTTTTTTTTTTTACTTACTGGGACTTGAACTCGGGAGCTCGAAAGACTGCAATAACTGACACCGTCAGCTCAGCCAACGGCACCACAACTCGGATCTCGTGCCATCCTACGTCAAATTCATATTAGAAATTTACGGGGTGACAATCCCCTTTCCTAACCAATATCAAGACTACTCGTACTTAAAAATGTAGTCCAGCTGCCTGGACCAAATCATTTTGTAGTCTTAAAATTTGCCCGTCTTTTTTGTCGTTGTGAAAGATATTTTCTTGCTCTCGGTTACTTTCGCTCTTTTGCTTTGACTACACTGTTCTCATCTCGAGTCAGAACTCTTTGACTTTCAAGTAGGGATCCGAGATTGAAATTATCATTTTCGGATTGAAACACGCTTTTCAGGATTGATTTAAACCTTTCGAGCTAGTATCAAGTTCAAGCTCGAACTTGAAATTTCAATCCGAAGTTCGAGATCCAAAAAAGGTGTATCGATTCGTGCCAGAAAAATCCAACGTCCTAGGAAAATTAGAAATTCGTAGTTCAAGAACTTGGAAAAATGTTGCAAAAAATTTCATCGATAGACCTCGAACTATTAAGAATTATAATGGAAAAAGTGTCAGGGGCAACCCATGGGTTTTTTAAAATTAATTTTGAAATCAGGTTCTGTACAAAAACATGGATCAATATCGAAAAAGTAATAAAAAAATTTAAAAGAAGTTCCGGGTCAATCGTTGACTTTTTTAATTTTGTTAGTTGGGTTATTATACGACACAGCTCATCGAATTTTACCATTTACCAAGGTCGTATAAAACCCTTCGCCAAAAGCCCAGAGCAAAGTGCAAGAATCACTTGTAACTTTGGATGTGTGTTTCCTACTCGACTTATATTTAACAAGTGCTTTTGCTTAGGATCATAGATCCCTCAGTTAGTTACCTGCGGTTTAGCTGGTTGGTTGGTTGGCTGCTTAAGAAAATGCAACGGGTTGGCATCATCACTCAAATTAGCATACTCATCATCTGATAATTCGGGCAGACGTTCATGCACAAAATTAGATTCATCTTCCTCGAATTTATGAGCCTGTTTAACACTGGCTATGTTTAAGGTGGGTTTGGTGCTGGGTCGATGAGTTGTGGTGCTGGTACTTGTAGCTGTCGAGGACTGCGAAATGGCCTCCAAATTGTGTGACTCTAGAACATCATGAGGCAGAGTCATATTCTCAGCCAGACATGAAGTCAAGAAGAGAAGCAATGCTGAAAATTGTTGCAATCGAATCAGAAAACATTTAACATTTTTAGGTAAAATTTTATTTGATAAAAGATTACAACTAAATTAGTTTAGGAAACTTAACTTAAGCTAATGCCCAGCCCTAGCCTAACTCTGCACACTCTCCACTCCCCACATCCTAGAGAACAGTTCTCTTGCCATTCAAAACCATTTCGGTAAGCCCCAGCTCCTGAAATTGTTCCAAGCGTTCCACTTGGGTGGTCAGACGTTTCTTGAATTGCACTTCACGGCTGAGCATTTTGAGATCATCCACGCTGGCCGATGGATTGCCTGCATGGATATTATTGGCGATCAATTCCGATGTCAACATGATTTTGGCCCGTGATAGCCGCAAATATGAGGAGTGAGCACTTGCACGTTTTAGCTCCTGGCGATACAGAAATAGTTGATATGGAAAGCTGATGTTCCGAGCCTTTTTGAGCAGTTTCTTCAGGTTCTGTTTAATTTTAAGTGCATGTTCTTGCTTAGATTTTGCCTTCAGATTGTTGTTGGATTTGTTGTAATTAAGTTTCTTCTCCGATTGTTTTGTAATCTTTGGGGTAGTCATTTTTGAAACGATGTTGCCTCTTCGATGTCTCTCAAACGTTTGCTGACAGGGACTCTGTGGTGAAGTCCTTATAAAGGACAAGCTGGGGCAGGTAGAGATTAGCATCAGGTAGGAAAGGATCATTAGCGGGTGACGCGCTCACGCGTGTCTATCATAAAATTTCATTTGTCGTTTTTCCGCGTGTTGTGTCTGGGTAATTCCAGCGGCTTATTTATGGCTTTATGACTGGATTTTTGGGATGACCGTCGAACCCAGACTTAAGAAACTCAATTACGGTTAGCAACTTAGCGCCGTTCCCAAAAATATTTTTCGCATGGGTTTTGTGGCGTTGTTGGGTTTTTGCTAAAATCTCACCATGGGATACATGCAGTTCTAGGAAATGTTTGGACAGTTCTGGAAGCATTTTCATGGGAAAACCTGAGAGACAAGGAAATTGTGAATGGCCTTGTCCCCAAATTTGTTAGGCTACTCACAGAAGATTCTAGATATTTTAAATATAAAATGAACAAGATATTGCGCGGTCACTGGTGTGCAGGGAGTAGGCTAAAGGTAGCAGCTCAGTTTAGGACAAGTTGATGTTTTCAGCGCTGACGATGCTCTAAAAAAATTGTTTCGAGTTTACTTATCAGAATATATATATATTGGGCCCTTTAATAAAAACTGGAAAAAACAAAATTAGCCACACGCCACGTATAGAAATAACAATCCTAAACGAAACGTAGTTCACACGAATAATTTTGCAAACAGAAAGCTGCACGTGGCACACAAAGAAAAAAATCTGTTTCAAATCTACCAAAATCCATTTGGTGACGATAGTCTGCTAAGCCTGCTTTTTCTTAATTCATGAACATTTGCACATTTTGTATCATAGAGTTGTGTGGGAGGTAGCAAGATTTTTATACTCTGTACCAGAGGTACACAAAGTATATTAAGTTTGCGCAAAAGTGTCCGTCTGTCTGTCTGTCCGTATGAACAAACAGATCTCAGAGATGGTAAAAGATAGAGGTTTGACATGTATGGAACATATGTTTCTTATACTTGCTGGCAGATCAAGTTTATTTTCAATTTTGGCCACGCCCCCTACCGCCCCCGCAATATCGATAAAACGTCATATCTCACAGTTTTTTAGATAGAAGGTGCGAAGTTCCTGGACATATTAAGTACTCCGGATTCTTTATCGATCCGCTGAAGGAATTTTAAAGATCGGATGAACGATATTCGATTTATAAGGAAAACAAGCAATTATGGGCAGCACCGGTCGCAACGGTGATGGGCAGCACTTCACAGGTACAGAGTATGTTATAGTTGGGCTTCATTAAAATTTTAAAATACTTACTTTTTTTATGAACACCTTTTCTGTTTTCATGAACACCGCTCATTTTTTATGATTGGAAAAAAGGACCAAAATCAAGCCCATTTGGTGATGTTTTATGGATGTCATTTTTTTCTCAGTGCGTGTAGACAAACTACACAAACATGTAGAAATAAAAAAAAGTAGACGAGGCATGCAGAAAATTTAAATGCTGCGTGGACAAATAAAAAGGCTACATGACAAGAGAAAATCAGCTTTTTTCAAAGTATTTGTCTATTTTGCATTGAACAATCTGAATACCACACGGAAATTTGGGTGTTCTACATTACAAGAAACTTACATGGGCGTGTGAAAGTTCTAAGCGAAAAATGCAGCACAAAATCAGTTTAGAAAAGTTATATATATCATTTAGAAAACTGTTTTTCACACGGGGCATTTTGGTTTTTTCAGAAACGTTAAGGATTTCAAATCCTGAATGCTACATTTTGAAAATCTGCACAAAACGTGCAGCTCACCATCGCTTTTCGCTTCCCTCTACACAGAGAAAAAAATCCGTTCTAAATGTACCAAAATCGTGACCATTTGGTGACGATAGTCATTATGCCATGAACATTTTTTTCTTCCTCATAATCTATTAGAGCTTGTTTCAAGAACATTTTGTGCTTGATTAATGAATATTTTGGGCTTGTTTTAAGCACATTCTGTGCTTGGTTCATGAACATTTTGGGCTTGTTTCATGAACATTTTGTGCTCGAAAAAACAAAAATTTATCATGGTGTGTGTGGGGGAAGGGGGGGGGGTTGGTCTCGCCTCCCAGCCCCGACCTCAACCCCCACAACATTTCCTCCCCCCTAAGAAGATTTTAGTTATTATATTATATAATGTAGTTTATAACGCATTGAAGGAAGCTTCTCCGACCCCATAAAGTATATATATTCTTGATCAGCACGACGAGCTGAATTGATTTAGCCCTGTCCGTCTGTCGTTCTGCCCGTCTGTCAGTCTATGATATCTCCTCCGTCAGTTTTAAAGCTATCCTCACCAAACTTTACACGAAGTCTTTTGGTACAAATACTCTGCACATTTGTCGGAACCGGCCGGATCGGATGATTATAGCATATAGCTGTCATAGGAACGATCGGTCGAAAAACTAGTCTTAGTAAGAGAAACATTTTTGTTTTTAATGGAAACGCCTCCAAAGTACGTATTTCTTAGTTTACTATCCTTTCTCATGATTTCACTAAGTTTGGTCGAATTCGGATGACTATAGCATATGGCTGCCACAGGAACGATCGGTCGAAAAACTAGTTCTAGTGAGAAAAACTTTGTTGTTTTTAATGAAAACGTCCTTATCATTGGCATACACTTATTTTATATACTTTTACACAATTCTGCAAAGTTTGGTCGAAATCGGATGACTATAGCATATAGCTCCCATAGGAACGATCGGTCGAAAAACTAGTTCGAGTGAGGAAAACTTTTTTGTTTTTAATGAAACGTCCTTTTTATTGTCATATTCTAAATATATATACTTTAACACATTTCTATTGAAGCACATATTGAAAACAAAAAGTTTTTCTCACTAAAAATAGTTTTTCAACCGATCGTTCCTATGACAGATATATGCTATAGTCATCCGATCCAGCCGGTTTCGACAAATGTGCAGCTTATAATTACTAAAAGACTTCGGGAATAGCTTTGTGAAGACATGTTTAAAACTGACGGAGGAGACTGCATAGAAACGGACGGACGGACAGACGGACAGGGCTAAATCAACTCAGCTCGTCATGCTGATCAAGAATATATGAAATTTGTGTGGTCGGAGATGCTTCCTTCAATGCCGGTTTCGAAAAATGTGCAGCGTATAAATACTAAAAGACTTCGGGAAAAGTTTGGTGAAGACATCTTTAAAACTGACGGAGAAGACAGCATTGAAACAGACGGACGGACAGACGGACAGGGCTAAATCAACTCAGCTCGTCATGCTGATCAAGAATATTTAAACTTTATGTGGTCGGAGATGCTTCCTTCAATGCGTTACAAACATCCGGACAATTTTATAATACCCTCTCCAAAGTTATAATATGAATAAGTGGGAGGAAATGCGATTGACAGATTTATAATATACAGAACCAGCTTTCTTGAAGTCTCATGAAATAAGGGTGGTCGTCCAATGCACTCATCTGGTTCATTGAGCAATCGGTTATAAAGCTCTCATTTGTTTAACGTTCAAAATCTGGACTAATTTTTTTTACACTTTTTGAATCCCGTTGCTTTACTCTTCAAATCATATAGACACTCGTATGTAGGTTTAATAAAAATAATTATTAAATAACTAATGATTTCTGCCTCAAGAAAAATGAAATAAAAAAGAGAAAATTTTTCATGAATATTAAATGTTGTTCTTTAAAAGCAAAAACTTAAAAGTAACCCAATAATAACGAGCAACATATATATAACAAATAATTAATTGGTATCGCACTTCACATCAAATGTTTATTTCTTAGGGGCCACAAATAAAAAAACGCACCTCCGTAGCACCAGCTCAAACACCTTTTCATGTTGTCTTCAAAAATAATACTAAAACTTCTTTTGGCAAGAAATTTCTATTTTATACTTTTCAGTGTTTGCCAGCAAATTTCACTTGAGAATTCTTCTTTCTTTCTGTCCCTCTTTTTGTGCAGACATTTGCATATTAATTTCTTAATAGTCTGCTATGCAAATTATTAAAACGCCAATGTCGTCATTGAGTTTTGAAGCTGATGCGCCACTTTTCTTTCTATCTGATAGAGTTTATGTCAATAGGAGTTAGCAGTGAGCATAAATACTCACAGAAAAGTTATCGATGGGACGATGGGTTTTATTTAAAGTTCAGTATATTTATTTTACATTTTGACTGCAGTCAAAAGCCAAAGAGCTAAGAGCAAGGACCAAGCACGGAGCATTTCCATTTGACTTGGCGCTGACTGACTTGCAAAACATTTCATTCATTCATTCTTGTCGTCGACGTCGTCGTCTTTTGTGGTTTGCGTTTGTCATTAGACAATGTCTAGACCAAAAATTGAAGCCAGTCCCAGACATCGATATGATGTCCTCATTGTGGGCAACTTATTTGGCTCCCAAGAATTTGGCCATGGGGAAAAATGGTTGAAATTGGCAACGTTTCGACTGAAGTTCAGAAGTTGGAATGCCAAAAGCGCTTGCCCTCGTCTGATTCTGTCTCTTCTGCTCTGGGTTGGTTGGCTTACTTTTATGTTAAACAGGGCGAATATTCTTTTGGCAGCAACATTTATATCAATGCATAGTTTATTTTGGCATACCCTACCGTGGGGAGTTGTTTCTATTTAAAAAAGTTCGGTTTTCTTCTTTTTCTTCAAATTATCACACTCATAATAAAGTTCCAAATACGCCCTAATAAATTTGAAATTGGGCTTTAGAGTACAGACATAGGCGATTCACCTGAAATTTCTATAAAAAGTTTCAAAATTTTATGAAAAATATAATGCAAATGTTTGTTAGTCCGAACGCAAAGCACCGCATAAATATATAAAACGAGGTTCCTATTGGCAAAAAAAATTGATTTTGGAATATTAAACAGCAGATTATATAGCGGATCTTTCATTGTGGATATATGCTGCTCCACCATATTCCATCGGATTTGGTGACAAAAATATTAACGGTTACTAGATTAGGTTGGACGAAAATCGGAATTGCTTAAGCAGCAGAAACCGATTGCTCAATGCCAAGTGAATTCAATTCGTCAAAAAAAGCAGACTTGATCTAGTAGCTATAGACATTTTGCTTACTTTTCATATAAATTTTGAACTTTAGCTTAGAAAAAACAACGTTTACAAGAAAACCGACTGGGAATTCGGAAAAGGGCCGATTTTTACACATTATTATTGGGAAATTTTATCACATATCTCTTGTGGTATGCACACATAAGGCATCCCCTTAAAATACCATCAAAAATTTTTCTAGTTTTTTGAAATTCGCCTAAAAATAATATTTTTTAGGAAAATTTTTTGTTATTAGACAGTATTTTCTTAAATTTAGAAAACATAACCCGAAAATGGAAATTTTTAGAAATCAATTTCTTATATTTAGATATTTGGTCTATTATACTCTTGTAGAGGGTGTTATAAAATTGTGCGGCCACATAAGGTATATATATTCTTGATCAGCATGACGAGCTGAGTTCATTTAGCCCTGACCGTCTCTCTGTTCGTCCGTCTGTTTCTATGCTATCTCCCCCGTCAGTTTAAAAGCTATCCTTACCAGACTTTGCATGAAGTCTTTTAGTAATTATACGAAGCCATTTGTCGGAACCTGCCTAATCGGATGACTATAGCATATAGCTGTCATAGGAATGATCGGTCGAAAAAGTAGTTTTAGTGAGAAAAACTATTTTGTTTTCAATGGAAACCCCTCCAAACTTCGTGTTTCTCAGTTTGCTATGCTTTTCCATGATTCCACCAAGTTTGGTCGAGATCGGGAATCTATATGGTATAGCTTTAATAGAAAAGTATGGTCTAAAAAGTAGTCTTATTTAGAAAAACTTTTTTGTTTTCGATGGAAAGACCTAAAAATCGGCATTTATTTATTTGTTATGTATTCACACAATTCTACAAAGTCTTGACAAAATCGGATGACTATAGCATTTAGCTGCCATAGGAACGATCGGTCGAAAAACTAGTTCTCGTGGGAAAAACTTTTTTGTTTTCAATGGAAACGTCCTATTCATTGGCATATACTTTTATATATTTTTACACAACTCTACAAGGTTTTGTCAAAATCGGATGACTGTAGCATATAGCTGAAGTACGAATGATCGGTGGAAAAAGAAGTTCTATTGAGAAAAACTTTTTTGTTTCAAAAGGGGTCGCCTCCAAGTTTTGAAATTGTTAGTTTGTTAAGCTTTTGCACGATTCCACTAAGTTTGGTTGAAATCGGACATGTATATAGTATAGCTTCAATAGAAAAGTAAGGTCCGAAAAGAAGTCTTTGTTAGAAAACTTTTTTGTTTTCAATGGAGACTACATGGGTATACAAAACTTCGGCCAAGCCGAATTTAACTTTCCCCTATTTTTTTTCTTAAATTTAGGGTTATATTTCTAGATGTTTTTCAAAAAACTTTCTTAAATTAATGACAAAATCGCCCTTGAATTAAGAAAAAAGTTCGTCGCGCGGATGCAAAAAATTTTAACGACTACCGTTCTCTTATTTTAGGACAGAACATTTCATAAATTTAGAAAAATACATTAGATATTCGCCCTAAAATACAGGGTGGGTCAAAAGAAGTCATCCGATGTTGTTTGGCTTTAATTTTTTTTCTAAATAAAAACGTATATTCTGTTTTTTGATTATATTTATTTGAACTTTTAGAATTTTATTGGTCATTTCGAGAAGATGATATCGGCCCAATGGGCGCCGTTAAGAAGAATAATTAAACTATGGTTGCTTTTACAGAAATTATGGAATCAAAAAAGATGCCAATACGGAGGTTGTTACAATAGAAAGTTGCTTATGTAGAGGTGGCTTATAAAGAATGCTTTCTGTACCTACAAAAAAGACCGCTTCATCTCCCATAATTTAATATTCATGCAATAGCTAATAATAAAGCAACATCACCAATTCGATTAGATAGAGCTGTCAATATCCCAGCATTGTAAGATTTTACATTTTGAAAATAAATTACTCAAGTTCGAATTCCCTGCCTTTAGAATACAAAAAGGGCAGCTGATATTTGGCCTGCTGAGAAATTTGTCCTAAATCTTGCCTTTTTTAAAAAAATTGATTTATTTGCGGCCTATAGTGGACGAAGTCATAAGTGCTCGAACTTTTGGAACGTGTGTTTGACGTAGGCAAATATTTTCAGGAATTATGTAATTTTCACAGTTCTCTATAAATTCTTCTACAATTTTGGCCTGCCTTTTCCTCTTAAGTTCTGCCAAATGGCATAAGTCCCTTCGCTTGACCATTATCAAATGCATAATTGAATTAACCTTTGTAAAGTTTCAAACATTCTAGACCACATATTATGCCCACAAACTTACTTAAGAAGCTTAGAAATCTAGTTTTTACAATTTCATTGGAAATTTTTTGGTTTCGCGCCTTTGTTTAAATTGGCTCCAATTGATCTGCAAACGAAAGCAAATCAAAATGAAACCAGGGTCGTTCCGTCAACTGCTTTTGATTTGCTTTCACGAAATCAAAATCGTAAGAGAATCACTTTTAGGAATACCACTAATGTCAATTCGTAATTTTGAATGGGCATTGAAATTAAAGAATTTCAATTCGTAATTCTGAATTTCCTTTGAACTGAAACAATGCCAATTCGTAATTCTGAATTGGCATTCAAATGAAATAATTTCAATTGATAATTTTGAATGGGCATTAAAATGATATAATTTCAATTTATAATTCTGAATTGGCGGTTCCTCTGACCATGACCACGTTGCTGGGCCTAAGACCCTCCATTGCTAATTTTTGGAGTGCGACTTACTAATTTATGAAATAAAACTTTTGACCACATCTTCGCGAATTTACCCACTGTGCTGGAACAGAAGTCTGTGAAGCCCGATTATTATATATACTGAACCTCCCAAAGTTTGTGTTAGGGTGTGTGAAGTGCTGCACATCACCGTTGCGACTAGTGCTGCCCATAATTGGTTAGTTTTTGCGGGGGCGAGAGGGGGTATCCAAAATTGAAAATAAGATTGATCTGCCTGCAAGTATAAGAAGTTGTTTTTCCATACACGTCGAACCTCTATCTCTTACCATCTTTGAGATCTGTTTGTTCATACGGACGGACAGACGAATATGCTATGTATATCGACTCGACTGTTGATGCTGATCAAAAATATATATTCTTTATAGGGTCGGAGATGCATCCTTTAGCTTGCTTTTTCATACTTTTGCACAAACTTATTATACTCTGTGTACCTCTGGTACAGAGGAAAAAAAAAAAAAAATATAGAGCTCTTTCAATTTCAATTTGGGTCATCAATATTGAAGTTTCTCTTTTATGCTCATAATGGCTGACGCAACTTGTGGTTCTATGCCTTTGGTTAGTCCGGACTTATTAAGACCTTAATAGTTTGAATGAGAATATAAAATATTAGTATTTATTTTAATGTTTGATTATTATTTAAGTCCAGGAGAGTTGCTGCTATCTTGGCAAAGCAGGAAGAGTCTAACTTCTAAAAAAAGTTGCTCACATCGTTGCTCTTCTCATCCCCGTCCCTGCCATCGTTCACTGCTTATTTCACAATAGGATTAATAACAAGGATATCCTTAACAATATGATCAAAGCGCTTCCAGCAAACGCGGTGTTCTTCCTCCGTTTTATATGCATTTGATGAATCAATTAACTTCAAAAATGAGTAAAAAGTTTTTATCCCTAAAAAAACTCAATATTCTTGAATGAATATACTTTGGATGCGCTTGGCAGCAGCGCATCAACTATTTCGTTATCAACCTAATAAAAATAAGATATTGAAACTTTACTGCATTTTTATTTCGTCCTCTTTTACTGCCCAATCTCACTGATGCGGAAAGGCAGTGGGTTACGCCCTTTATAGATTTCCAATTATAAATGCACAAAAAGGAAGAGCCAAAAAACAACTTTTTCATTGCATCCTCCCAATCGAAACGAGGTAATAATTTTTACCCAACATTGTGTTGGCAATTTGTTAGCCATGAGGCCAATAAATTGGCCAAATTTATGCCATAAAAGGAATAAGAACGAAAGCACATCAAAAACCTATGCGCTTTATAATGAAATAAATTGACTTTCATGATGGATGCAAAAGCAAATACTCGTAAATTGCAACTTGGCGCACAAATTAAAATGGGAGTCTGTAAAAATAATAATAAAATATATTTGTACTACGATGGGGCTAAACTCCACTTGGAGTTGGGGGTTTGTACGATTTTGTTTTATTTCTCTGTTGTCTGTAAAATGCATTTCACATTTTATTGTGCACTCAATCAAAAATCCATTTCCGTTTGTTCCAGGTGGTGGGGCTTTGGCAGCCAAAAGTTTGATAATTGAGTTGAAGCCACGCCAACGCCCGTCACCGTCATCATCATCAACAGCTTTTACCAGGTCGAATATATGGCAATAACCAGGAGGCTGCTTCCCATATAAATCTACGTATGTATATGTGACGATCCAGTTGCACGTGCCTGGGCCATTTGACGCAATGCAATCCAATTGAATGTGGGTAGCCCGAGCACTCCGCCAGTCGGCGGAGTCAACAACAGAGAGCAAATAACGGCAGACCGAATATCTGACATTTTCCAGGTTGTTTTTTTTGACGAAACGTGGTCTCTGTTTTACGTGCATTATTGGGAGTCAAAGTGAAGCTAAAAGCGGTGGATAGGTAGATCGCAAAAAAAGGCATGAACATTGATGATGCTTAATGGATGGGAGATATAAGCCAGCTGATGGCTGGGGTTTCGGCTGTGTCGTAGTGGAAGAGTGCTGCATGGGTTCGATCCCGTCTTTGGATACCTGAAAGAAAACTGATATTTGTTCTAACATTATAATGATCCCATTAACAAATTTTCAAATTCCATTTTATTTGGTCTATATAGCTTTCAAAACAAACTAGTTTAATAAATGACATATATATATATAAGGGTAATAGCCTATTTCCACTGAGCAACATCTAACATCTTGAAGCAAAATGTTTCTATCCCACAAGTTCCTCATAAAATAAAGTAATGCAAGAGCAAATTGTCATGCACTTTAAAGTATAGTTTTTTTTTTAATATTAAGTCGGCAAGAAAAGCACTTGAAATCGCCTTGCATGGAAGCTGACATGAGAAATTTGTTGATGACATGCAAAAAAACATCCCGACATGATGCAGATCTTCTCACTTCTCTTCACAAAAGACCCAATTGTCTTTGATTCAGAAATTTCGAGAAGCGTCTGCATCGGTAATACCAAAGCCCACATACCAAATCACATAATATTTGGTAACCAAGAAGTGATTGTAAATTTATGAAGATAGAAGAGACAGGAACAGTAGAGTAGGCGAAAGTTGTCCCCAAACACCCGAAGAGTCTTACTTTGGGAGGAAGACCAAGCATGAGGGTTTTTCAATAACCCCCATATGTTCAAAGCTGCTATTGACCAAACATTAAGTCAGTACACTTTCAGTTGCTGTCACACCAACAAGCCATATGTAAATCCTATTTATTTTACCCAGTCGGCGAATAACGAGTTGAGAATTGCACGAAGGCTTTTCCATGGTGGCAGCCGAATCGGCCGTCTACACAGCAACAGCTACTGTTCATTTTCAGATGTAATCTCTGTTGAATTTTCTGGTTGATAACACTAGGCAACAAGGTCCAGTATATTGAAGGGTTGATAGTGATTCAAGATGATTTTCGTGTTCTAGGCAAGACTGCGCTTGCAGAAATTGTCCATTACGTCGAGATTTTTAGTAATTTGAGCTTAAAGTTCCTAAAAGTGCCTACTTTGACCCTTTTAAGGCGCGTTTTTCGGGGAATCCATTCTATTGCTTGGACTCTCTTTGATACCATAGGAAAGTACAACTCCTTAGCTTTGAAATGAACTATCCTATCAATTCTGCAATTTTTTGTGTAAGAATCCAAAAGTATCCTATTTTTTTCTGGTGCCCCAAAGTATGCAATGGGTGTAGAAACTCTAACATGTTTTCGTTTCCTAAAAACAGTTAAGTCATTTTTAATGAACCAGCAACAAAATTCTAAAAACCCTCACAAGGCTCTTCAGTGAGAGGTACTACCAGGATATTAAAGAAATGGAGGAAAAGTACCAGGGAAGATGGGGCATTAACATGATAGCAGATTACTGTAGGTGCTTAAAGAGATATGATTACATTAAATTTGACAAACGAAGATAAAAATGCGCAGATTCTTAGAAAGCGAAGAGCATTGTGATGTTTTTTTTTTAGAATTTTGTTGCTGGTGCATTACAAATGTCCAGCCTACTTTACTGTTTTTCGAAAACGAAAACATATTAGAGTCTACCACCCATTGCATGGATTCTCACACAAGTGCTAAAAGAGGTATATCTCCATTGAAAAAAATAGCAACATTTTTTGGGATAGCTCATTTCAAAGCTAAGAAGTGAAACTTTCCTATAATATCAAAAAGAGTCCAAGCAAACGCGCCAAAAGAGGGTAAAAAAAAACTTTTAGCAACTTTAAGCTCAAATTACTAAAAATCTCGACGTGATGGACAATTTCCGAAAACGCAGTCTTGCTTAGCACACAAAAATCATCTAGAATCACTACAAACCCTACAATGTAAATACCCTTGATGATAAAAATAACTGTTATGTGTACAAAAATGAGTCAGAGATCCATGCATTTTTTGGAGAAACAAAAGCATGTCTATTTTCTTTACTTGAAGCGAAGCCCGACGATTAGAAATTAGTCCAGTCTTTCTGTGGATGTTGCAGGGATACACAGGTACTTTTTAGAGACTTTTTCAGAATACCATCATAAAAATGATCCTTAACATTGGACTCAATATTTATTCATATAACATTCATCCAATACCTTTTAGTAGATAAGCTGATCTATATCTTCATTGGAATGTTTTATTGAAAAATATTGGCGGAACTCAAGAATGAAATAAGGCAATTGTAGACAGGTAAATAGGAGGAGAAAACCAAACGGTCAAAAAATGCGAAATTTGCCAAATTTTTATGTGAGTTGAGATTATTTTGAAGACGGGTTGCATGTCTACAATTGATATTAATCATCAAGTAAGGGAGCTGTAGTCAAGTGCCCCGACTACAAAATACCCTGTTCCCTTGACTTCTTGGGTTTTCATACATATATACACACACTCACACATATACACACTCTAACATACGCACACACGCAAGCGCAAACGCAGTAACTGACAATGCAAGACCCCCTCTCTCCTACAAGCAAAATTGATTCGTATATAACTTTGGTGTTTTTTGTCCGATCTTATTGATCTTTTCGGAACAGATATATATTGGGCCTTACTTAATATATATACAGTTTGGAAAGTCTATCTTACAAATTGTGGCTGTGACAGTTTTTTGCGCTTAAAGGGGGGAGGGAGAGGAATTTTCCAAATCTGAAACAAACTCGATTTACGGACAGACGGACATGGCTAAATAGACTCGGCTGTTGATGCTGATCAAGAATATATATACTTTATAGGGTCGCAAATGCTTCCTTCTACCTGTTACATACTTTTGCACAACTTCATGATCCCCCTTTTCCCATTTTCAATGGGAACAGGGTATAAAAAAAAACTCATATAACTCTCCATAAAATTTTGCAAACATATCGGTTTTTTGGAACGTTGGATCTCATCTTCTTTTTCGCCGTCTATTAAACTGTATTTCATAAATACTCACATGATGATTTTGCAATTTCGCGGTTTTTGAACCATCTTCCGCACATTTCTTTCAACTAAGAAATCTTCGCAGGCAAGCGTCCAAATATTCCACAATGTTTCATAGCAATCGGATGTACGGTACAAATATGCGAATTTCGCGGTTTTGCAACCATTTCGTACTTTTGGTACAGGGTATAAAAATAGTCACTATTGCTTAATGCTATTGGATTCGCTCAACTAATATTTCTTGGTTAACATTATTCGGAGGATGCTAATCTTGGTCCAAAAATTGAGCGACACATACGTAAATGTAAATTTACTTTTTAAGTATTTGTCAACAATTATTTAAATTTGCCGCCAAACAAATCATATTATACTTTGGGGGCACTCATGTTAAAACACATACTAATATGTAAACACACTAAAAAAATACTGGATCGTCGATGTGTACTCAGAAAACGGAAATAACTTCGTCAAACGGAAATCAAATTCATTGGGCCAACGTTTGTTCAACGGAGAATTAAATGGGCTTATATAATAAAACTTAACAAAAAATCGCATAGAATAAAAGAGTGAAACCAGTTGGGGTCAAAGTAGAAATTTCGGGAAAAAAGGAGAAAATACCAGATCTGTAAGCCGCATTTCTTAGCCATCAAGCTAAATCTGTCAAACCATTGATTATAATACTTTAGATTCCTCTCGTCGTTATCGGAATTTCAAAGGCTATCAAAAATCAGACAGTCCATGCGAGTTATTTCAATTAAAATGAGTAAAAAACGCAAAAAGCGGTTTTCGGGCCATAACTTCAGACTTCGATCAGACTTCGATGTATCGATAGTACCAGCTCTAGCGCCGAACCGCTTACGTTTTCGGCTGAAACTCGCTTATTATTTATCAAGATATTACCTTGCCGTTTTCACCAGGTGTTCTTAAGACCTCCAACTTAAAGAAAATGCAAAATAAATTTTTTTCAAACGTCTAGGTGTATATCTCCCCTTAACTAGTTCTTCTTAATTCTACGGGATCACCAGAGAACTGAATGCCAGGTGAATTTGATAGGAAATTTGCAATGTGGATTAAAGTTGGAAATTTTAGTTCATTTCGATGACCTAGTTTATTCGTTCATTTTTCCATGAACTATAGTTAATTTTTTGAACTATAGCTCATTTTTATGAAGCATGGACATTAACAGCAGCGGATGAGTCAGCAATTGGCATTAAACAACAGAGGCTGCGCTGGATAGGACATGTTACCTGTATGAATGATCAAGCTCCAGCAAAACTGGTGTAAAAACGGAATGCGAAATACTTCGGGAAAACAGCCAGAAGGGGACAACAGAGACTTAGATGGGGAGACCAGGTGGAGAAAAATATTTCGAAACTTGGTGTAACCTACTGGTTTGAGTTCACCCAAGACAGAGGCGAGTGGCGGACATTGATTGCAGCGGCCGAAACCGTTTAACGGTTCTGATAGAAAATATCAGGCAAAGAAGAAGAATATTGTAAAGTCTAGTACTGAGAGCGTTCGAATTTTACTTAAGCAACCAAATTTCATATAAAAATTACACCGTGCTACAGTGCGAAAAAACCTAGGAAATGAACTAGCGTACGCTGTAGAATAGGTCGCGTATTGCACTTCCTCATACTTGGTTTTCCTCGGGGACCCCAAAATCTGAAGATTTGGCCCAAAAACTGTATTGTGCTCATTTTGCTCACTTAACATGAAATAACTCGCGAATGGACTATCTACTTTTCCATAAACTTGCTAAATCCGATAGCGACGAGAAGATTCTCGTATATTATATTCAATACTTTCATAGATGTAACGCGATGGCTGATAAATGCGAGTTATAGATCTGGTATTTGCAACTTTTTGTTTTAAATTCTAATTTTAACCCTTAAAGGTTTAACAAAATTGCTCCAAGCTATTTTTCTTAGATTTTATTATAATAGACCATTTAATTCTTCGTCAGACAAATGTTGCTTAGATGAATTTGGTTACCGTTTGCCAAAGTTATTCGAATTTTTCTGAGCAAACATCGGCTATCTAGTATTCTTTTTTATTGTGTTTACAGAATAACTTTTCAGTTAACTTAATAGCCCCGAAAGGTATACTTTCCTAATGTTAGGTGGGAAATTAAAAAGTTACTTTTCATAGTCACATAAATTTTTACATTGATTTTTTATGATGTTGGACTGTTTGGGAGCTGTTACCTTATAGGGTCATAATAATCTCCGGTCAAATCAACAATTAATACTTACGTCTTAAGTTTGGTTGGATCACAAACTTTATCTCTATAATGAAATATCAGCTTGTGCCAAATTCATTGAAAACTTTTATAGAGATTCTCACAAAATGGATTACTTAGAGTAATGACAGTGCTGAAATAAGTGAGCAATGTGTATTTTGCTTGTGGATTATGCTTTGACTTTTGAATCGATTTTCGCGATGATAGCAGATGTAACTCGCATGTTATATTTTGAACAAAAACTTGCAGATCTCAAAGATGGTAAGAGATAGAGGTTCGAGATGTATGGGATATATACTTCTTATATTAACAGGCAGATCAAGATTGTTGGTACAGTTCGCCACGCCCCCATATTTTGAAAAAAAATTTCATATCTTCCACGGTTTTGTAGATAGATGGTACGTATCTTTTTGCACATTTAGTAATCAGAAAAATGTATCGACACGATCGATTCCGAAGAATCATGAAGATCGGATGAACGATGATCGAGTTATAAGGAAAACTCCTCGGCAGTAACAGTAGCAACGCGATGAGCGAAACATTAGACACTACTTGGCTTTTTTGCCACTTTGTATGGCTTCTATAATAAACAGATCTGATATATGCAAATTTTTAGGGTATAGAGCAGGGGCCGGCAGCTTGCTATCTGGCGTGCATACGAAAAATCTCACAGCAGCGCTGCTTCCTCACACACGGTATAAACTGTTAAAGCTCCGCTGCGTTACGTGTTCGCGTCGCAGTCGTTGCTACTGGAAAAGAGAGAAATTTTTGCGCTGCTCTCACACACACCAATGAAAAAATGTGAATGTATTTCTTGCCTGCCTCTGGTATAGAGTCTATAACTCTCGAGCTTGACGGACTTTCTTACTAGATTTTTTTTAAATTTACTAAAATATTTGAAGTTGATTTGCGCGGGCTAAGAAATCATCATAGTCGCATGGTTTCTTTGTGTAAGTTTCTTAGAACTTTTCCTAGTTTTCGATTTTGCTATACGCTTTGTGCGAAAAAAAAATCGACCCCCCCTAATATATATTCTCGATCAGCATAACGAGCTGAGTTGATTTATCCATGTCTGTCTGTCCATCCGTCCGTCTCTATGCTATCTCCTCCGTCATTTTGAAAACTATCTTTACCAAACTTTGCACGAAGTCTTTTGGTAAATATACGCTGCACATTTGTCGGAACCGGCCGGATCGAATGACTGCACTACTAAAAGGAAGTTGGGTCGGTTCACCAGCTGTAATAAGCGGTTTGGTTCGCTTTGGTTTAGTTCAGTTCAGAACCGGTTTGCATCCCAGGAATATTTTGTACTTATTTTAATACTTTTACAACCTACAAGTATGTTTAAAATGATTTTAAAATAGTTCGAACGTCCGGAAAAAGTATAGTTAAAGAGCAATTAAAATAAGAATTTCGTACATCGAACAATATTTTCGTACTAATCACACTATTGACATCAATTTTACCTAATTCAAGTACAAAAAAAGATTTTTTCTCAATAAAGTTTGATTACACAAATGTTTGACCAATACAAAATATTCAGTTCTATAACGTTTTCATCTTATAATTAATAAAATTAACACTTATTTAAAGAACACATGTTCTTGAATCCAGAACTTTTCGAATCCACTGAAAGATGAACATTTTAAGAAAAGCGCATTCTTATTACAGGTACAATGTCAAATTTAGTAAAAAATAGACTAACAATGCCAGCTCCAAAACGTGTGCAACGGAAAGTGCGAGTTGTTTTGAATCGATGTATGATCAAGTAGAATTTAAATTTGAGCTTGAAACGAATTTAATATATCCCTAAACAGTCTTGAATTAAACGAATCAAGTATTTTACTACTTACCGCACTAGAGTAGTGAACTTATCCCGATTTAGTCCTTTAACAAGTGCTTAAAATTAGTTCGAACTTGTTTTATTTAATTTTACACTAAATGACAATACTGAACTAATTCTTGAATTTCTTTTAAGGTATATTTTTAAGGTATATTTCAAAAACATAATATAATTATTTCCTGTGTTTTGCCTTAGAAACTCAAATTGTCACTGCATTGCAGTCAGAGTTTTGTTTTTATTTTTAAAAAGACAAAAGGTAAACTTTTCCCCAGAATAGTTTTTTTTTGTGTTGTACTGTGCGTGAAAATTTGTCATGCAATAAAAACTAATCAAATAAATAAATAAATGAACCAACGCCAAGGCAAACAAAGTGACAAAATAAAGGAAAACAATTGCGAAATAAATGCCACAAACAATTGACAATAAACAACAGGACATATATGCATAGTATGCATATACATATAAATGTATATACTACGAGCGTACATATGACCTGGTTCACATAGACGTACACTTCTCCACTCAATGTTTGCATGCGCCAGGGATATAAATAAAATTAAAGGAACCCCGAAGAACAAAAAAAAAGGAAACAAAATACTGTGCCGAGAGAAAAATAATAAATAAACTACAGTCCATGTCATGTCAGCAACAAGAAGAGCACAACAAAACTGACAAAATGAAATTGAGAAGAGGATGAGGCAACATATACAAAAACACACAAACAGGCAGCAAAGAAAGATAATAATAAATATGTAGAACAAGTGAAAATGGGCCTAAAGCTGTACAGATGCGTGTAGTTAACTTAATGGGTTCTTTAAGTTGGGCAATTTGTGCGGCACTCACAGAAAACTAACAATTGAAACAGCACTACGTATACATATGGAATGGAATGTAGACCCATATTACATATTACAAGAATAGGAGTTGGTCAAGCCCGACAATAACACTAGGCAACAAGGTCCAGTATCTTGAATGGTTGGTAGTGATTCTAGATGATTTTCGTGTGCTAAGCAAGACTGCGTTTTCAGAAATTGTCCATCACGTCGAGATTTTTAGTAATTTGACTCTCTTTGATACCATAGGAAAGTACCACTCCATAGCTTTGAAATGAACCATCCCAAGCAATTCAGCGATCCATTGTAAAAAATCGCAGAATTGTTTGGTATAGTTCATTTTAAAGCTCCAACCCTTCAAGATACTGAAACAAAGTCGAATTTTGTTGCCTTGTGTAATATACTCCCTACCAGGGACCGTAATCATTATAAGTTATATAATAAAAATTACATAGTAATGATTATATTTTAATTTTTAACAATTTTGTTTAGTGATAATAATTATTTTTGAGTAATTTTTTAAAACTTAGACCGTAATCATTATTTTTGATGAAACAAAAATAAAACTCAAAAATAATCATTATTAATGATTTTTACTTTTTTCTTCACTGATTATAATTATTTTTGAGTAATTTTTTAAAACTTAGACCGTAATCATTATTTTTTATCAAAAAAAAAAATAAAACTCAAACATAATGATTATTTATGAGTTTTATTTTTTTCGCTCTATATAAAACTCAACAGTAATTTACGGACTCTGGGTAAAATAATTTGCCAATATTATTTTTTCTTCTTATAACTGGAACCTAAAGCTACCTCCCATCATTATTTTTATACCCTGTTCCCATTGAAAATGAGTTCTTGCAGACCATTGAGGTTGCTTCAGATGATGAAACTGAAGATGGCGGGCCAACTGATGAAATAAAGAAGGGATATGCAGAAATTGACGGCTATAGCCCAAAGCCAATTTGCTTGACCTCCAATATTATGGAGTATTGGGAGGAAAAGCGATTTTTATACCCAACTTTATACCAGCTGGCCAAAGTGGTACATTCGTTTCCTGCAACACAAGTGAGTGTTGAAAGATCGTTTTCGGCCCTCAAAATGATGCTCACGGATCAAAGGTGCAACCTCGGTGACGAGTCATTGGCGAAATTACTCTTCGTAAAATTAAATAATAATTAAATATATGATAAATTAATTATTAAGTTTTTTTAAAAACAAATTTTAGAAAAAACAAGTAAGGGAGCTGTAGTCGAGTGCCCCGACTACAAAATACCCTGTTCCCTTGACTTCTTGCGTTTTCATACACATATATACACACTCACACATACACACACACTCTAACATACGCACACATGCACGCGCAAACGCGGTAACTGACAATGCAAGGCCCTCCTCTCTCACACAAGCAAAATTGATTCGTATATAACTTCGGTGTCCGATCTTATTGATCTTTTCAGAATAGATAGATATTGGGCCTTACTTGATATATGTAAAGTTTGGAAGGTCTATCTTAAAAATTGTGGCTCTGACAGTTTTTTGCGCTTAAAGGGGGGAGGGGGAGGAATTTTCCAAATCTGAAACAAACTCGTTTTGAATCGGGTATACACCTATCTACATTCAAAAATTTGTGGCTCTAGCTCTTATAGTCTCTGAGAAACACGCGTTCATACGGACAGACGGACAGACTTTATAGGGTCGCAAATGCTTCCTTCTACCTGTTACATACTTTTGCACAACTTCATGATCCCCCTTTTCCCATTTTCAATGGGAACAGGGTATAAAAAGTTTTTCTTACTAAGACTACTTTTTGGACCGTACTTTTCTATGGGATCTATACTATATAGATGTCTGATTTTGAACAAACTAGGTGAAATCATGGAAAAGCATAATGCACTGTTAATTACGAATTACATTTAAAACAAAAAAGTTTTTCTCTCTAGAACTTATTTTTGACCGATCATTCAAACTACAGCTATATGCTATAGTCATCCGATTTTGATATAACTTTGAAAATGTGCTAAAGTATTTAAAATAAGAATATGCCATTAAAAAGGACGTTTTCATTAAAAACAAAAAAGTTTTCCTCACTCGAACTAGTTTTTCGACCGATCGTTCCTATGGCAGCTATATGCTATGGTCATCCGATTTCGACCAAACTTAGTGAAATCATGGGAAAGAATAGTAAACTTAGAAATACGTATTTTGGAGGCGTTTTCATTAAAAACAAAAAACTTTTTCTCACTAAGACTAGTTTTTCGACCGATCGTTCCTATGGCAGCTATATGCTATAGTCATCCGATCCAGCCGGTTCCGACAAATGTGCAGCCTATATGTACCAAAAGACTTCGTGCAAAGTTTGGTGAGGATAGCTTTAAAACTGAAGGAGGAGATAGCATAGAAACAGACAGACGACGGACGGACAGACGGACAAGGCTAAATCAACTCAGCTCGTCATGCTGATCAAGAATATATATACTTTATGTGTTCGGAGATGCTTCCTTCAATGCGTTACAAACATCCGCACAATTTTGTAATACCCTTTGCAAGGGTATAATAAAAATAAAATAAAGTTGTTTTTCATTCAAATTAAATTTGTTTTCAATGATTTACACTTTTTACTACAAACTAATGACAAAAACAATTTCATTCGATAGGTTTTCTTTAAATTAACAATTTTTTAATATTTTGTGGTTCCACCCTTGGCTTTAATTCAGAGGGAGGCAAAAAATATATTTACATTTTTGCATTGCAATGCATTGGTGTGTGTGAGAGCAGCTCAAAAATTGCTCTCAATTTCAGTAGCAACGACTGCGTCGCTGCGTAGGAAAGCAAGCAACGCAGCGGCGCTTATACAGATTATACTATGCGTGTTTGAGCAGCGCTGCTTTGAGAATTTTCCTATATACGCGAGATAGCAAGCTGCCGGCCCCTGCTTTAATTACACATTTGACCCTGTTGGGCATTTAATCGTATAAAGCCGTCAGATATTCCTCAGTTTTATCCTCAACAAAGACGCCGAAAATGACTCGCAATGTGAAGAAAACAATCAGGGGAACTCCCAAAAATTAAACTTATACGAATAGAATAACATATGGGAAAACCCCGAGGTAGAGATGGCAAAAATGCATGAAATGGCAGAATGCGTTTTTTTTTGTCGCTGGGTGTAGCTCCCAAAGGAACGATCGGTCGAAAAACTAGTTGTGAGAAAACTTTTTTGTTTTCAATGGAAACGCCCCTTACGTTGGCATGTATTTATTTTATATACATTTACACAATTCTACAATGTTTTGTTAAAATCGGGTGACTTTAGCATATAGCTGCAGTATAAACGATCGGTCGAAAAAGAAGTTCTAGTGAGAAAAACCTTTTTTTGTTTTAAATGGAATCGCCTTCAAAAAATGTACTTGTTAGTTTGTTATGCTTTTCCATGATTCCACTAAATTTGGTCGAGATCGAACATCTATATAGTAAAGCTTTCATAGAAAAGTAAGGTCTGAAAATAGGGGAAAGTTAATTTCGGTTCGGTCGAAGTTTTGTATACCCTTGCAGTTTGTTTTTTTAAATATGACTAAATATATGCCAACGTAAGGGACGTTTCTATTGAAAACAAGAAAAAAAAAGTCGGTCAAGCCCGACTATAACATTCTCTGTACCTGTGAAGTGCTGCCCATCACCGTTGCGACCGGTGCTGCCCATAATTGCTTATTTTCCTTATAACTCGATTTCCAGAACGCACTTAAGGCTTTTAAGGTTTGATTTCAGGTGACTTAAAAATTTAATTCGGCCCTATATTTCATTGAAATAGTACTGCTTTTTATAAGAATACAGATTTTAAAGCAGCTCAAAAGTGTTTCTATTCATGTAAAGTTTGACATAACAATGCTTTTTCCTGCGTTCTGGAAATTAGCCTTTACTGTGTACTTAATCTCAAAGTTGGTGGTGTTTTGACGAGCTGTTACTTATTTCGCTATGTGTACAAAATAGTTTTCGTCTGTTCAGTTATCAAAAGTTGGGGTCTGTCTCGATTTAAGCACAGCATTTTTAAAGTATGCCCCAATATCTTTTAATGCTCAGGCTTATTAAAAGAATCCAACATTTAAAATATATTTGGACTTGTGTAAAAACAATTTTATAAATGTTTCTGTATCAATTGGATACGACTCTTATCGTATCGATCTTATGGTCTAGTCGAACTATGATTCCATTCGTATTGAAGGATAAGAAAATCTAGCAGTTCTCTGCTTTCGCCTCTTTCAATTAAATGTTTTCTCCACTGCTCATTTTTAGTCATTTTCCTTCGCACATTATTGTTAACCCAACCCACGTACTACCCTAAACCGCTGTTCAGACTCCATAAATTTTATGTATGGCCACAGTCTAT
The DNA here is from genome assembly GCA_018904265.1 of Lordiphosa collinella. Taxonomy (NCBI): domain Eukaryota; kingdom Metazoa; phylum Arthropoda; class Insecta; order Diptera; family Drosophilidae; genus Lordiphosa; species Lordiphosa collinella. The sequence continues at coordinate 139,241 of JAEIFV010000173.1, read as the reverse complement.
TAACTCGCTCCTTTTTTATCTCTCTTTATGTATGACTCGTGCATTTTGTGTTCGCTTTCGCTGTTAATTTAGCTGCGTTTATCTATAAATCGCTTGGCGCACAAATCAAAATCAACTTCCGCTTGAGCTTCATTTGGGGATGCTTATGGAAATTGAATTTCTCCCTCCAGCGAGTCATATATGCTGGCAAAGCCGAGGTCCAGATAATTGACTAGATAACAGCCTAATTTTCAATTAGCGCCCTTAGCCAGTTTTGATAAGCGAAACATAAATTAGGGATTCTTTTAGGGGGCGACTTGCTGCGCTGTCTTCTTCATTAATCGTTAGCAGCAACAAATTGGCAAATGGATATTTTTGTTTGCTCACTTTCCGATTGCTCTAGACGTGACTAGTTTATTGATTCGCTTCCGACCAAAAGAAAAACTTCTCGTACATAAATTAATAATAATATCGTATGGCGCTCAGTAACAATTTGCTTTGCTCTGCAAAATGTTTCAACTAAAAGTCAAACAACCCACCCGCTGTTTCTTACCTACCTACACTTCTACCCTTAGCTACGTGTTGGCCATTTCGTTGAACCTTTGGCCATATAAAATTCCAATCATACTTGACCAAAAAAGCAAAACATTCGAGAAGTTGGGTAAAATAAAAAGTGAAGTGAGAAGCTTAAGCCAAGGAGCGAAGGATAAATGTAGCCTGAATGGGATGAGATGTGGTAAGAAGGGAAGGGATGGATAAGGAGTAAGGACATGGAGACGCAGTCAGCAAAAAATATTATGCTACACTTTGACTAGTAGCTTGGGCCTCTGCTGGATGTGGTAATGCCCTTGGTTCGGTGTGGTCGGAACATTGGGAAATATACACGAAGAAAATATGCTCTACTTTAAACAGAACCACCATACGAATTTTTTAAAATAGGGATTCCTCTAACCTCAACCAGAACCTGAATAAATTACTAGAATAATTTTTGAAACTGGAAAAATAACAAGTGCAGAGTTTTTTTTTGAGTTTCTTGAAGTCGATGTAGCATCCAATAAAATGTTAATGTTTCAGAAAACATTTGCTGCGTTTGCTGGGTAAATACAAATATTTCAATCTAAGGCCGATTTCACGTCTTCTAGATGGCTGCCATGTGTCAGATAAACTCAAAATTTACTCTGTTATATGTTAGTTTATGTGACAAATAGGGCTATGCAGAAGATATGAAATCGGCCCTTAAGTGTTAAAAGTTCAATTGATGTTTTTAAGTGTATTTATTTGACCCTTTCCAAAGTTTAGTCCAACTGTTGCCAAAACTTAGTTCCACTCTCAATTTATTTAATTCAGCGCTGGGGAAAAGCGAAGCGAAAATCTTCAACAGATTTTCTGTTGCACATGCGAATTGGTACCTAAATGCAACATAGAATTTGAGATTTTTGTGGCTAACCTTGGGGGAACATTTTGGCTAAAAGGCAAACCCAAATTCTTTTCACTTTGGCCATGTTAACCTTAAAAAATACTTTGAAGGACGAAAGCTGGTACAGGTAACAACAGCAGGAGAAGAAGAATTGTCACAGCTTAATCGATTTGGAGCAAAGTTGCCATCATGTTCGTTTTGCTACCTTTTTCACGCATCATTTGTTTTTTTTTTTGTCGGAAAAATCCAGTTGTTCTTCCACAGGGCGAATGATAAACTTTCGACACATTTTTCATTTATTTTCCACACCTTTGATTGATATATTGAACACTTGGCGCACAGCTTAAGCAACAGTCCACCTCCACTTCTACGCTGCTTCAACTTTCTGTGGGGGGCGGAAGCTTGCGTCAGCTGGCACACCGGATGCCAAAGGCTGTGCTGCCTAGGAGGCAAGAGAAGAGGAGTAGGGGGCATCATCATGTCAAATGCTGTGACAAAGGTGAAAGCTCTTTGGAGCGATGATTCTTCGTTCGTATGCTGCTGGGTGTGAAGTGGCTTATATAGTTTAAATTGAAGTGTGTCCTGTACTTCCTTTTTTGGCGGCGCCTGTTTCTTGACTTGCTTGATAGCTTACGGAAGCGGTTCATTGTGAAGCAATTGCGAAAAGAGACTTTGTGTGTTTATTGAACTGGAATTGCAGAATTACTCAAGAGAATGTATCAGTTGGGCGAGGAAATTGTTTAACATTTTCTGAAAGAGCCGGACAAATAAATAAAACACTTTGGAAAATGGGAGAATAAATTTGGAAAAAGTATCAATACATTTATTCCTTATAGTAAATTTATTCTTTTTTGGTAAGTTAAAGTTAAAGAGCTTATTTATTTTTATAATAATGGCAGTAAGTTTCTGTCAGAAAAGCTTTACTGTCAGAAATACCCGCTAGTTAGGAGAAAGTTTTCTTTATTAAATCTAACATAGCACCAGCATTAAAATTGATATATGTGCAAAATGTTTTCTTGCTATTTGTTATGAACTAATAACAGTACCTTCGTTTTGAGTAGATACTTTCACTCTCTTCATGCCGCTTTGCGAAGTGTTCGCTTCTTTTCAGCTCCAAATCTTTGGTACCATGGTATAATAGAAGCGAGCCAGTCATGCTCCTAATAGAAAATTGATATATGTGCAGGATGAGCTATTTGTCTTTTGAGGTCAGTAGCGTCCACAACAATTGCAATTTCTGTGGCTAAATATCTGTAGTATTAGCAATAACACTTATAAGTATTTCACTCCAGGGTGTTTGAGGTGACAAGCTTTTATTTCACGTAAAAATGCCACGTGGAAGTGATCTCTTCCACGAAGAGCAGATACAAATACAAACCATGCTTGAAGCTAGTATTGAACTTGGTGTAGTTTAACAATCCGCCATCATAGCACAGTAACCAACTTTTTGAAAAGTCCGAAAAATGGAGGGGAAATACCCAAGGAGGATGAGCGCACCAAGAGGCACATAAGGACTCTATCCAATAATGAAATGATGAGCTGCGCTCAAATAAAGGCGAAGCAAATTTGCCGAAAGGAGTTGGATCTTCATTAGTCCAAGGCACCCAAACCGAGCCTCAAGTAACATACAAATATGCTTCCATTAACATTGCTCTGCATACCAAGGCATATTTTTTTAGCTCCCAGAGAATTACGTTGTTACAGTGGCCGCCATCAAGTCCGGATCTAAATCCAATTGAGGATACATAGATATATAGATGTATAATTTTTCCTTTCACAATTTGTATAGCTTTACAACAATTACATATTTAAGCATATGTCGTGGCGCTGTGAATATGTTAGCAGCCTGAGTAGGCTAGGCGTTAGGTTGTGGGCCTACTCTTTTTGCTTCGTCATGACGTCTTGTCAGTAATGGCAGTGTTGGTAAAAGAGTGTCGCGAATAGAGTTGCTCAGAAAGGTCAAAAGGGGAGATGGACCGAGCTGCTGCTGGACGTAGTCCCTTGAGTGTGAGTGAGATGGCAATCATTGCCCTCAGAATGTGCTAAGTCATTACGATTTGACAAGGAGAGTCGACAAGTTTGACAACAGAGAAGATAGCACTCACTTTCTCTCGGAATTCGTTTAAAACGCACAGCTCTTGCCTAAATTAAAACTAATATAAAAAAACACAATGGAAAACCTTTCGAAAGAAACTAACTCGACACATACCTTAATTTAACAATACAACTTTAATATCCTATACTTAAAGAAAATTTCATACTTTGCCTATTATTTACAAGCCTATCAAAATTCTCATTTTTGACATTTCTTCTATATTTAATAGACATCTCGGTGTAACTAATAGATTATTCAATCTCCCCGTTAAGGGCCATAATCACCTCTTCTTCGATAAGAGTACAAGCACGAGAGAAAAAATATAATAAAGAAATAGGGGAAAGTTAACTTCGGCTCGGCCGAAGTTTTGTATACCCTTGCAGCTTCCATTTTTTTTTTTTCTTAAGCTTATTTTGTATTTATTGAATCTTCTCTTAATGAGACTAACAATCATTTTTCAGATCTTAATCTAGAAACTATTTTATAAACCATCCCCTGTTGGAGATAGTTTGTGTTCTGCGGCCCTTCAAGTCAGTCGCTGGGTTGGTAGGTCATTTCTCCTGAGACGAGTATGCGTTGCTAGCATGGAAAGAGATTTTGCAAGTTGATTTGGGTGGGTAAGAAGCTTCTCAGAATATTTTTGTTTAAGTTGCTCTATTTCAGTTTCGACCAATGGGATGCTGAGATCGTTGTGGATACACTCATTGCGAATATACCATGGCGCTCCAGTGATGGTTCTGAGAATTCTTGACTGTGATCTTTGGAGGATGTCCACACTGCTCGCACAGGCATTTCCCCATAACTGCGAGCCATACGTCCAGACAGGCTTCATGATGCTTTTGTACAGTAGGACTTTATATTCCAGTTTAAGAGGGGAACGGGAGTTGATTAGCCAGTGAAGGCTGTTGGCCTTTAACTTGATTTGAAGCATTTTCGACTCTATGTGTTTGCGCCATGTGAGCCTTCTATCGAGGTGCACACCTAGGTATACAACATCGTTTGATTGCGGGATCTGGGTTGCATTTAAGGATAGCTGGGGACAGGTGCTACTGTTGAGTGTTGATTTTTATGCGCCAGTTGGCCAGCCACTCTTCCACATTAGCTAGGTGGCTTGCCAGGAGACTTGTTGCGGTAATTGGACATCGTGATCTGCTTAATATTGCCGTATCATCCGCATTGTAAGTCGAGGGTCTGTTGGTACGTCGGCAGTGTACATTACATATAGAAGAGGACCGAGTACGCTACCCTGCGGCATTCCATTGAAAACAAAAAAGTTTTTCTTACTAAGACTACTTTTTGGACCTTATTTTTTATCTGAGCTATTCTATATAGTTGTCCGATTTTGACCAAACTAAGTGCAATCATGGAGACGATCCCAATTAAACCAAAAATTATTTCTCGATAGAACTTCTTATTCGATCGATCATTCATACTGCAGCTATATGCTATAGTTATCCGATTTTGACAAAACTTTGCAGAATTGTTTAAAAGTATAAAAAATAAATATATGCCAACGTAAGAGACGTTTCCATTAAAAACAAAAAAGTTTTTTTCACAAGATCTTGTTTTTCGACCGATCGTTCCTATGACAGCTAAATGCTAATGTCATCCGATTTTAACCACAATTTGTAGAATCGTATGGGAGCATATAAAACAAATATATGTATGCTAGATTACAGGACATTTCCATTGAAAAAAAAAGTTTTTCTAACTAAGACTACTTTTCAGACTCTACTTTTCTATGACAGCTATACTATTTAGATGTCCGATTTCGACTAAAATTGGTGGATTCTTGGAAAAGCATAGTAAGCTAAGAAATGCGAAGTTTGGAGGCTATATGCTATAGTTATCCGATCAGGCCGGTTCCGACAAATGTGCTGCGTATTTGTACCAAAAGACTTCGTGCAAAGTTTGGTGAATATAGCTTTAAAACTGACGGAGGAGATAGCATAGAAACAGACAGACGGACAGGGCTAAATCAACTCAGCTCGTCATGCTGATCATTTATATATATAAAGGGTGATTTTTTAAGAGCTATAGGAAAGTTTAAAAAAAAAAAACATAAAATTCAGAAAAATGCATGAAATCTTTATTTGAATCGATAGTACGGTCCATATAATTTAATGTTTGAAGATTATTCCATGCGAATGTTGACCGTGACTGCGCCTCAAATGGTCCATCCGCTTAGTCCAATTTTGGCATACTCTTTCCAAAAATTCGGCCGGTATCTCACGAATAAATGTTTCAATGTTGCCTTCCAATACGTCAATTGAAGCGAGCTTGTCTGTATAGACATGAGCTTTAACATAGCCCATAAATCGCACGATCTAGGCGGCCAATTGACCGGTCCCGAACGTGAAATAAAATGCTCACCGAACTCGCCTCTCAATAAGTCCATTTTTGCGCGTGCTGTGTGGCATGTGGCACCGTCTTGTTGAAACCACATGTCATGCAAGCTCTTGCATTTGGGCAAAAAAGTTGGATACATCTACGGTAGCGCTCACCATTCACAGTTACGTTACGATTCGCATCATCTTTGAAGAAGTACGGTCCAATGATGCCACCAGCCCATAAACCGCACCAAACTGTGACTTTTCTGGATGCATTGGTAACTCTTGCAATGCTTCTGGGTGATATTCACTCCAAAATCGACAATTCTGCTTATTTACGTATCCATTAAGCCAAAAATGAGCTTCGTCGCTGAACACAATTTTTCGGTAAAAAGTGGATCCGGCCAACTTTCCAAGGCCCATTCAAATTCTACGTTCGGTGCTATTTACGAGGGTCACCCAGAAATGGCCGACCTAGACAGTAGTGTTGAAAATGTTCAAAAAATATTAAAAGGGGAAGTACCGACTATAAAAAGCTTAAGTTTGAAGTTTGGTGCCTTTACCTTGCACAGTTTTTTTTTGTCGATTTTAATAGAGAACGCTTGTTATTGATTTGCAAACATGAACAAAATTGGTCATCGTTATGTGATATAATACTTTCATATAAAAGTCTTAGTCCAACCGATATTAAAAAGGAGCTGGATTCTACAGGGTGGGTCAAAAGAAGTCATCCGATGTTGTTTGGCTTTCATTTTTTTTCTAAATAAAAAACGTATATTCTGTTTTTTGATTATATTTATTTGAACCTTTAGAATTTTATTGGTCATTTCGAGAAGATGATATCGGCCAAATGGGCGCCGTTACAATTGATTGCGTCGTTTTATGGCATTTTTCATCACTTCGGCAAGAACTTCGGGCTGCAGATTCTCGCACTCGTGTCGAATTTTGTCCTTGAGGGCTTCCAAGGTCTCGGGCTTGGTTACGTAAACACGGGATTTCAAAAAACCCCACAAAAAAAGTCTGGAACGGTTAAATCGGGCGGAAATGAGATGGAAATGAGCCTCATCGCCCATTATGATTTTGGTCGAAAAATCGATTATTCACGATTATTCCGCGTTCTTGGGGAGTATATCGATCCATGGCTTGTTCACTTGCATTTTTCATCTGTCTAGTCCACAAATGTCAAAACAGAGCTGACTTTGGCGGCTATTTGGAAAAATAAGAGCATCTTCCAATAGGGTGACTTCTTTTGACCCACCCTTTACCTTACGTAATTCTGCTCCCTCGTTTACAACAATAAAATATTGGGTGGCTAAGTTTAAGCGAGGTCGTTTGAGCTGCGAAGATGAACATCGTAATGGGCGTCCAAATGAGGTGACCACTTCAGAAATGGTGGCCAAAATTAAAAAAATGTGTTCTGAGTGACCGGCTATTGAAAGTTCGTGAGTTAGCTGAATGTGTAGGCATTTCAAAAAGTGCTGTACATCGCATATTGACCGAAAAATTGGACATGAAAAAGTTATGCGAAAGATGGGTGCCGCGTTTGCTGACTTCAGAACAAAAACGCCGGTTCACACCTCTGCCGTTGCAATGGCTAAAATTAATGAATTAAAATTTGAATTGCTACCCCACGCCCCTTATTCGCCAGACTTAGCTCCCTCTGATTATTTCTTATTTCCAAACTTGAAAAAATGGCTCGGAGGAAAAAGATTTGGCAGCAATGAAGAGGTGGAGTCCGAGGTTAATGCGTATTTTGATGAGCTTCACAGTTCTTATTATAAAAAAGGTATCAAAGTATTGAACATCGCGCAAAAGTGTATCGACCTAAAAAGGATCCTATGTTGAAAAACAAAAAAAAAAAATGAAAAATTTTTGTGTTTTAGTAGTTAGGTCGGCTATTTCTGGGACGGCCCTCGTACTTTTCATTTATGTTTTCTCTTTATATCATTTTCAGCAATATCTTTCTATCTTAGGCCAAGCCCAGCTACCTCATCATAAAAACTGAATACCCTCAACAATTCCGCTTCTTACGAAACCCAAAACACATTCCCAGACCATGACCAATAAAACCTCATAACAATCTTCTTGTGTACAATAACACGCCATAAATAAACAAATATCATTAAACTTAAGAAACTGCTCCTGCTGCAGCTACTGCCAGAGCGTCTGCCTGATCCTGTTCCCAAACAAATATAAAATGCTTTCCCATTCAAGGCAATTGCTCGACCAGCAACACTAACAACAACAACTTCCAAAGACAGTCAACTAAACAAAACCAAAAGATGTGCCAAACTCTAGCCAAAGTAGCGAAAAGGACGAAGTACACGATGCAGGGCAACTTTTCATAAACATTATTAACAATTATTGTTGTTAGCAGAAGTTGTCCTGAATGGCTGGATCCTGGATCCACAGGATGCTCTCTTGTTGTTGCTTGTCGCGTGCAGCCCAACAAAAGTCCTTCCAGGCAGCCAGCCACTCCCTCTGTTCCTTCAGGCAAAAGTTATAAGCACGGCCAAAAGTTGATAAGAATGAGCCATAGACGTCGTAAGGCAGCCACTTTTAGCAGCGCGAGTTCTTAACACGGCGCAGCTTTGTGCATTTTTTATAAACTAACGCCCCAAAACGGCGAACAAAAATGACGACGATGTCTCGAAGGTTTGTTGTTGCAATTTTTGCTAGTGATGCGGGCGTACGGTGTCGTGAGTTTGTTGTAGGGTCTCAAATTTGGCAAAAAATTAGCAAAACGTGGGTGAAGTCAGGGATAATTAGCGCATTGATTTCAGTGCTCTTAGTTTTTTGCAAACGAAATCTGCAGCCTTTTGGCGCGGCAAATATGTAAAATAAACTTGATCTGCCTGCAAGTAACGGGTAACAATTAAATATCTGCCAAACTCTAAAATGCCGCCATAACCACAATTTTCAACGGATCTTTATGAAAATTTGACAGTTTATTTATGACTTCATATACAAAAGAATTGCATCAATGGAATTGGCCAAAAAACCGTTATCTTTGATATTTTTGGCCTTCCAGTGGTTTTTGTAAACTGCAGCACTCAGAGTTTTAAAAAAATCTTCAATTGGACGACACTTCGGCAAGTTTGTTGGGTTCCGTTCCTTTGGTACAAAAGAGATATTGGCAAAACGGCGATACTGGTTGCACATCCACCGACATTGAGATTGGACAGTTTGTATTTGGTCAGGTGTGTAACTTGGTGCTTTTTGCTTACGTCTGGCAACAATATTATTCTTTTTCAGCACTTTACTGATGTGTTTTTGGCAGCAATTAAATTTTCTGGCTACATCTCGTTGACTTATGTTGTCTTTATTGATAAAAAGTTGGGCTAGCTTTCTGGCAGAAGACGTTCTTGTTCGGACGGCATGGTGGTGACTACTTGTCAAAATTTTTGTCAGGGGGGCATGAGAACGTGTTGACAGGAGAACAAAGAAGAAGAGAAAGAAATGTCATCCTGAAAGCTTTTATGTAAAGCTCAGCTAAGGGCGCGCTCTCTCTTAAAGTTTGTGCAGATTTTTAGTTGTCACCCGTTATAAGAAGTTTTTGTCCCATACATGTCGAACTATCTGTTACAATCTCTGAGATCAGTGCGGTCATACGGACTGACGGACAGACGGAAAGACGGACAGACAGCCCGTACATAGCTCTATCGTCTCGGCTGCTGATGATGATCAAGAATATATATACTTTAAAGGGTCAGAGATGCCACCTTCTGTCTGTTACATACTTTAGCACAAACTTGCACTTGCAAACTTTTGCAGAAAATATACTCTGTGTACATAGTAAAAAACAATCTAGACCGAAAAATGAGGTGAAGCTTAGAATATTTTTGGGCAATGAAGCTTCTTGATTTTTGCCGTGGCCTATCAAGACAGGAGTGCGTCTATCAACTTACTTCGGCTTTTGACGATGAAGCTCCATGCTTGTTCGCTGTATATAACTGCTGAACTGAATTCAATCGTAAATTCTTTTAAGAGAAATACAGTCTCGGAGCTCTAAAGGACGCATATAACACCTTACAGGTGGTGAAAAATGGCTCTATGCTTAAGAGTCCGAAAAAAAACTGTCGACTGAATAAGTCAAATCTAAGCCATAAGGCGCATGGAGCATTTGTCGTTTTTGTTTTTGACCATTCCATAAGATAAACGGAGGTGTGGTACATAACCATCTATTTGACAGAAATACATGCGCAGTGAAAATACACCCAGAAAAAAGCAGAAAAAATAATTTGAGCATGAACGCTGTTGAAAAAAATGAATTCGTTCTTGAATTTTCAAAAATTTCGAACTTGAAATCGAGCTAAATTCGTTCAGAGTTTAGTGTTTTTAGGGGAGGGGAGTTAGATAACGAAATTGAGAGAGGAGAGCAAGCACACTTGAGAGAATAGTGTTGAGTCCACTCTCCCAGTTTTTGTTTTCTAAGGTAAAGGGGTGTGTGGGGAAACTATCAAGCGGTGAACAACATCGATGTTTGCACTCATTTTGCTTGAGAACTTTCAAGCAGTTATGGCATTGCTGGTATGGAGAGACGGCTGTTGGACTAACATTTGACAGGCAAAGACTACGGCTGTTTTGTGGTGTTGTGAAGAAAACAGACAGACGGACATGGCTAGATCGACTCGGCTGTTGATTTGCCAAGTCCAGATTTAAAAAATTTTGGAAATTGAAATACATCCCGACGGATACTGAAAGTTTAACATTGAAAAATAATTTCCAAATTTATTTTGGAATATCCGTTGTGGAAATACTAATGGCATGACCCCTCTGAAGTTCGTATATTTGACTTAATTCTTGTGACCAAAGCTTCAACGGCAGGAAAAAACATTGCATAGGGGTTTTTTTTTAATGATCCGCTACAACATACATTTTTATCTTACACATATCATGCATGTATCAAGTAGCTCCCATAGGGACGTTTGCTCTTAAAAAAGAGTATTGTGGAACAACTTCTTTGTTTGCAACGAGACATCAACGAAATTTTATATGTACTTGTTATTGACTGTCTTCCATAAAATATGTAAGTTTTAGAAGAAACACATAGCTTTTGACATCAGCAACCTGTTAGATGAAAATTTCTTCCATGAAAATTACATGTATATCAGTTCTGAGTGTTCCTCCACAATATATTTAAATTTTAGTACAACAGCAACATTTGATCAGATAGCTGCCATAGAGAGTGTTGCTCTTGAAATATAAGCTAGAGAGAAAAACTTCTTTGCTTTTGACTTAATTGACTTAATGTACTCCCTCATAACATATTCAAATTTTATGATCATCGGACCTGTAAATCATGTTTTTATACCCTTGCAGAGGGTATTATAAAATTGTCCGGATGTTTGTAACGCATAGAAGGAAGCATTTCCGACCACATAAAGTATATATATTCTTGATCAGCACGACGAGCTGAGTTGATTTAGCTTTGTCCGTCTGTCCGTCTGTCCATCTGTCCGTCTGTCCGTCTGTTTCTATGCTATCTCCTCCGTCAGTTTTAAAGCTATCCTCACCAAACTTTGCTCGAAGTCTTTTGGTACAAATACGCTGCACATTTGTCGGAACCGGCCGGATCGGATGACTATAGCATATAGCTGTCATAGGATCGATCGGTCGAAAAACTAGTTCTAGTGAGAAAAACTTTTTTCTTTTTAATGGAAACGCCTCCAGAGTACGTATTTCTTAGTTTACAATCTTTTCCCATGATTTCACTAAGTTTGGTCGAAATTGGATGACTATAGCATATAGCTGCCATAGGAACGATCGGTCGAAAAACTAGTTCTAGTGAGGAAAACTTTTTTGTTTTTAATGAAAATGTCCTTATCATTGGCATACACTTATTTTATATACTTTTACACAATTCTGCATAGTTTGGTCGAAATCGGATGACTATAGCATATAGCTGCCATAGGAACGATCGGTCGGAAAACTAGTTCGAGTGAGGAAAACTTTTTTGTTTTGAATAAAAACGTCCTTTTTATCGGCGTATTCTTCTTTTATATACTTTACCACATTTCTACAAAGCTTTATCAAAATCAGATGACTATAGCATATAGCTGCAATATGAATGATCGGTCGAAAAAGAAGTTCTAGTGAGAAAAACTGTTTAGTTTTAAATAGGATCAAAAATTTCGTAATTAACAGCGTATTGTGCTTTGCCATGATTTAACCAAGTTTGGTCGAAATCAGACATCTATTTTTTTTTGTATATTTCTTATTGATTTAAAAAAAAAACTATTTAGTCAGTTAAAGAAAAGACTTATTGACACCTGGGTTACATTTTCTGTAGTCTGCGACACTTGCATTAGGTTCTGCTAACAACTTCATCAAATACAGGTCCACTAAACGGTGTCATTTTTTGGAACAAAAACTGCATCGTCCACTTTTAAAACTGGCATGCAGACCACATCTATGAAATTTTTCTAAAATCAGCTTTTGATGCTAAATTCGGGGAAACCTCTGGACCAAGGTATACTTAAGTATGCCTTGCTCTGGCCCAACAGTAGCCTTTTTTGAGCGGTTCAAGAAGGCATGGCCTACCATTGGCAGTTAAGTGACATAAAAGATTGTACAATTTAATATTGTCGACAACTACTTGTGGATTTTTACGTGCCGACTACAAGGAATTAATATAGCTTACGCTAATTTTTCTCGGGGATAACTCATTTGGGAAAATACGTTTTCGATCTCCAGGAGCCATGCACCATGCAAGACGGATTTCAAAAGCGCTGCACGTTCTAAAAATATTCCTTTTCATTAGACATTTTTAGGTCGCGAAAAAGGACGTTAATGCATTGCGGGATGGAAGCCTTTTCATTATAAAATTTTATGTAAGTGCGTGGATTAGCTGCGCTAAGACAGTTGAGGCACCGAACCAAGACCTAATTTTCCTAAAATCCATTCAGCAATCTGTACAGTTGTAATGAAGAAAATGAGCACTCATCTGTGGTATTTATCAAAAGCAGCTATAGCATTGTCTTTTTTTGATGACAAAGGTTTCTAACGACGAAAGGCGATTGATGTGTCAAACACTTAAAGAACATTCTGAGCCTGATGAGAACATTAGAGTATTTAGACTAATTATACCTCCGACAAGAACTTCGAATCTAACTGAATGGAATTAGCATGACTTCATTACTCAAAACACATGCACTTTTTTTTAAAGATTTAACATAAACCTCAAGTTCATGGAAGATGACTCTTGCCTATGGTGTGATGACGAAAACTATAAAAAATGTCAAATTTTCCTACGCAGCTTACAAGTCGTCAACAATTACTACGAGAGAGCTGTGAAACTATTCACTGACTTCAACTTCTCGTGTTGAAGAGAGTAAACAGTATCTCATGCAAGTTGTCACTGAGTACAAAAAAAGTCACCCAAGTGTGAAGTGAATAAATAGTTTTTTTTTTTATAAATCAATAAGAGATATACAAAAAAAACATGATTAACAGGTCCGATGATCATAAAATTTGAATAAGTTATGAGGGAGTACATAAAGTCAATTAAAATAAATTTTCATTCAGGTACCCCTAAAAGCAAAGAAGTTTTTCTCACTAGTTTAAATTCCAAGAGCAACACTCTCTATGGCAGCTACCTGATAAAATGTTGCTGTTGTACTGAATTTGAAATATATTGTGGAGGAATACTCAGAACTGATAAACATGTAATTTGGTGGAGGTAGCTTAAAAAGGGAAAAATGCTGATGTCAAAAGCTATGTGTTTCTTCGGAAACTTACATATTTTATGGAAGACACTCAAAAACAAATACATTTAAAATTTCGTTGATCCCACCCGACAACCGGTATCGAGAACGGATCCGTTTTCGACATTTTCTCGAAGGTTTCTCCCACAAAACTATCGAGAATGTGTTCCGTTCTCGGTCCGAAAAAGTATTACCTGTCGCTCAGTTTGTGGCAGCAAAACATAAGTTCTCGATATCCGTTTTCGGATCCGTTCTCGACGCTTTCTAGATAGCGAAAACGGATCGAAAACTAATCCGTTTCCAATACGTTTTCGCTATCGAGAAAGTGTCGAGAACGGATCCGAAAACGTGTTGCAAACGCTTAGTTTCGCGAAAGTTGAAAAAAAAGTTGCTGCTGCTCCCCACACACACCAAACCAAGCCGCCCCAACCACCCCTCCCTTCCCCTCATACTTTTGCTGGATAATTTTTGAAATACAATTTTTTTTTATTATTTCTTTTTTACTTACCCTTACTGGGACTCGAACTCAGGACCTCGGCACTCTAACACGAACGACGGACATCTTAACGCTCCCGTCACAGTGTCCGCGGCGGTGGCGAAATGACGTAAAGATGCATCAAGCGGGTGGTGAATGGCAAGACATTTGTCGGCAGCCGCGAGGTCGTGGGTTCGATCCTATTCAAGGCATTGAAATTCAAATTATTTGATTTCCTTTTTTGTTTTTTGTTTTTTAGTTTTGTTGTTTTTTTAAATTTTCTGTATTTTTCCGATATTTTTTACAATGCTCTGAGGTCTCAAATACGTTTTTTTCGCAACTGAGTTTCTGTGTATTTTTTCTTTTCCCTTTGTTTCTCTTCTTTGCTGCTGTCACATAAAGAGAAAAATAGCTATGTCCGTTTGAAACCCGCATCTCTTAAGAAAAACGGATCCGATTATAAGAGAAACTATCGTAATTCTCGTATGGTCGGATACATACAAGAAATTGTCGGGTGGGATGTAAAATGGCTTGACGCAGCCCCAAAAAGCCAAAGAGCCTCTTTCAATCTCTTGGCTTGTGCGCTTCTAATTTTTCGCACAAGAAAAAGGGACCTACAGTTTAACGCCGTATCCGAACGGCAGTTTGAGAAGCTTTCCATGGCTAATTACTATAAAGCTGGCACCAACAGCAGAGAGGGGTGACCGGGTGTAAAGTTTATTCAAAGAAAAAACTTTTTCATTAGATGCTCCCACGACCTCTTGCACAGCGGTCGCGCACACTAGCCGCTGAGCCACCTGGCCACAAGCAAAACTTCGTTGAAGTATCGTTACAAACAAAGAAGTTATTCGCAATCGTCTCTATGGGAGCTACTTGATAAATGCATGGTAAGTGTAAAATAAAAATGTATGTTGTAGCGGATCAATTAAAAAACCCCTGTGCAAAGTTTCAGCTTCCTGCCGTTGAAGCTTTGGTCACAAGAATTAAGTTAAATATACGAACTTCAGAGGGGTCTTTCCATGGGTTTTTCCCACAACGAAAATTCCAAAATAAATTTGCAAATTATTTTTCAATGTTAAACTTTCAGAATCCGTCGGGATGTATTTCAATTTCCAGAATTTCTTAAATCTGGACCAGGCTACTGTTGATGCTGATCAAGAATATATACGTAATGCCAAAAATCTGCCTGATTCATAGATTTGCAAAAATTCACTTTACTCTTGAGTACCTTTAGTATCGAGCAAAAAGGCTACTGGCTTTAGTTTCTTTTTGATACATCGCTTTTCGTTTCGATCTTATGCCTTGGGTGTTATTTTATTTTCAATTCATTCCATCTAGTCACGTGTTCATCTCTAATTAACACTTACCTAAAGGTTTTCTCAACTTTCTGCTGCTTCCTCTTCTTTTTTGCACTGCTTAGCAGACAGTTATTGTTGTTGTTGTTGCTTGCACATACTTCAAATAGTCTTACAGAAGCTGCTGTTTGGAAAAGTTCATAAACTTGCCACGAAAAACGCCCACAGGTTGGCCACGTTCCTACGTTTCGCCTTTTGTAGCCATTGCTCATACGCCATGTTGGACTTAGCCAAAGGAAAGACAGAGACGCAGATAGATGAGACAGTGTAAAGACTCCAGTCAAGTCCCTTGCTCTCCCCTAAAGTTGAAAGCATTGCACGAAAAGTTTAATTGAGAAAGTTAAGGAATTTCAATTAACTGTGGATATTTGTTATTTTTATTTCGGCATTTCGCCAGTGACGTAGTTTGGTCTACAGAATTTTCTCTGTTCAATTTTTTTTTTTTGCTTGGAGTGTGTGAGTGTTGAGTCATGTGTGCTATTGGCTGGCAAGTTTGCCTTTTCCTGCAGGGCAGCCCCAGCTTAATATCCCATTAAGAGTAGCAGCCGCAGTATATTAGCCAAAAGCGCTTAACTCATTTAACATGGGAAGGGGAAACTCAGCTGAGGCCAAATTGTATACGGAATAGTTGATGCAGGCATACGCTACAAACACATGCGGGGAGTTGAGATTCAAGAAAGATTGAAAATCTTTTTTACGACTTGTAGCTCACAGACATCGAACCAACTGTAAGAGCAACCTTAAGCCGAGCCGGGTGTGAGAAAAACAAATATATCTGAACCTGTTCCGAATCAAATATTTCGGTTCGGTTCAACAAGAGATTTATTTGATATTAGGTCGAATCAGTGCGAGAGAGCCTCGAAATTCTATATAAAGGCAAGGAATATTTGTTAAAATCAGGACCCATAATGGCCTACATTTTTAGATTCTCGAAGTTAATTGAAAAGCAAGAAGCTAAACAACACGTTGATAATATTTTTTAAAACTTCAACATGCCTTTAATTTCACTTTAAAAAGATAACGATGAACAAAGTTAATTCCAAAATGTAGCGCTCATTATTGATCTAATTTGAGCTTTCGATCCTTAACAGCTTAGAAAAGTTTAAAAACCTTTTCTAAATATAAATTTATTCGGAATAACACTTTGCAAATTAGCCTTTAATGGTTTTCTTTTTAAATTTGGAAAAACTTAAAACAGACCAAGGTTCAAACCAAAACCTTCACCCAATGACCTCGAATCTTATGTTTTTGAACATTCTTGAGTAACAGAATCAACATATTGTTACTCCTTTTCTAACGAAACCATTTCATCATCAGGAATATTTAAACATGTGCAAATTTATTTATGTCAATCCTAGAAATATCTGGTTTCTTGGATTCAACGATACGATCGCTTAGCAAACATCACTGATCTGTCTGACAGTAACCAATTAACAGGAGCAAAATGCATTAACGTAAGTGTTCTTTTAGTTACATATGAGAAACAATGGCCTAAATGGCTTTGAAAGTTCATTGTTTTAATAAAAAGGTCATCTTAGTTGGACAAACCAGGTCCCTTGATCAAACATCCTTCGCATTTTGCTAGCTCTCCTGCAGAAAAAAAGTTGGCCTATCTGTTTTTATATTGTTTGCTGTGTGTTTCATTGGCCATGTGCCAGGCTACCAGTTTCATTCTCTTTTGGCCAATTCATTCACCCGGCTTAGCCGTTAATCAACCGCCTATGGACAACATTCAGCATTTCTTTTTTCTTGTGTTCATGTTGTTATCCTTCCCTTCTCCCTTGTTTGGTTAATCGCATTAATTGCGCTTAATTGAAACTACAACCTCGCATAGTTTTTGCAAATGGGCCAATCTGTTTCTGATTTTGGCCTAGGATTTGCGGTCAGGCATTTAAATCAATCAATCATGGGAGTAACCTGTCCACACCTGAAGAACCTTTGGCTTTGACCGTGCTGTGTGTTGACAAGTCATGTTAAGTCTTGTGTTCTCCACATTGTTGTTGTTTAATTATTGTGCGCGTTTCACTGTTGGCTTACCAATATAACCGTTAACCGCTAACGAGTTAAGTGCTTTTGTATGCCCGCTGAACTCAAACCGCAGTAGCTGCTGGGTGTTGGGTAAGGGGCCAGTAGAGCGAGGAGAGAAGGCCAAGCTGACATATCCTTGATGAGTTGTTGACCAAAGTCATTACATGGTAAAAGCAGCTCCTGGTTGACCTGAATCAGACTTGAGTGCTCTTTAAGTTGTTATAAATCGACGGTTTGCGTTGGGTGGCTGCCAGTGTTGACAATTGTAAAGCGATTGAAGGGGAGATTTAAGCATTTGCGGTAATTGCGGATTATGTAATTGAGGCACCATGATTGAGATGGATTGTCACAAGAGTGAAGGCTCGCTTAACTGATAATCTCAACTCTCTGAGCTCTCTGATGGCAATACTAGATGAATAAATTAGAAATCACTTTGAAGGCGTTGCACCCAGAAAAACGTTGAACGAATACTTTAAGTACGAACGCTCTTGAAAAATATCTATTCGTTTTGGAATTTTTAAGAATTGAAAATGAGCTAAATTCGTTCTCAGTTTTGTGTTCTTAGGCGAAAGGACTAAGGTAAAGAAACTGAGAGAGGAGAGCAAGCACATTTGAGAGAGTACTGTGAAGTCAGCTCTCACAGTTTCGTTTTTATGGGAGAGGGTGTGAGGGAAAACGCCATCGATTTTTGAACTTATGTTGTTTTGGAAACCCCAAGCAGGTATGGCATTGCTGGCATGGAGAGGCGGCTGTTGGACTGACAGTTTGCAGGCAAAGACGGCTGCCGCTTTGTGGCGGTGTGTTTCTCGAGCCGGCTAAAACTTGCTTTAAAGTTTGACAAATAATTTTCTATGAAATTTCTTTGTTATTAAAAAGTTGGATTAGCTTTCTGACAGCTTGGCTTGTCATAATCGGCGGTGTCCCAGAAATCTCTTCCAACCAAATTCAAACCCAAAAACAATTCTCGGTGTCGTAGAAATCTCTTTCGGTTTGTTTCAAACATCTCGTGTTTTGTCGGGAGATTTTGGCAAGCCAACCAATACACAAACCAGCCAATACACTAACCAACCAATAGCGACTTCACGAACCCACGCCATATATCACTGTTTTTGTAGTAGGAGCATAATCTTAGACTTTCGAAGAAAACGAAATCTCTCGAAGTTCTGGGACACCGACGGATTTCTCTAGCGATTTGCAAACCAACCGAAGTCAAAATCTCTAGAGATTTCCAGGACACCCCCAAATGTTTGCGTTCCGACAACTTCTAATTTCTCTTTTTATTATTTTTCGTTGCAAAATACTCTAAGTAGTGCGTTTGGACTTGCCCTCTTGGGTAAAATGGTTTACTGTAAACACTTTACATTTGTCAGCGTACATTTCGTATAATTTTGCAACGCGATCACGAAGACGTTCTTGCTCGGTCGGCATGATGGCGACTACTTGTCAAACTTTTTGTCAGGGGGGCATGAAAACGTGTTGACAGGAGAACAAAGAGAAAGAAACGTCATCCCGAAAGCTTTTATGTAAAGCTGAGCTAAGGGCGCGCTCTCTTAAAGTTGGTGCAAATTTTTAGTTGTCACCTGTTAAATGCATCCGTATCATGTCAAGGTTTAAAGTTCATCACTCAAAATGGCTTTCGCTGGCGATTATTATAACCTTAGATGAGGAGCTTACAGATCCATCTCCCTCTTAAATGGGTAGACCAAAACTAAGTTATGAACAGGCTGGAATGCGTTTGAAACATAAATTAGCAAGTGATCTTGCATCGGACACAGACTTTTTAACGCAGCACTTATTACAAGCTGCTTCAGTTTCCGCGAAGGAGGCTAAAAAAGAGGATTTGATTAATGCGTTAAAAGTTGTCAGGAAAGAACAGAGTGGGAACACGACATGAGGCCGAAAATCTCAGGTGATTATTCCCCTTAAGAAGCATTGGCATTTTTGTTGGGAAATGGACCTACCAAACAGCAGAATATCAATATGCATCATCTTCATAAAGCTCGTGGCTGCAACATTTTCCCCCCATATTCAGCACTTTAAGGGGATCTTCTGGTTTAGAAAATTTTTTTCGATTTTTTTTTCCTATTTCTTTAGCTTAGATATTCAAAAATATTTTCCCAAAAGAATTTTTCAAAATTCAAAACAGTTAAGGAGATATAGCGCTTTTTAGTGACCCAAGGTGACCCAAATTCCCTAGTAACTGCAAACATTAAGCACGCTTTTCTCGAAACCACGTTTTTCATATATGATCGCAAGATAACTCAAGGATAAAGGTCAAACGACGAAGAATTAACGGCGCCATCGTGTGATCATTGCCGAAAACAGTTTTCTACTATATTTTTTGTACACTGGAGTGCAAGAAAAGGATGAAAAATCGATTTTTCACTTTCAAATGGCTGCCATTTCTACAGAAATTTTTTATATTTTTTGTGGAGGTTTACACGATAAGGGCATTACGCAAAATAATTCCCCGTTTTTGGTTTTATTCTGATGTGTAGTATGCTCCCTCAACCATGCGAACATTGGACATACTTTTTTTTTTGGAGAACCTTCTTTGGAGGCCGAGATCTTCTTAACCGCACCATAAATTCACTTTTTATTACATTTTGTATTTTTCTCAATAAATTTCCCTACCAAATACAAAAAAAACAGATTTAAAACATCTTTACGCGTTTTCTTAACACAATTTTTTTAAAATCGAAGAAGTTAACTGAAATTTCGGGAAATTTGGTGCAGGTTTCAAGGCAAATGCTTTCGGACCATACAGCCGAGTGAAATCACATCAAATGCTCGAAAAAATTGCCGCTTAAACAATACTAGGCTCGCCCTATGGTCGAAATTCGACCATCGAACAAATTAACACTTAACATTAAACGATTTACACTTTTAAGTCTAAAACAATATGTAAAAAACATCTTAGATTTGAGTAGTTTTTGGTCCAAAAATAATTGAATCTGAATCGGTTTGAAACCCTGAAAAACCTGATTAATATATATTCCAATTTTGAACAGTCAGCCAACATTTGGTTAACTAACTTGGCATAGTTTGGTCTTTTTTTTTGTACTACCCAGAAAGCAATAAACATCGTTTCTTTCTTTCCTTGATCTTTTGTTAAAGTTTTGGTAAGGTGTAAGTCTTAAAACAATTTTCAATGCATTTCTTTATTTTTGAAGCCGACTGCCTGGGAAATTTTCTTGGGGATGGCTCCAGGGATTTTGTAGCGCAGTGATAGTGCCAGACCCTACCACAGGCAATAAATCCATAGATTCGATGTATTTCCGATTCGATGTAATAACGATTCGATCTCGAGATCACAGCACAGACTCCAATTGAGCTCGGTGTATTTGAATTTGATTAGTGAATTTGCCATCGAATTGTATGTTTCCTTATAATGTACCTTTTCTGTATATGATCGAATTTCCCGAACAATACCGACTATTTTCGCACAATTTTTTTAGTCAATTGAATTTAATACCATCTTCATTTCACCGTATCTTTAATTCGCTATAAAACAATAAATAATAGCAATACATTCCAACATTACTATGCTAGAAAGGAGGACGAACATATCAATAGGATTAGCAATTTAACAAATTTTTTAACAATATTAATTATTAACTTACAGTTTTTTCTGGCTCGAGGTCTTGTTATGCCATTGGCATTACTGTAAACAGAGGCACACACCACAACAAAGGACCCAGCCACTCTCTCTGCTTACAAATGTCAAATTACAACTAAGCACAGCACACAGTGAGTGTTAACCTGTTGAAACAAAAACAATGCGTTGGTCTGCTCACCTACTTTTAATTCGTTCTAAAACAATAAATAATTGCAATGGTGTGGTCTAAATACTCATACGAACATATGGTATAAATTTTGGGTTAATTGAATTTGATTTACTATGCTAAAAAGGGGGCCGTACATTCGTATGAAAATTTCTTAGCGTATTAAAATAAAGATGACTGAAGTTTTTTATAGAGCTAAGGATTCTTGTAATCCATGGAAATCCAATATTTGTTAAAAGGGCAATAGAAATTAAAGTAAAAAGCCCCTGCCGGCAGAAGTAATAAATCTTTTAAAATGCCAATTTTCCCGTAACTATGAATCAATCACGTCAGAAATAGAAAATGAAGATTTGGACTCCGCTGACGATTCTGATGATTAGTTATCTAGAAATTGAGTTAGATAATGAAGAAGAATAATCCTATCTGTAAATAAAATTTTAAATTAATACCTACAAAAATTTTTTTGGGGTGGGGATTATTGAAAAAAAACCAATAATCTATATTATCATTTCACATTTTTGTGCCCAATTTGAAAGCTCTAGCTTTAAAATTGAACTTTTTGCACAAATTTCTGACTTTTGGCTCATAGTGCGGTGTACAATCTGGGGACATAGCCTCTTGACTTTTTCCGATGGACTTTAACGGCAACCAAGCAAACATGCACGCAAACATTCAAGTTTACAAGCTAATCATACAATCACTTTTATTTATATCTATACATTTTTCGGGACCCAGTTCCCTAACGAGGACATTAAAGTCTTTGTATCACCATCCTGATTCCAACACCTCATTGTGAACCTAATGAAGCCCATTTCCTCAGTATTTTTCGGGTCCCAAGGAACTCCCGGGGCATTTCCATTCTGTGTCAAACTCCAATGTACAGCTTGTATGTTTCCATCTTTCTTCTTATTGTAGAGTGTCATTAATATTTCAGGTTGTGTTGTGATTATACTTATTATTATTAGTCAAAGCCTTCGACAAGCAAAATGCAAACAAATTGCAAACGTGACGAATGCAGAAGTTTCTGTTTTGAATATTCTATGAGTATTTGCCACCCTTCACACAAACACAGGTGCATTATTTCCCATCTCTTTGACTTCATTAGTTTTGTGGCACGTCACTCGTTATGCTGTTTATTGAATTATGTGCAAAAACAAACAGGCAGAAACAACAACTGCATAAATTGCTCCTACTCAATCTCTATCTCTCCTTCCCTCCCTCTTTTACTATATCCTTTTCTCTCTGTGGCACGGCTTTATTAAGCATACGCAGCCTTTTAAATGTAATTAAACCGCCGTGTGCCACCCAAAACGCTCACTTTGATATGGTTTCGGGTGCGCGGGGCAAGCGGCAACTCTCTTTGTTTTGTCATATTTGCATTATTTCAATTGCAAAATGACTTTATTTCTGTTTGTGTATACATTTTATAATGGCAACCCAACCATCCTCGGGGCTTTCGTTGTGTATGTGAGCTTAATCCAATTACTGGGCCACATACGTACACTGGCAGGGAGTGGACCTGTCCCGCCCTGGCTTGGGTTCCACTAATTACATTAGCTAATGAATTGAAATAGAATTAAATATTTATTCATTTGGATTTGGTGTATTTGAATTTGTTGCATTTTCATTTGGCCATTGTTTTTATATACCGTTAATAATTGTTTAATGCGCACACATAAATTTTATTTAAATGCCAACACATTTCGGCAACATTTATTCATTTATTTATTTGTGTATTTTTGGTCACATTTGTGGACATTTAAATCAAAACTCATTTTGTGGATAGCCACTGATTGGTATCGGTAAGCGTGATCGGAAGGTAAATATGGGTGTTTCTGTGTGAAAAATGCATTTCAAAATTTAATGAGCTGTGCGGTAAAAGTGGTAGGGAATCATTACATATGGTAAATGCATGTGCAACGGAATGTATATTTGAATTTCTAAATTACTAGCTTTATTTTTACTCGGGTCCTAACAATTGTGATGATTTGTTTCTTTTACACAAGCCCGACTAGAATATACTCTATACCAACGAAAGTGTATGCTCAGTATGCATTATGATGCAGCGGCAGCTGAAAGCAGCTGCTGCAGCGAGCATTCTTTTGCTCATAACTTAGCAACCGATTATTCGATCTTTACCAAATAAATTTTTATTCTCAGCACAGGACCTCGAATTCTAAAAGAATGACTGATTTTAGACAAGCTTTTCACGGTCAATCTGGCTTTAGAAACTGCATATCTCGAGTAGATTAAATCTAAACTAGACTTAAAAATGCAGAAAATCGATAATTTGGCCATATTTTAAAGGGCAACATATGCTAGAAAAAGGATATTTTTACTTATTTGATTTTGTTCTTGGTTCAGTACATACTTTTATCTCTTAAATGTGATTTAAGC
The DNA here is from genome assembly GCA_018904265.1 of Lordiphosa collinella. Taxonomy (NCBI): domain Eukaryota; kingdom Metazoa; phylum Arthropoda; class Insecta; order Diptera; family Drosophilidae; genus Lordiphosa; species Lordiphosa collinella. The sequence goes on along the minus strand of JAEIFV010000173.1, from coordinate 115,674 downwards.
CGTTATCATTTCATAAGATATAAGTTCGTGATCGATCTGCAAAATATGTCTGGCGCTCATGTAAAATACAAAAAATGTATATTTTAATACAAATCGGCCATATTTTGCAGATCGATTACGAACTGTCGCAACCCAATATTCATTCGCTTTTTTATATTCTGTACCAGAGGTACACAGAGTATATTAAGTTTGTGCAAAAGTATGTAACAGCCAGAAGAAAGCATTTCTGACCTTATAAATTATATTTATTCTTGATTAGCATCAACAGCCGAGTCGATCTAGCCATGTCCGTTGTCTGTCTGTCCCTATGAACTCGCAGATCTCAAAGCTCGTAAGAGATGGAGGTTCGACGTGTATGAGACGAAAACTTCTTATACTTGCAGGCATATCAAGTTTATTTTCATTTTTTGGCCACGCCCCCTTCCGCCCCCGCAATTTAGAAAAAACGTCATATCTCTGTCAGTTTTATAGATAAAAGGTTCGAATCTTCTTGAAATATTTTGAAATCAAGATTATTTATCGATCCGCCAAAGGAATGGTAAAGATCGGATAATCGGTTGTCGAGGCTTAAGGAAAACAAACAATTATGGGTAGCACTGGTCGCAACGGTGATGGGCAGCACTTCGCAGGTACAAAGAACATTATAATCGGGCTTGACCGACTTTCTTTCTTGTTTAACATGCAAGCCCCCCCCCCCCCTTTCTGTTTCTCTTGTTTTCTTGTTTAACATGTAAGTTATCAACAGAGCATAAACACAAATTTAACCATATTATCATTATGTAAAGTGACAGCGCGTGCACGGCAAAAATTTGAATTAAACATGATTTGCGTACAAACAATAGGAGCCTACATACAAAATTAGGTTGCTCCAGCTTTTCTGGTCTCCGAGATCTAGCGGGGTAACCTATTAAAAACACTTTTTTTGCTCATATTTTTAAGGGAAGATTAAATTAAAGTCAAAGTCTTAAGCAATATAACAAATAACCCTTTTGGGTGTATTTTTTAATTAGTTTTTCCTTTGCATTATCAAAGAAACTACAAAAGGAATCATAGAGAAAATTTGTCACATAACGTATGTCACGTAACGATATCATAATGATACTTTGCCAACATATTATTTTTCAACGAATCAGCACTAAATATATTTACATGATTGCAGATCGTATTAAAATTAGTTTAAAAAACGAACGGGTTTCGCAGATTTTTTAATTTTTATGAAAGCCAAAAAAACGCACTTCCATACTCTGTCACATAACGTATTCCTTTTTGTCTGCCAGTATCTTGAGACCTTCTCTTTCTACAACTCCCAGATAATACATAAAAATAGGGCTACTAAAATGCTATTTAGAAACCAATATGGACAAATTTATTTTTAAACTTTTCTTAATTTTTCTTTATGATGAAGGTTAATAAATACGTACGACTGTCGCGTGCGTGCTGTGGAAATGCCTATATATTTTATTGGGTCGCAGATGCTTTCTTCTGACTTCTACATACATTTGCATGACATTAGTATACTCTAATTACTCCACGAGTAACGGTTATGCTATATAGAAATGTAGAACGAATCGGCAAGAAAGAATTCTTCTTGAATTTAGTTTTTTTTCTTTTTGATTTTTATACCCTTGCAGAGAGTATAAAAATAGGAGAATGTTACCTTCGGGTCGGCCGAAGTTTTGTATACCCTTGCTGCCTTCATTGAAAACAAAAAAGTTTTTATAACCTTGTAGAGGGTATTATAAAATTGTCCGGATGTTTGTAACGCATTGAAGGAAGCATCTCCGACCACATAAAGTATATATATTCTTGATCAGCATGACGAGCTGAGTTGATTTAGCCTTGTCCGTCTGTCCGTCAGTCCGTCTGTCCGTCTGTCTGTTTCTATGCTATCTCCTCCGTCAGTTTCAGCTATCTTCACCAAACTTTGCACGAAGTCTTTTGGTACATATAAGCTGCACATTTGACGGAACCGGCCGGATCGGATGACTATAGCATATAGCTGCCATAGGAACGATCGGTCGAAAAACTAGTTCGAGTGAGAAAACCTTTTTTGTTTTTAATGAAAACGTCCTTATCAGTGGCATTCACTTATTTTATATACTTTTACCCAATTCTACAAAGTTTGGTCGAAGTCGGATGACTATAGCACATCGCTGTCATAGGAACGATCGGTCGAAAAAATAGTCTTAGTGAGAAAAACTTTTTGGTTTTTAATGAAAACGTCCTTATCGTTTTATATACTTTTACACAATTCTACAAAGCTTGGTCGAAATCGGATGACTATAACATATAGCTCCCATAGGAACGATTGGTCGAAAAACTAGTTCTAGTGAGAAAAACTTGTTTGGTTTTAATCAAAACGTCATTTTTATTGGCATATTCTTATTTTATATACTTTAACACATTTCTACAAAGTTTTATCTAAAATCGGATGACTATAGAAAATAGCTGCAGTATGAATGATAGGTCGAAAAAGAAGTTCTAGTGAGAAAAACTTTTTTGTTTTAAATGGGATCGCCTCCAAATTTCGTAATTAATAGTGTATTATGCTTTTCCATGATTTCACCAATTTTGGTCGAAATCAGACATCTATATAGTATAGATCCCATAGAAAAGTAAGGTCCAAAAAGTAGTCTTAGTTAGAAGAACTTTTTTGTTTTCAATGGAAGCTGCAAGGCTATACAAAACTTCGGCCGAGCCGAAGTTAGCTTTCACCTTTTTTTTTTAAAGTGTGTCCCTTATATCTAAATATGGGTTAATTTATAATATGAGGGTATCCCTTATATTTTTCCTATTTCACTTCATCGTCAAATTACATGCGTTCCTCTGAAATGTAATTTCAGTGTGGCACTAGAGTTCACTTTGCCCCCGGTCACCCCACTCTGCTGTTGGCGCTAGCTTCGTAGTAATTAGCAGTGGAAAGCTTCTCAACCTGCCGTTTTGATTCGTCGTTAAACTGTAGGTCCCTTTCTCTTGTCCGAAAATTAGAAGCGTACAAGCCAAGAGACTGAGAGAGGCTCGGCTTTTGCCTTTTGGGGCTGTGTCAAGCCATTTTACATCACTCAAGTTCAAGGGTCCCATATCCCCATTTCGCGACCCGAAACTAGGACTTTAAAATGGGTTCAAGCCCCCGGAACGAACCTTCCGTAGAATTTTAGAGGTTTACTGCCTCAGTTTAGGCCTCTTAAAGTTGAGTTTGACAATCCAAATTATCATATGTAAATGAAAAGACACAAAACAAAAGATACAGGGTACTTTGTAGTGGGGCAGTCGACTATTTAATGAAGTGATATAAATAAAGTCCTAAAATTTTGTTTAATTTCTTGTTGCCTTACAATTAAAGCATCGTTTTGCCTCATTTTAAAGATTTCTACTAAGTGATGTTTGCAACAGTTGCTTACTGCCATCTTAACTGCATGCAGCCGCAAATCCCTCAGCCCGAAGCCAGAGTCGAAGTTGGAGTCAAGAGAACACAGCTAACATGCAATCACGTTGACAGACTCTTTTAAGTAGAAAATGCTTGGGTGCAAAATGCAGCTAGAGAAAGAAAATAATCCCAACGCAGAGACACATAGATAGAAAGAGTCAGAGGGGCCAAGGCAAGTCGCAGGGAGTTTCATGTGCGAGTTTTTAAGTAGCACATGCTGCTAGAGATGAGCACAAGTGTCGTGAGCCGCACGAATAATATTAAGTAAAATTATGCACAGCTGATGGTTCACAATAGAATGGTTTATGAACAACAAAACACATACAGATATTAATATACTTTATACCATAATCCTGTTCCCTCACAGTGTCATCTCTTATACAAACACTCCCACCTGATGACACACACTCGCACATGAGTTGATCCGTGCTACTTAAGAAAAACTAAGTGAAGCATATAAGTAGCAACTAATTTTCAAGCTGATGTAACAGCAGACGATGATGTTGGCAAGGACAAAGAACAGAAAACAGACGCGTGGAGGAGTAGAGGAGCAGTGAAACCAAACCCATCAACAGCTGTCCCAGGATAAGGATGGCAGCGTAGTAGAAACTTACTCCAGCTGCGCTTAATTTGCGCTCATTGCTGCTTCGCAACGCGTAAATGGAAAGAAATAACTTTTAAAAAAATCATTGCATACTTTTCGGCAAGTCAAAGTCACAAAGACACTTGAGTGCGGGGCGGGCGAGAAAACAAAAAACAATTTAAAATTACCTCACGTATGTGGGCGGACTTCTTCGACCTCCGCTCTCTTGCTTCTCTAGACAATATATGGCAACGTATAAGTCAAGAGAAACGCAAACAGAGAAAGCAACGAAATTCTAACCGACTGCAACAATTTTCGGTAAACTTTAGCTAAGCAACAAAAAAAAGAACGAAATATTGTGTGCAAAATGTTTCAGTGAGTGGGCGTGGCCAGCTAGAAAGTTGAGTCAGGAGTGTTGTGGCATTTTAAGTAAAATTTTATAGAGCATACCTTGCGGGTGCCGCTTTCCTCCTAGAAGAAGACGAGGACGAATTAAGTGTTTCAATATTGTTGTTGTTGTTTTTGTATTTCGGAGATTGTGCATCGAAGCGCACAGGAATTTTCCCTTGGAGAACAGGCGACCAAATTGTATGAATTATAATTTGGAAATGGAAAATATTAAGAGCTTGAACTCATTCCAATGAGCCCCAAAAAGAAAGTATATTTGGCTATTATTAAGTGCAAATGTAAGGTTCTTGCAATTTCATTCCAAAAAACATGGAATGAAAGTTCAAAATGAAAGCAGTTTTTGACTGCATCCAGAAAAAAGCAGATATCTGATGTAAAATATCAAGAGGTTAATAAAATTTTATGATTAAAGACCTAATTTTGACAAAAGTTTCCTTTTGTTGTTGTACTAAGAATGCATTTTGCCAATGCAACTCCCAACTTTCACCCCAAAATGGTTGAAAAGTTTAAATTGTTAGAGATAAAAAATGGACAAAAAATAAAATTTAAGACCAACAAATTTCGTATACTCTGTACCAAAGGTACACAGAGTATATTAAGTATGGGCAAAAGTATGAAACAGGCAGAAGAAAGCATCTCCGACCCTATAAAGTATATATATTCTTGATCAGCATCAACAGCCGAGTCGATCTAGCCTTGTCCGTCTGTCTGTCTGTCCGTATGAAAAATCAGATCTCTGAGATGGTAAAAGATACAGGTTCGACGAGTATGGCACACAAACTTCTTATACTTGCAGGCAGGTCAAGTTTATTTTCAATGTTTGCCACGCCAGTTCCCGCCCCCTCAATTTAGAAAAAAAGTCATATCTCCATCAGTTTTATAGATAGAAGGGTCGAACCTTCTGGACATATTTTAAAATCAAGATTATTTATCGATCCGTCAATGGAATGGTAAAGATCGGATAATCGGTTGTCGAGCCTTAAGGAAAACAAACAATTATGGGCAGCACCGGGCGCAACGGTGATTGGCAGCACTTCACAGGTACTCAGTTTTTTATAGTCGGGCTTGACCGACTTCTTTCTTGTTGCGATTTGAAATTCTCATCAATTTGTTTGTAAACAAAAACAAATTGTTGTTAACAAAGTGTGACCGTACCTTTAAAAATACCAAGTTTCGCCCTTTTTGGCCTTTTTTGGCATTTTTTTGCTATCTAACTATTTTGTTTTTACGATCCACTTTCGCAGTAAAGTACTTTTTCGTGCGCCCAAACAGTTAAGCGTTCTCCGTACATAGCCTAAAAATGGGAAAAGGGAATCATGAAGTTGTGCAAATGTATGTAACAGGGAAAAGAAAGCCGAGTTGATATTGCCATGTCCGTCTGTCTGCATGTTCATCTGTCTGCATTAGCACCTCGAACTTAGAGACTATAAAGGATAGAGCAACAAATCGTTGTGGCCACACCCATACCCAGACCAAGTTTGTTTTAGATTTGGAAAATTTCCCTCCCTCCATCCTTTAACCGCAAAAAAACTGCCAGTCACATTTTTTAAGTTACACTCAAAAAAATAAATCAGTCTAAACGGGACTACATCAATCCGAAACGGGATTGAAAACAGGGTTATTTCCTGATATTCTTAAGCCGATCCGAAAAAGATTGACGTGATCTCACTTTTTTCAATCCTGAAAAGATCAAATTTATCCCGCATTGAGATTAAATTAATCAAAAAATTCGAGCTCAATTTAATCCCAAAGCAGGATCGTTTGAAGCCTTATTGAGATCCTCCATTTTCCATAGGACTCTCCCACCGACACCAGTTTTGGTTTTTTAAGGGGGGAAGTCCATGTAATCTCCTCGAAATTTGTCATTTTTTATTATTATTATAAGCACTGATAAAATATTTTGATTGTTTTTAAATTTAAACACAACTTTATTTAACATTTTAAGAATACAAACAATTTTTTTTTTAGTTTTTCAATAAAAAATGGCGGCTCAGTACGAGTTCTTATAGGCAGTCTCCGACGCGAGGTCCGAAACTGCTCCAGTTGTCACTCATTAACCGTTCATCTGAAACGCAAAAATCAAAGTTTATTTGTTTTAGGACTTATAAACAGAAAAGATGAACCTATAAAATAAAAAAAAAGTATAAAATTCTATTTAAAAGAGGCCTTTAAAAAAAATCATAATTTAGGGCTATTTTTGACATTTTTGACCGCAAAAAAGTATTTTATCAACGTGATATATATGAAATTTTATGTTCATCCTTCCGATATAAATGTAAAAAACACCTCAAAAAATTTTAGCCAAGTCGGACAATAATTTTTTGAGCAACAAGACAAGCAGTTTTTAAAAATGTAGTTTCGAGATAATCGCGTTTAAAGTTGAAGTACAGGAAAATGATCAGTTTTAATGACTTATTAATTACTTACCGATTAATCTGCAATTCCAGGTCCATATAACAGTCCTTCTGCCTCCTCGAAAAGCTCATTTTCTTCCATTGCCTGCGAGCTGTACGAGCATCTTTGGTCTCTGAAAGACTTTTTCGATTCTGTTGGGTTATTCACTCCACGTCTGTATTATGCGCAAATACCTTAGCATAAGTGCCAATAGTTAGATTCAGAAGGTTTATTATTTTTAATACTGAAGTATAACCTTCATTCAATATCCCGGCAGCAATGTAAGCTGAGATTTCTGCTACTTTTAGACCACAATGCTGGTGTTTTGGTAAACGCCAAACTGTCGCGTTAAAACTTTCGTTCGGGTTCTGCGTTTGACCACCAAGGCATCGCTCAAGCAAATCATCTTTGGACAAATCTTGATATATTGGTTAAAGATGCATTTTTATATCTTCACCAAGTAATGGAGCTATATATTCGTTTCGAGGATGTTGATTTAGAGCAAAAGCCTTCTGCCACTTGCAATACGTACTCCGGCCCGCTCCATTATATTAGCTGTAATTTTGTAAATATTCGAGATTTTTTTTTCGTTTCGTCAGTACACGCTCAACATAGAAAGTACACTATGAGTATCGAAAAAAAATGGATTTTTTAAAATTTTACATTGACTTCCTCCTTAAAGCTTCTGAAAAAAACAGAGAAATATAAAAATTATTGTTGTCTTGTCTGGGACTCGGAACTCACAACCTTTCAGCTTTACTCTAAACACGAATGGCATGGTATATCATCGCACACCTCCATAGCACATGATTGCTGCCGCATGTCTTAAGTGATATTTATACTTTTCTGCTATAGTTACTAATTTATGAACATTGTGATATTGAAAGAGATTGAAGTAAGCACATATGGAATGTAACAAAAGATTGATTTGAGTAGAATATCCCGAAAATCGAGATTGAATTTTTAAGCTCGTGCCAGGATTACTCTAAGAAAAAAAGGTTGAATTTATCTCGCCCTTTTTTTTTTTGTTTAGAGCCTCGCGACTTTAAATATATCAATAAAGACACTATATCTATCTATTCTGAAAAATTCGAAAAAAAAACACCGAAGTTATACATGAAACAACTCTGCTTTATCAGCTATCAAAAGACATGAAAACAAGGACACAGTGTATTTTGGAGTCGGGATACTCGACTACTGCTCCCTATTTTGTTTTTTAATGTTATGTAGAATTATATATATTTTCGTAAAATAGTAAATCTATGCATCAAATATAAAAATATTTTTGAAATAATTCTCAAGATACTCTGAAGAACATTTCTTAACAACTCAAAATTGTTAATTATTTAGTGTATTAAGCACTGAGAAAAAATTAAGAATTGCATGCTTCGATCAAAAATGTTCTGTGTCAAAGGTAAGGTTACAATGAAAATGCTTAATCATTCCGAATTTTTTTGATTCCGAATTTTCTGATTCATGCGCTTTCAACTCTGTTCTAATTAACTTTGTTTTGCTTTTTCCGTTCAATTACTATAAAATAAACTCCGGAATGAGAGCGAATTCAGCTCGTGTATAAGAACAGATTTCCTAAATCTTCAAGAAGGAATAAATTTTACCCATATTATTCCTTAGTGAATATTACTTTATGTACATTTCAATTATAAAAAAATAGAAAATTTGCTATTGTATACCATTGTAGTTAAATCTCATATGTACTTGTTCTACAATCCTCGCTTCAATTAATCCCGTCGTTCTCATGAAATTGTGCAGCTTCCACAATTTTTCAACTGTATTCTTGGTAGGATGCTCTTAAGTCACACCCTTAGGATTGTGAATTTCTAAAGATAGTCCTCCGAATCTCAATCACAGAAAAGAAATAATGAAATCCAATAAGTGATAGGTAATTGAAGCACTGTATTAATGTTCAGAATGACTGCCAAAGAGGCCCAATTCTATCAAAACTTTTTTATTGTAGTATGGAATGCAGAACTCTAAAGTCGATTTAGAAATTTTTTTATGGGAAAAATAAACTTTTTTGGAAAAATAGTATAAATCAAAAATTATGTATTTTTTTTTTATTTTTTAGGAAAGCATCTTTGCTCGCTTCGACTTTCCTTGATTATTTTCTCTGATCTGACTACGCTCACTTTTTATACCCTTGCAGAGGGTATAAAATTATAGATTATAAAATTGTTCGGATGTTTGTAACGCATAGAAGGAAGCATCTCCAACCACATAAAGTATATATATTCTTGATCAGCATGACGAGCTGAGTTGATTTAGCCTTGTCCGTCTGTCCGTCCGTCCATCTGTCCGTCTGTCTGTTTCTATGCTTTCTTCTCCGTCAGTTTTAAAGCTATCCTCACCAAACTTTGCACGAAGTCTTGTGGTACAAATAGGCTGCACATTTGTCAGAACCGGCCGGATCGAATGACTTTAGCATATAGCTGCCATAGGATCGATCGATCGAAAAACTAGTCTTAGTGAGAAAAACTTTTTTATTTTTAATGCAAACGCCTCCAAAGTAAGTTTTTTGTTTAGTTTACTATTCTTTCCCATGATTTCAGTAAGTTTGGTCGAAATTGGATGACGATAGCATATAGCTCCCATGGGAACGATCGGTCGAAAAACTAGTTCGAGTGAGGAAAACTTTTTTGTTTTTTATGAAAACGTCCTTTTTATTGGCATTCACTTATTTTATTTTTTTTAAACAATTCTACAAAGTTTGGTCGAAATCGGATGACTATAGCATATAGCTCCCATAGGAACGATCGGTCGAAAAACTAGCCTAGTGAGAAAAACTTTTTGTTTTTAATGAAAACGTCCTTATATTGCATTCACTTATTTTTTTTTTTAAACAATTCTACAAAGCTTGGTCGAAATCGGATTACTATAGCTATAACTCCCATAGGAACGATCGGTCGAAAAACTAGTTCGAGTGAGGAAAACTTTTTTTTTAATGAAAACGTCTTTTTTATTGTCATATTCTTTTTTCAAACTTTTTTTGTTTTCAATGAAAGCTGCAAGGGTATACAAAACTTCGGTCGAGCCAAAGTTAGCTTTCCCCTATTTTTATATTGACAAAAAGGAGAAGAAAATGGCTGTTTTTTGTTTGTTTTTATTTGTCCTAGGCGAGTAAAAAATTTTTCGTACGTTTTCGGGCAAAAATCTATTTTTTTCAACATTTTTGCTCGCTGTATTTTAACTACTATTCTAACATCTATATCACGAGCCAACTAGCGATAACCTATCACAGCCAATGAACTGTCATCTCGAGCATCATCGGTGTAAAACATGTTAATCCCTTTATAAGCTGAGAGAGTTTCGTGCAAGCCTCATTTTACGGAGGGGTGCTTATGATTCCTTCTTTCCTTCACAAACTTCTGACCAAAATTATGATGTGCTCTATCAGCTCTAATAACAACGGTAAACAGTATTCGGTTCTTAAAAAAAACATTTTTTTCAGTTCCGATTCCGGTTTCGTTACGTAACTTGAAACGGTTTATTTCGGTTAACGGTTCCTTATTAGTCCCTTATAAAAAATTTATATTTAAAAACGTTCTCATTTGAAATATTTTTTCGAGTTCAAAATATATTAGAAATATATTTGAAAAATTCTATCAGAAACAGGTCATTTATTTTTTTAATTTTCATAAACTATTTTAATTTGAAATCCCCTGTGCTTAAATTAAAGCTCTTTTTTGTCGATCTCATAAACGAGGAATTTTCAACTCAAATCCCATTTTGTCTCCAATTCTCTTGGTTTCTTAAAAAATTACATCAAAAATTCCATAATTTGTTCTTGTCTTAAGTAGCTAGGCAGCGAAAGCTGATGATATCTTAAACCTTATCAATATATATTGAGCGATACGAAAGGCAAATCAAGATTGACTGATATCCAGAATTAATTTAAATATTTGCCCTTTGCATATATTTGGTGAACTAAGATTATTGGGCTCCCCCCATAACCCCCCTCCCTCCTAGATCCGCTACGGGCCGCTGACCTGTAGGGAGCGAAAATTATGTATTCGGCTGCACTTAGGAATGTATCCCGAAACGTTTTTGTTTTTTTTTTGTTTTAACTGCCACTTGCTTCACTATTTTTAATGCACAATCGGTCGAAAGATGCGTTTTATTGAGGAAAACTTTTGTTTTTAATGTTATCGTACTTCTAATTAGAAGTAAACATTCAGATTCCAAACTCTGTAATCGTTGGATCGCGCTTTTTCAAGTATGTTTAAACTTCGGTTTAGACAAAGCTAGCTTTGTTTTCTCGTCTTCTTATGGTGTCGGTACTAAGGCTGTGCACGTGAGCGAATTTTCTTTAACGTCACGAACGATTTGCGAAACAAAAACTCCTTACGCACGATTTAAAAACTTAATTTTTGAAGCGTTTTAAGTCGCTTACGAATCATGCCCATTGTAAGTACGCGTCACGAATGCACATGGCAAAAATTACAATTAAGGCAAAAATTCTCCCCATCTTTTTCGGGTACGTTTTGTTGTGGATTTTTTAAATTGGTTTACATAAGTCCGACATTCCTTCGTTCTTGTTAAATGCACCGGAGTCACAACGAACCAACTGTGCCACGCTGAGAGGAACATGACTGCACTTCTTTGCAAGGGTCTTGTCCTCAATTTCCGTAACAGATAATTTTTCCCACACAATTCTCTTTTTGTTCTGTGGTTTCACCAACTTATTACTTTTATATCCTTTGAAAGGGTTTCTCTTTATTTCGTTCTCTTTTTTTTGTCACGTACAATGTACATAATTAAAAATTTGAAGCCGTTTTGCTGTAATTGAAAAGTGATGATACTTATTAATCAAAAATAAATTAAAATTCTGCATAATTTTATATTCACAAGGTTTGGCCCTCATTAAGAGACACGCACGGATGTTAATCTCATGTTTGTTGACTCACGAATCCTTGTGTTTTTGCTTACTTTTACGTTTAAATTAACGTCATGGGTGTAACGCTAATCTGAACTGCCATAATCAACATTTAAGCGACGCTGCACATTAACATTTCTCTCTCAACTCTTTTGTCGCCTGGCAATCTGTCTGCAACTGCGAGTCCAAGTGTCTAAGTGAGTTTGTCTGCCAGTCATTGTATGGAGTGCGTGTGACTCCTTTGGCTGCGCTGTTGCTTTTCCTTTTTGGTTCAGGAAATGCATTATCCACTTAAAAAGCAAAGGCAAAAAGTGCTTCTCGCAGCTACTTAATGCGTTAGATACAAAAAGCTCAAGGAGATGAAGAGCCAACAATAAGATTGGACAGAAATATCCTTATACTCATTAAACTTGAGCTAATTTTCAACACCTCTGATTGTGGCCTGAGTTTGGTCATTGCATGTCGAGCAAATATACAATAAAAGACGCACAACACTATCTTCTTCAACTTCTAATGAGCCAACTTTAAGTGTGCCAAAGTGGATACCTGGAGTTGGGGGTCCTGGTCTGTGTCTGCTTCTGCCATTGTCTATCGTGTGAGTGTGTGATTTGAGTCGTAAAGATAAGTTTCTGCTGGGAATTGGAATGTGTGTGAAGAATAGGAGGGCGGTCACGTGCAGCTGCTTAGCATCCACCAAAACCAACCACCAAACAAGTACCCGCGTCATTTGCCACATTATCAATAGTCGCAGGGATATCATCTCATCAATGGTGGGAAGGGGGACGGCTCAAAATCGCTGTGATTGACATGCGGGTTATGTGGGGGAATACCCCCAAGGCTTTAAATGCCAGACGAACACTTTAAGCAGGACTTTACTTTAATATGACTAGCTGAGAGTACGTGTTGATATGTGAAATCGACTAGAAAATGCTCTTTACTTGATTGAAGATAATTTCGGTGGTTTAGAATGATGGGTTGAAATTTATAAAGGATTTCAAAAGGGGAAGCATTCAATGCTTAACAAATTTGATTTATTTAAAGAGATTTAAAACAGTTTTGAAGGCATTTGGTGGTTCCCTTTTGTTAGATGACGAAGGTTTCACATGCAGAAATATTTTATACTCTTTGAGAAAAGACATTCTTGATATCGAGCCGAAGGGAAGGGCTGCAACCCGGCTTTAAGACAAACCGAAAAGAACCACTTTTTCATTAAACACATAAGAACAGTTTTACACGGACTTCTTTTCTACGTCGAAATACCTTACCATCCTTGTCCGCCAAGCAATGTCTTCCATCAACATGAAAATCTTATTTGGCAGAGATGGCCGCACCCAAAAAGTAAACCCAGACACGATGAACGTTCCATGTTTTTATGACAGCAAAAAATAAAATCCCACATTTATTGTAGTCCCATTGACAATTGAACGGTGCAACGAACGCCAAATCAAAAATGTAATCAAATCATATGAAAAAATAAGTTGAAAGCTGAAAACGAGACGAAACTTTTGCATGTCCTCGAACGATTTGCAGTTGAAGAGGCTATAAAAAAAGACTTTGCATACTTTTAGGGGCTGATGGATTTCACAACTAAATGCGGCTGTTATTGTTGTAGTTGTTGTTGTTGTTTGTTTGTTTGTGGCTTGTCAATGGTTATTGATTGTCTGGGTGTCATGTGTATGTGCATGTAATCCGATGGGGCGTGGCCCCATATAAAGCAGGGCGGAAGCTTTTAAGACATTTTCCTTACCCATTTTCCCCTTGGATTTGAAATGTGAGACGAGGGCAAACAACATAAAAAGGAATTTTCCTTTCCTTCTACATCTTGAGCTTTGAAATCTGTGAAACGCATTTTCAAATATTCCAAACACACAAAAGCGGCTTGGCAAATCCTCAGGAGCTAAGCAGCATATCACAAAACGGCTCACAGCAAAATCCGTCGGACAGAAAAAGCGAGAGAGAATGGGAGAGGTAAAACGTTGACAGCTGAACATGCAGGCGTTGCAAACATTAACAAAACGACGACAAAAACTTTGTCATTAAATATTTTATTTTTTTCTTGCAAAAAGTCAACGGCAGCGATTGGCAACGAAAGTTTTCTTAATGGGCATTGCATTGCACTTTTCGAAGCTTCAAAACTTTTACGCTGTTTTGTTGCTCTTTAGGGAAAGACAGAAAAGCAGAGGAGCAAAACTGCCTACTTTTAGGATGAAGCCAAAATATAAAAAATGATAATCTAATAATTTTACCAGCAGTGATGACCAACCGTTGGAGTTAGAGGATTTCAATTTTGGTCTAACTCTCAAATAAGAAAAAGATTCTCATAAAAGTTTTGGCATTGAAGTAGTTAAATTTATCTTAAGAAATAAATTTTTAAAATAAACGAGAAAGCAAAGCTAACTTCATCTGTGCCGAAGTTTAAATACACTTGAAACTCTTATGACCAATGACTTAATTTTGTGACTTATGACTTAATTTATAAGCCTTATGTCTTGTGTCAATGGGTTAAGAAATAAAAAACTTAAAAAAAAATTGTGTGGCAGCTACAAGAAGTGACAATTAGATTTTCGCGGTTTTGATTTATGTGCAGTGTGCAGCTAAAAGATGACTCTGTGCAAAATTTTAGCTCGATAGTTTCAAAACTGAGGGACTAGTTTGCGTAGAAACAGACGGACGGACGGACAGACGGACGGACGGACGGACAAAGCTCAATCGACTCAGCTCGTCATGCTGATCAAGTATATATATACTTTTTGTGGTCGGAGACTATAGCATTTATTATCGATAGCGAAATTAGCTGAAAGGTGCCGGACTGCAGGCATACCAGCTGCTTGTGTAATCTTGCTATCTTATATATTTGGCTTTACACAGCCCAAAGTGTCGAGCCGAGTAACTCTCCATCTACTGGCTTGTGTGCTTATAATTTTCGTACAAGAGAAAGGGTCCTACAGTTAAACGCAGATTTCGAACGGCAATGCTTAAGAAGCCGTTTCATGGCTATTTACTTCAAAGCTGACGTCAATAGAATGGAAAGGTGACCGGGTGTGTAAGACTTAAAAAAACCCTTTTCAATAGATGTCTCGAGGCGAAATCGAACCCACGAGCTCTTTCACACACTGCCCGCTGCACTACAACCGGCCATTTCTTACTATCTTGCTAATATTATAAATGTGAAAGGTTGAGCAATATGTTGGTATGTTTGTTACGCAATCAAGCAAAAATAGCTGAACGGACTTGGATGAAATTTAGCACACAAATAGTTGATAGTCTGGAATCAGGGAATAAAACCGATACGTACCAAAACTTATGTTTCGTCGAAAGGTTCTGTTTTGGTTCTAGTTTTTTTCTATATTCGGTTCCGTATTGGATCCTGGACTTAAATTTCGATATACCGGTACTTACCGAAAATAAACGTTCTACGCTTTCTAGGGAACTTTCGGGAAGAGCAAGGGGAACTTTTGATAGTTCATACTACAACATTTAAGAACATCATCCTTACATTGTAAGCTTCCTAAGTTCAGAAAAAATTAGCTTGATGCAAAAAAGTTTAGTTAAAAACTGAACTATATGTAAAGTCTTTTCACTCAAATATTTACTGTCAATATACGTTTATGAATCGAACGCGTCTCTACTTCGAATTCGAATTCTGTCTTTCCGGTTTTAGAAATATCGGTTCCCATATAACGGTAAACCAAAACTCAAACACATCGACTCCGGTTCCGGTTCTGGTTCTAAGTATTAATATGTTATTTTCGGTATACGGTTCCAGTTCTGGTTCCGGCTTGATTTCAAAAACTTTTTTAATGCTCATTAGCATATGTAAAAGGTTAGAAAGAAATATACTTCAAACATTTTAAAGTTGTAATTTTGTGATGTTCTAAGATATGCCAGGAAAACGAAGGTTTAATAATTAGACGGATAAATGAAATGATAAGTCAAGAAACTTCGAAAAGGCGAACAATCGACGGCATCATATTGATGAACACATCACATCCCAGCGTGCTTTTGAGACTCCGGAACAATTACAAGCGCGGCACGATAAAGGTGTTGAGATCTCAAGCCAGTATGAGATCTGCAGAAGCGCCATAGCTCAGCGATCCATCAACGCTAGTAATTTGCAATACACATTGCATCCCAGAGAGCTGCTTAGACAGTAGTGGAAGCAAAAGCTCGAAGACAGGCCGTTGCTGAAAGGGTGACCCAGAAGACCTGTAAATAAACGAAAAGTTTGAACCGAATGGTTTGGAAAATTACGAAGTTTGTTTTGATTAAGATGAAGAGTTAACAGATGGCAACGTAACAGTAACCAAATTTTGTTGCTAAATTCAAATTAATACAATTTATATTATTTAAAAAAAAAAACTACCTGTAGGCGAATAAAAAGGATGTGTAGATTAATGGTTAAAAAATTCGGGAAATTGGCTCAATTTACCAATGAGTTCAGTGGTAAAGATTAAACTTTTTAAGCGATTGATGTAAAGTATGTCAAGGTCGAATCCCAGTAAAGGTAATTAAAAAAATTTTAAGTTTTAATAATAATAACAAAATTTAATATATATAAAAACCAATCACACAAAGTAAATGGGAAAAATAGCAATTAAATTTTGAAAAACTTGCAATATTTTAGGGCCTTTCACCCACCCTATTATTGAGAAACAAATTTCTATAATATTTAGAAAAGTTTTTCCTAAAAATAAGGTTATTCGCCTCTGGCCCTTTTTTAGGGCGATTTTTTTTAAAAATTAGGGCGAAATTGGCCCTTTTTAGTATGAGTTGTTTTTTGAGTGTAAAAACAATTGAATTGCTTAATACAATGTATTCTATGAAAATCCCACAAGTAGATAATTAGCTCAGCTTTAGTAAATTCAAGTTAATTTCTTTATAATATCAACTCTAGTGTGTGCGCCCGCTGTGCAAGAGGTCGAGGGTTCGATCCCGCCTCGGAATATCTAAAAAAAAGTTTTTCTTTGAAAAACTTACACACCCAGCAGCAAATTTCTCTAAATCGCGTACTTGTTTTATCAAAACCATCTATCTGATCGGTTTTTTTTTTGTTTAAGACATATTTATTTGTGAAATTAGCACCTCAAAACTAAATTTTTTAACAGCTTACTGTTTTTTCTTAAAGCTAACTTGTACTATAGGGAATATTCATATAAATTGTACAATATTATTTGAGTTTAGGGTGTGTTTAAAAAGTTGTGATTGTCTTATAGTGGGGATTTTAACTTAAGACTAAGTGCGAAAAACTTGGGTGATACAATTTAGCAGGTAAGTGTTTTAGGTTTGACTAGCCGGTAAGTCTCTGTACTGTGTAAGTTTTGTTTTCAGTCTTAAAATGTTTAACAAGTGAAAAGAATATGGGAGCATCTTCGCTAGATCCTTCTATTGGCAAGGTCAGTTGGGTGGACCCTTAGGAGCCTTCTCCTTGTCCTAATCCCGTTTATCCTCCGCCTTTTGAGGAGACGTCTGGCAAAGTTGTTGGAATGAGAGGCCACCTTGTCAAGAAACCGCGCATACGAACACACACATCCAACAACAACACCCACCACCACTCCTATTTTACTGTGAGCGATTTATTTTTATTTTTAAATCCCATATACAATTTTTCACTTACCCTTACGGGGGGATTCGAACTCAGGACCTCACAAAACTGCAACAACCGCTGACACCGCCGTCATCACCACCAAATCACGCGTTGTTCTGTATGCCTCTAAATCTTATTATAAATTGTAGCCCAAGCCCGCTTGGCATTTTGAAACGAATTAGGAATGCAGTCATTAAGTTCAGAAAAGGGCTGTTATTTCTCTAGAACGTAATTTATTAATTTTTTTAAATTTTTAATTTTATTTAAGGTGTTTTTAGCATTGTCTATATTTTTTACAATGCATTAATCGATTTTTTACATCCATAACGTCAAAATATACAAAATTTATGGGCTAAAATATATTTAGCCTTTTGAACGTTGAAGTCGTGGGTTCAAATCCCCGTAGGAGCATCTGTTTTTTTAATTTTATTAATTTTTTTAAGGTGTTTTTAGCATTGTCCATATTTTTACATTGCATTTATTGAATTTTTTTGGAGACATAACGTCAAAATATACAAAATATATAGGCAAAAATATTTTTAGCCCATTGGACTATTTTTAAGCACTCAAATTCTATAAACTTTTTTACCTAAGGCAATTATTGCCTAAAAAGAAAATTTTAGGTCATATAAAAACCAGATTCCTAAAATTTTAGGAATCACTTTTTTCTCAGTGTGCTTTTGCACAAACTTAATATACTCTGTGTACCTCTTGTACAGAGTATAATAAGGTAGAAATGATGGGAAAAAAGCAGATCTGGCAACAGTGTAATTAACAATCGCCTCTTAGTTTTTAGTTTTAAATGCTACAGCGGTAGTAGCAACGCACGCCAGTTAACTACTTGTGTTAAATATTAGTTAAATTTTTAGTTGACTATTGAAAAATCATTCCTTAACTAAACCTTAAACTAACTGATACTTTTCCACGCACCATTATAAATTTTTGTTTAATTTTCAGATTACTGTGCGGCAGTTTATTTAACCTTTACTTTAAACTCATGCCATTTTTATTTTTGTTTTAATCACCCTTTCAAAAAGTATGCAATGAACTTTAGATTTTAATAAAGTGCACTGCTCCCTCCAATCCCTTCACTGTCTATGACCTGACCCTCCAGCCCTTTTTCACACGCGCTTTAATGATGTTTTTACTTAACGCGAAAAAAAGGATAGCCCAACTGCATTCGCGGGCACTAACTAACAGAGGAAGTTGAATCCTTTATAGAAAAAAATGTGCATGTGTGTGAGTGAGTGTGTGTTTCAGCTTTGAAACTGCATGAATTAATGCAACAGCACGGACCAGTAGTGAAAAAGGGATGAGTAGGGGGGCGTGCAGCGGGCTGGCTAAACAACCCCGCCAAACGTTGCAACATCAAAAGGCTACAGCGTCGTCGCCGTCTCCTCCAAAACGTCGAGTGTTCCAATTAAACTCAACACGTCAAACAACAGCCAGCGACGACGTCAAGTATACGCCCAAGTTCTGGCATTGGCAATGCTGCTTCCCGTCTTTTTGTTGTTGTTTTTTTTCCTTTTTTGGTGTGGTCTATGGGTCTAACGATATACTCGTTAGTCACGCGGTTAAATTTCATATGCCAAGCCTGGGAACGTTGTGCATCTCTTAGTTTTAAAGCTACGCGTGTTGGGTGCTTTTTTCTTTCACTTTTTTTTTTGTTTCTTTCGGTTGCCTTCCTTGCGCTGAGTGTGGCATGTTTTGATGGCTTGTAACTGCTCATGCATATTCATGCAAAACGGCAGCCAGAACAAACGAACCACCGCTGACTGGGATTGGGATGCAAATCAACGCGGCTACAGTTGAGTTGAGTTCCTAGAATGTCGTGGAGGACTCGGGACTCTCCACACACACACACACACACACACACCATCACCATACATATTCTTAGCCGTTAAGGCAGCTGTTGCCATTCATTTTTGGTATGCCATTTCAGAAGGCACTAACTAAGTCACTCGACGAGCACAATGGCACAGACGAGAATTTATGGGGTACGCCTTTGGTAGGTAATACTATCGAACAATAAACAATTTGTAAGACTGAAATCAATCTTTCCAGAAATATTGGGAGTTTTAAAAACCGGTACAAATGCGCTTAAGTCTATTTTCTATAAAAAACTAGATGGCCCGGCGAACTTCGTACCGCCTAACAATAAATAACTGTAGTGAGTTAACTTAAGGCCCTCTTCTGGTCTAGACGGCTGAAGACGACATTGAAGAACCTTGTGATATTCAACATTTTTAGTTTAGTTTGCCGAAACGTGAACATGACACGTACAATTGACCATGAGAAAAACATGCATTTTCCAAATTCAGGTCACAAACATTTACGGACTGGCCTTGTGATTTGTTTATCGTCATGGCGAATGCAAGGCGAATTAAATATTGAATTCGTTTAAACCTAAAGGGCACATCGGCTGAGATCATCGGAAACCTCGGAATGAGAACTTTTCTTCTTTAAATTTCCTTTGATTATCGCCGCGTGAATCACATTGGTCATCAATTTTCTCAATTTCGTTCCATTGCATAGTTTTGGTTGGCTTAGATTTCGAAGCAAGACGTCTTCCGAGCCAACCTTTAGTTGCAAATTGTGCGGCACATCCGAAGCGTTTAAAAATTCTGTTGCATAATGTTGGTAACATCATCCTCGTTTGTTAAACAGTCGATAGATTTGAATGAATGCAGAGTACCAATGATCTGATTCTGAACTACAAAGTTTAAGCAATGATGTTCGGGAATACTTTTTTAATGAGCTCGTCTTTCGATAAGACGAAATCGATAAGACGAAAAGGAAGAAAAGAAATCAATCCGATTCACCGACAGAGACACGACCATTACCGATATTCAGCAATTGCTTGGAGAAATAGTGAGCGATGGATCGTTCTGCAATGCAACTCTCATGTTAGCTGACAGCTGATTTTTCTTCACATAGCTCCACAGATTGGATGATTTAAGGCAAGCGTTTATTTGATCTGCTGGAGTCGATCTTGGAATGACTGGCAGTGTTTGGCGGAAAGCCGCCAGATAGTTAAATCATTGCGCCTCCAAAACATCTCGAGTCATTGCGCAGATCTTTTAATGTTCGGTGAATTGCTTCCAATGCGCTTTAGTGCGCTATTGTGCATTCGTCCCAAATGATCATTTTTGCCTATGCTATTACTTTTTCCATTGAAGAGTGTTTTGCAATTTTGCATGTCGGTTGTTCAATAGTTTAAAGGTATAACGGCAGTTTTAACGCCCAATGAGCTGTACGACATCCCTTTAACAATGTGACCGCTTTTCCAGAAGAAGCAACTGCTAACGCAATGTCGGATCGCGCACGAACAGTGGCCAAAATGAATGACATGAGAAATATCTTCCCAGTTTCATTGGGGACATCCAAGAAAAATAAGTCGCCATTTCCATCATCAACTGCCTTCATTAATGCATCATAGAACTCCCTCTGTTGAGGGTTCAACAGGGGTACATTCGTTTGAACTGATTGGTGTAACTCATGTCGATCATATTCAAGTTCTCGTTAATTCTTTATTAAATGCATTATTCACTCCATGATCTGGCGCTGGCATTCCTAAGCTGATTAACAAACTGCCGCACATGTCTTTTGACATTTCATCCTTGTATTTGTTCCACAGGTCACGTGGATTCGATATGAAGCATGTCGAAATGATGATAGCAAATAATGTTACGCACATGACTTGAAGATTCAGATATAATTGCTTCAGCGATTGTCGTGTCCCATTATATACACTGAACCAAAAAATTGATCCATTCGGTATCAACTCTATCCAAAACGCGATTAATAAAGGGTTGTTCTCGAAATGCGTAAATTGAACCCGTCCGGGAATCAACACTTTGATCCCGGTTTTTGCCCAGCTTAAATTGATCCTTCCGGGGATCAATTTCGAAATACATAAAAAAATGGACGTGGGGGGTTTGCCACAACACCACCCTCCCCACCCCTCGCCTTTTGTTGTCATATAATTAAAAAATTTTTGTAATTTAGAAATTTTTTTAATTTATTTTTACTTACCCTGACTGGGACTCGGACTCGGGACCTCGAATGACGCACTCACTGACAGCGTCGCTCAGCCAACTCTACCACACCAGCTATGCTTTCAGTATCGTCAAATTGCCATTATTAATTAACGGGAGACAATCCCGATTCGGATAGATATCAAGCCTGCTCGTACTTTAAATTTTAATCCCGTTGTCAGGATCAAGTCATTCTTTTTAGGCTTAAAATTTTCCCGTCATTTTTTTTCGGTCTACGTAAAAGCCAGAAGGGAGTACCTCCGACCCTATAAAGTATATATATTCTTGATCAGCATCAACAGCCGAGTCGATTTTAGCAGTGTCCGTCTGTCTGCCTGTTTTGCATATTTTGCGATTTTTTGTGACAGCTTCGAATACACCTGCTATTTACAAGTCTTTTGGGCCGTTTTTGGACCATTTATTTAAAGACTTTTTATGAGCGATTCTGTTAAGCCGTCCCGGTACAAATCCAACATATCAAAGATCATGAAAATACGTTCAGCCGTTCTTGAGCTATAAGTGGTGTAACTAACTCCACTTTGTTTTATATATATAGATATGAACTTTTCTAAATTTATCTGCCAATCGAAAAAAAACGCAAAATTAGCTGGCTTATAGATCAATGAATTCCCAATTTTGCTACACTATCACTTTTTTGAAATCATCGCGCTTTTTCATGTTGTTGCCTAACAACTATTGAAATTTTCGAGTGTTTTATACAGTTGCGATGGCCGTTGTCCTTCATCAAAAATAAAAATACATTTTTTATTTTGTCTTCTTCTCCTACGCGTTTCGGTCGCGCCTTCTTCTTTTCGAAAAGCGCGATGATATCAGAAAAGTGTAAATGTAGTAAAACTGGGAATATTATGGTTTATTAGACAGTTAATTTAGCGATTTTCGATTGGTAGATAAATTTAGGGAATTTTTTAAACTTGCCGAAAAAATTAAATTTCTCAGATAAATCCATATTTTTCGTATTTAAGTCAAAATAATGGTATCTTCAGAACCTAAACAAGCCTTTCGTTTTGGTTTTCGTGATCGTTATTCGAATGAGGTTAATTAATGCTGCAGGAGCTAAACATGTGAACAAACCTTATCCAACACACGTTTATGCAAATGTCTCTTAACCCTGACGTGCTGGGTGCAAATTGACAATTTAATTGAGTTTAGCGCCTGAGAATACATGTAAGGTGGGCTGACTTTAAGTAGTCGCCCATCTCTAGTTTCAGCAGTAGCAGTGGAAGTTGCCCAACACTACGCAGCAGGCAGCAAGAAGCAGAGCAAGAGAGAAAGCAGAAACACAGTCGTCATCAGCAGCAGCGTAATATCAAGTCGTTATTAAGCCATCGTGAAACACCATATTTAAACGAGTTGTATTGCATTCTAATCTTCATTATCTTTGTTCCTGACCCTATTCATTACTTAATAAATTAAACACTTTACATACATTATAAACGTTTACTATTTTCTCTGGGTTAAAAAGTTGCCTTTTTTTTGTAAGCTTGTGTTATTTTTATAATAAATAGATATTTTGCCAAAAGGCCATGCCGAGCTTTATATAGACTTCTTATATACTTTTTTTTTTTTGGTTATGTAGCCTTGAAAATGGGCTTGGAGCTAATCGCTGGGAACAAAGCTTTAGCCCAATGAACTTTTACCTCCATTTCCCACCAAGGAGGGTGAATTTTCCGAAAGAATGGTATGCAGTCATTGTTGAATTTTCATACAGATATTTGAGTTGGAACCTGAACGGATGATGAACAAAAGGATTCAAACAACAGATTTCTGCGAATTTTTCACTTGCCTTGACAGAATTTTCAGAAATCTGCTTTTAGTACTCACTCTCCGCAGAAAATACAACTATTTTTAAAATTTCCGCTTCAGGTCTATTATGATTTTGGCTGTGCTACAGTCACTAGTCAGCCAATCAGTCAATTATGCAAGTTGAACTTTTTTTTAAATTAAGATAACTTTTTTATTATGACCTGAATTAAATGTTTCCTTAATATAAATCTAGTCTCATAAGAGTAGCAAATCTAAAATTAAGTTAAAATTTTAATTCACTTACGAAACTTGATTAGTTCTAATCTTTTTTGGTCTTCTTTAACTAAAAATTACTCTATTCTTTTTCGAATTTATGCAATCTTTTATTGCATATACTGGGGCGCAGCATTTTTGCTTGTTGCATTTATGTTTCTCCATCAAAGCAAATGCCCCATCAATAATATACAAATTTATTTTCTTCATGTCTTTCAATATTTCACCGGGTCCCAGGTTCCATAAGCCCCGCTACCAATATATGGCAAATAGAGTTTTATATATTTTCATGTTGCAAGCATTTAAAATGCATTAAAATGAAAATGCAAAAAAAAGTAAGACGTAGAAAACTTAAATACTTGTCATGGCAAATACGTTGTTGCTGGCAAGGAGCTACATCCTTCGGAAGTGCCTAGCAACTGTGTGTGTGAGTGTGTGCATGTTGTTGTTGTGCATTATGTTGCATTTGCATTGCAAATGCTTTTTGTGCTTTTTGTTGATGCCCTTGCCGACGACAACGACGACAACCAGAACCAGCACCAGGACCAGAACGAGAACGAGGCTTATGCCGCTGCTGTTGTCGCTGTTGCTGCTGTTGAGCCTTTTATTTCTTTATTGTAGATGCCACACTGTGCGTCTGTATTTGCAAAAACTTGCATTTGCTTTTTGCTGTTTATATTTCTAATAAAAATTGTACGTTATTTTATGCTTCAATGCACATGCATACATTGAGAGCAGCCGATTTTGAGATGGTATCGTGAGAGGAAATTTTAAATGGGTTATTAAACTCGACCGAAAAATATGGAAACATCTACATATATGTTATCTTAATTGATCGATCATTCTAAGCCTAAAATCTGAAAAATCGAAGCTAAAGCTAAACTAGCTGACCCGGCAAAAGTTGTTCTGTCTTATACATTATTTCTAGTGAGTACTTTTGGTTGTTAAATAAAAAACGAGAAAGTAAAGCAAACTTCGTCTGTGCCAAAGTTTTAATACACCTGAAACGGAGAATTCGTATGGCAGCTACAAGAAGTACCCACACGATCCGCGCGTTTCCGACATATTATCAGTGGGCAGCGAAAAGATGATTCTGTGCCAAATTTCAGCTCGATAGCTTCAAAACTGAGTGAGAAGTTTTCGTAGAATCAAACGGACGGGCAAAGACCTCGAGCCAGTAAAAACTGCAAATAGTGTAAGTGTTTATAAAATAAGTATATGTCAATGATAAGAACGTTTTCATTGAAAACAAAAAAGTTTTTCTCACTAGAACTAGTTTTTCGACCGATCGTTCATTTGGCAGCTATATGCAATAGTCATCCAATTTTGAAAAAACTTTGCAGAATTATGTGAAAGCATTCCAAAAAATAAATGCCAATTTTTGGGACATTTCCATCGAAAAGAAAAAAGTTTTTCTAACTATAGTCATTCGATCCGGCCGGTTGGTGAAGATAAACTGACGGAGGAGATAGCATAGAAACAGGTTCAATACAAAAAAAACATTTGTCATGATATGTTAATTGTATCTTGAGATATTATCCCAAACATTTGGACTGCTCACCAAGCCTCGGATTTTCAGTTAATTAGACCCCTCTCAGCAGTTTTTCTATCTATAATAACCTTGCTCTCGATTTATTGCACAAATAATAACAAAAAAATTTAATTAAAAAAGGGAAAAAATATTTTATTCAAGCTCCAGCCAATTTTCCATCTCATCTTGAATTTAAAACTACGCAGTAGCCCTTGAAGTTAGAGCTCTGACGCCTTGCAATTTATTTAAGAAATATTTTTCTTATTTTTTATAACGAATTTTCACAAAGTTTTTCCGGAAAATCTGGAAAATCATTAAAAACTTGCCTACTTTTAGGCTGGAAGTGAAAAATGGTACATTTTAAACTCGATTTTCTGAAAAACAAAGCAAAACCGCGCAAAAGCGCATACCTCCAGCTATCGTACAATATTCAAAGAAAATAAAAAGCCATGTCACGAGTGAACTGCAAAGGGCACTCCAGGGCACTCGAAAATCAAAGTTACCAAATGAGAAAAAAAACCCGCAAAATTAAAGATTTTTCCCATTTTTTATGAAAAATAGTATGATTTGAATCTTTTTTATAATTTTTTATTGAAATCTAGTTCGTACTCAAAAATATAAAATCAAACACCGCCAGCAGTTTCTTTCCTAGTTTCGACTATTAAATCTCCATTTCTTGGAGCAATTTAAGGAATAATCAACTTTGAAAAGCTACCATTCCAAAACTAAAGATTCCAAATTTTATCATAGAATAGCTATAAGAATCCTAATTCATCTCCGACAATCGTTCTATCCAGTTTCCCAAACAAAAAAGTGGGACTTTTGACCAGACTTTAATTTTGTATGACAGCTTTACTATATAGATGTCTAATTTCGACCAATCTTGGTGAAATCATTGAAAACAAAAAGTTTTTCTCACTTAAAATAGTTTTTTGACCGATCGTTCCTTTGCACTTCGTGCAAAGTTTTGTCAAGATAGCTTTAAAACTGACGGAGAAGATAGAATAGAAACAGACGGACGGACAGAAGGACATGGCTAAATCAACTCAGCTGATCGTGGTGATCAAGAATATATATACTTTATGTGGTCGGAGATGCTTCCTTCAATGTGTTACAAACATCCGGACAATTTTTAATACCCTCTGCATGGGTATAATAACTATATGCAAATTTTAAGGACGTATCCATTGAAAACAAAAAAGTTTTTATCCGACCTTCCTTTTCTATTGGAGCTATACTATACAGAAGTTCGATTTCGACCAAACTTAGTTTAAAGGCGTTTCCATTCAAAACTAAAAAGGTTGTTCTCTGATTTCTTGGCTTTAAGTTTCAAATATATTTACGTGTTTTTGGGACAAAAACTTCTTATACTTGCAGGAAGATGAAGTTAATTTTCAATTTTGGGCACCCCCCTTCCCGCACTCAAAAATTGGAAAAAAGTCATACCTCCCACAGTTTTATAGATGGAAGGTTTGTATCTTTTAGGCATATTTCGTAACCAGCCAAAGGAATGGTAACGATGCGTATGAACGATAGTCGAGTCATTGGGAAAATAAAAAATTATGGGCAGCACCGGTCGTAACGGTGATAGGCAGAAAAATCCCTGAATTTTTTGAGTTAATTTGATTTAAAGCTAAGAAGTACTTATTTACGATAATATCATAGAATGTTAAAGCAATTGTATATGTGAGTTCGAAAGTATATTCACTTTGAACGGTTATTTTAATTTTATTATAAGAAGTTCTTGTACATTTATTGTTTCTGACAATTTAAGTACACTTATGATTATTTCATTATTATTTATTTGTATTGTTTGATGACAATATTGGCTCCATTGATATTTATTAAAAGCACTAAGACAAAACGATGTGAGCGAAACGAAACCTTCTAGCATAATGAATATTTCTTCATGCTTGCAGCATTCACACCAGAGATCTGCAAGAGTACCTGTTTTCTTGTCTCGGGTATAATTGTTGTAAATGCGTCTTGGGTATGATTTTCCACTCAAAATATGAAGTCAGTTCATATACTCACTCATATCGTACTAGTATTTCAGTGACTGGTCTCAGTTTTGAGCGGGTGTGAAATTTACTTGTTCCTGCTTTGAGCTTTGAGTGCTTTGAGCACGATGCTTTCGTCCTTGTGTGGGCGGTCGCACGCAGACTTTGCACGTTACATACCAATTTTACTCAGACAACAAAGAGGAATACGCAAATAACCCGGTATTTTTAGCACACATTCTACCAATACTTAAGTATTACTTGAGTATTGCTCTTCGCATTTGTTTCTGAAGCACGCGTCACGTTTGCCTTCTCAGGGTAGGAAAAGGCATCTCCGACTTAAGTATACGAATAAATTTATTAAAGATCCATTCAAAAAATATTTCTTGTGGAATATGAATAATAAACATGTGTAAGTCTTTTCCACGAACGACGTGTCCAAGGCCCTTATTTTAAAATTTTAAAATATTTTCATAAAAAACATAAGTTAAATGCTCGTTCAAATTGGAAGGTTATGCAAACTTCTTCATACATTTTTTCAGTGGGCGTAGGCAAAATGGCAAAAACAATACACACAGAATTCGGTTCTGCTGACGTCGACGTCAAAGCAGGGATGAATTTGACGAGAAGTGAAGGAAACGAACATAAGCCGAAGACATATCAGAAAGTCACACAAGAGGTCACCTGTAAGAAAAAGTAAAAAAATACTTAAGTGAGAAAGCGATACATAGAAAATGCGTTGCTTGAATTGTTGGTGGATAATTTCACACTCAAATTTTACGGTCTCCTGTATGTATGAGTATTTTCTATACGCTACGCGAGTGGCGCTAGTGTTTTCGGCACTTAAGTGCGAGACGCAAATATTTCGCGAGTAGAAATACTACTGTATACATTTTGTAGGAGTAGTCGGAATATCCGAGTGCGAAAATATCAAGTTATTATGCAGTGCACTTGCGGTGCACTCGTGAAGATCTCACACAATGACGCGGTGCTGGCAACTTGCAGAACAGCCAGAGTAAAACAGTAGAGAGCTAAAAGGGACTGCCACTGCGAGTTGTCCTAAATGGCTCTGCTATCTCTCGGGATCCCACATATATTTAACCTGTTTAAAAAGCGCCAGAATATGCATTTAAAGCCTCCTTGATGACATGCGAACATAATTGAGAATCTACACCAACCCTTCAATACTCTGCAAAAAGTTAAAAAATAGCAAATAGTTCGAATGAATGCCAAGCTTAACCATGACCTAAGGAGAGTTGGCGAGCAAGTAGACTGACCAGCCTTTACCCAAATCTAGCATACAGCAGATTTTTGTAGCTTCGATTGTATTGTATTACGAGGCGTTGTTAATTTATAAATTATTCTTATTATTCGAGTTTTTTATACCTGTTATCACGACCCAAGGATTCCCATCTCTGACCAACACCAGAAACCAGAACATTGTAGATGAAGTTTAGCCTTCTTCCCTCCTGAGTGCGTGTAGGCGTGGTATATACGAGTCAGTGCGGAATATGTGAGTGTGATTTCGTTTTTATGAGGCAAAGCAACTGCTGGCTGATAAATACAAACAAAAACAGACGTAAAATGGCTCTCTTTGTTGTTGCAATTGCTGTTGTTGTTCGCGTTGCATTCCATTAACATTACAAATGTATTCATTGTTCACAACTGCAGCGGGAACGACAACAACAACAACATTGATGACGCCATTATGCGAAAATGTGACAAGTGATAGAAAAGGATAATGCTGGCGCAGTACCTTCTGCCCCCTTGCATTCTGCCGTCTGTCTGCCTATGCACGCAAAATACAAAGCGCGCCCAACAGTATGCAACAGTATGCAAAAGTTTTTCCTTTATGCGCAAGTGGCTTTATTATTTGTTTTTCGCACACGCTAATGTATATGGATGTGCGAGCGTGTGTGCGAGTACAGCGTGTCGTCGCTGGCAGTTTGTCTGCGATGCAGCAGTGGCAAATTAAAACAACAAAAACCATAACCAGAACAGGGAATTTGTGCTTTTAGTTGGAAACCATGGAATACTCTGTAAATTGTTGCTATATATTAACGGTTCATATGTTTGCTGTTTCAAATTCCTCGAATATTTTCATCTAATCGTTTTTATTTGGAATTTAGATTTATCAATGTTATATAGATTACTTACTACGGCCCGATTTCACAAAGGTTCCGGTTGGCCAACCGCCGGTCAAATTTGTCTCTCCAGTTGACAAGCGGTCAAGTCATTTGGTTTTCTCAACAGCAGTTTCATCTGATATCGATAAATTTCTATTGCTGCATTAAGGAGACCAGACACGGTCAACAAATTGGGTATTTTTTAGGGATTTTTTAATGCTATTGAATGCTGCTGGTAATATTTTAGCGAAACATTTATTAAAATTGAATGCGATGAATCAAAAGCAATAGCTGGGGACACTTGTTTACATGCACGGCTTATCAAAGGAACGCTGACTACACATAAGTCAGCTGCAGTGATAAGGAAGCTGCCACATGCATAAGAACGCAGCGCGGCCATGTCCTGCTAACAATCCTAGTCACAACAAATTGAATCGCAACTGAAGTCAAGGCTTTAACTTAAATATGACATCGTCCAGATCAATACTCTCTGTACTCTCTTGCATTGTTTATTCGTTGCTCTGCCTCTTCAAGTTCTATTTCCATTGCGTGGAGTTGAAAAATTCGTTTATTTATAAACATTTAGTGGCAGCAAATAATTAAATAAACAAATCAAATGTTGGAGCCAGCTGATTGTATAACGATCAAATATATCGATTATTCTATCCGCACTGAACTCGCGGTTTACTTTAACCAGTGCTCGAGCAGCGGTTAAGTCTGTTCCTCCGGTTGCGCTACTCACAGCATGAGACACGCAAATTCGGTTAAACTGCCTGTCAAGCTGACTAACCGCACATTCAGAAATCGGACATAAGTCCATTTAATCTTGCAAAAGTTAAATATCTATAAAACTAAAGCAGATAATAAGTATTAATGACAGGCAAGTTTAAAAACGCTTACATTGAAAACAAAATTTTTTTCTTACTGGAACTAGTTTTTCGATCGATCGTTACTGTAGTCATCCGATCAAACCTTGTAAAATTGTTTGAGCGCCATTGAAAAGGAAATAGCGCATATATACTATTTTTATGTCTCTCTTTGTCAGGTGTACAATCTTATAGCAAGCCCTTGCTCCCATTGCTCCCGAGAAATATTTAATGGCAACTGACGCCACGCAGACGCATTAAGAATTGCTTTGTACCGCACAGAAGTTAGATAAATAGCACAATTGCCTCGCTTCGAGGCGAAAAGAACAACATTTTTTTTGCATTGAATGGCGCCAGACGTATTCACAGCAGAAACGTCTGTAAAAACAAATATATGAAGTGGGTGTCTGTTTGGTGAACTCGAGCATCGGTCATAGGGAGGCTAATATACTCTGTCCCGGGCCACTTTTGGACCGACAATCCTAAACGAAACGTAGTCCACACTACTAAACATCACATGAACATCACATGTAGAAAACAGAAAGCTACACGTAACGCTTAGAATAAACTACACAAACGTGTAGATATAAAAAAAGTAAACGAGGCATGCAGAAAAGTTAAATGCTGCGTGGACAAATGCAAAGGCTTCATGACGAGAGAAAGTCAGCGTTTTTTCAAAGTATATGTGAATTTTTCATTAAGCTATTGGAATTCCATACGGAAATGTAGGTTTTCTACGTTAACGTGTAGATATTGAAAACCTACTCAGCGTATAGAAATTCTAAGCGAAAATGTAGCTCAAAATCAGTACAGAAAAGATATTTTTCATCTAAAAAACTGATTTCCACACCGTGTAGGTTTTCTAAACAAACTTTAAGGATTTCATATGCTAAATGCTACATATAGAAAATCTACACGAAACGTGTAGCTCATTGTCGCTTGTTGCTTGCCTTTATAAATGTGACTTGCGGCATTCCCGCGCGAGTGCTTATATAGTCGTATGGGCTAAGCTGCCGTCAATTGTGAGTAAGTTCCCGAGACAAGGTAAATGAGTTGTAAGTTTGAGTCCCAGACAAGGTAAGTAAAAAAAAATTTATCAGTTAGTTTTTCGGAAGGAAGACCCTGCCCTCTTTGTGCCCCTTCCTCCCATTCCTCTCCAATCTACCTTCCTTCCCACATTCCCTTGTGTAAATAGAATAGTTAAAGGTAGCATTTAATTTTTTTGTGCTTACGCGGCGATTAGAAAAGCTACATGCCGCATTTAGAAATGAAAATCCTAAACGTGCATGTAGAAAAACTACACGCCGCATGTAGAAATGAGAAAGCTAATTGTGGCATGCAGAAAAGCTACACAAACGTAGCGGGTTGAAAATCTACATTTTCGTGTAGTTTTTACAAATTTATATACACGTTACTCGTAGAGTAAAAAGGTTATACTTAAGTCGTGCAAATGTATGTAACTGGCAGAAGGAAGCATCTCCAACCCCATAAAGTATATATATTCTTGATCAGCATCAGCAGGCGAGATGATATAGCCATGTGCGTCTGTCCGTCTCTGTATGAAAACCCAGACCTCGGAGACTAGAAGAGCTAGAGCCACCAAATTTTGTCCGTACGCAGATCAAGTTTATTTCAAATTTTGTAAGGGAGCTGTATATTATAATCCTATTTTCATCAAACTTAGAATTTTGAATTTGCATTGAAAACCAATATGATGTTTAGAGACGTTTCCACTGAAAACAAAAAGTTTTTCTAGTTAAAATTTGTTTTTCGACCGATCGTTTCTATGGAACCGATCCGATAAATTCCGACATTTAAGCAGCGTGCAGCAAAAAAACACTCTGTGCAATGGCGCTCCAGTGATGGTTCTGAGAATTCTTGATTGTGATCTTTGAAGGATGTCCACATGCTCGTACAGGCATTTCCCCATAAGAAATAGAGCAACTTCCAAAACAAAAATATTCTGAGAAGCTTCTCACCCACCCAAATCAACTTGCAAAATCTCTTTCCATGCTAGCAACGCATTTTCGCCTCAGGAGAAATGACCTCCACCCCAGAAGACTTGAAGGGCCGCAGAACATAAACTAACTCCAACAGGGGATGGTTTATAAATAAGTTTCTAGATTAAGATCTGAAAAATTATTGTTAGTCTCATAAAGAGAAGATTCAATAAATACAAAATAAGCTTAAAAAAAAAAATAATAATAATTTTTTTTGTGCTGCGCGAACGGTGATTTTTATACCCTTGCAGAGGGTATATGGAAATAGTCGAGATGTTTCGAAAAACTATTTATTATTATCTGCTTCGGCACAATTTTGGCAGCTGTCGTGCTGTCGTGTGGTCACATGTCAGTCTTACTGGTCAGTTTGGGTTACTCAGCTAGCAGCGAATACCAATCAAAGCGAATATGAAATTGTTGAATGAATATAACTTAAGACTTTTATTTATATTAATTATACGAGCTGCAAGGGTATACAAAGTTCGGCCGGGCCGAAGTTAGCTATTCTCTATTTTTTACACTTACAAGGAATTTAGGCTTCGCTCTTTCTGCAAGGCTGCGTTCTGTACTTGGAAAACTGAATGTACCGTTCTTTGTTAGATTGTTCCTCTGAAAAAATTTTGGGATGTTTTTAAATTCAAATCAATCAACACAACAATCAGAACAACGGTTGACAACCAAAACTATTTCAATTTGAAATTTTCAAATGAAACGAAACGACTACTCAGTTGATAGTCAAGTCGAGTCAACCGAAAAACTAAATGGTCAATAGTCAAATATAACAAAGCGACTAATGACTAACATTTTGTTTAGTTTTTGTTCATATTTCATAGCCTAGTTGATCAAATCATATTTTATGAAAACTATTTAATTTTTAGTTTTTATGATTTGTGATTAAAGTCAAGATTATGGATTTAGTCGATTTGCAAATATTGACTAAATGATGGGTTAGTATTTAGTCAAAATTTAAGACTATTGCTAATATTTAGTGGTCGGGTGGCTCAGCGGCTAGTGTGCGCAACCGCTGTGCAAGAGGTCGTGGGTTCGATCCCGCCTCGGAACATCTAATGAAAAGTTGTTTCTTTGAATAATCTTTACACCAGGTCACCCTTCTCTGCTGTTGGCGCCAGCTTTGTAGTAATTAGCCATGAAAAGCTTCTCAAGCTGTCGTTCGGATTCGGCGTTAAACTGTAGGTCCCTTTCTCTTGTGCGAAAATTAGAAGCGCACAAGACAAGAGATTGAGAGAAGCTCGGCTTTTTCTCTTTGGGACTGTGTCAACTTGACAAGCCTTGGGGCTGTGTCAACCTGACAAGCCATTTTACTTTACTTTGCTCATATTTAGTCAGTAATTCGAACCCTTCTTTGGAGCACCAGCAATAAATAGGATATTTTTGGATTCTTAGACAAGTGCTAAAAGAGGTATATCTCCAATGAAAACATCGTAGAATTGCTTGGCTTAGTTCATTTCAAAGCTAAGGAGTGGTACTTTCTGATGGTATCAAAGAGAGTCTAAACAGAATCCCCGAAAAACGCTCCAAAATGGGTCAAAATTGGCACTTTTCGAACCTTAAGCTCAAATTACTAAAAAAACCTCGACGTGATTGACAATAACTAAAAACGCAGTCTTGCTTTACCAACCCTTCAATATACTGGAAAAAGTTGTTGCCTTGTATAATTTGCCTCACACACTCCCATCTCCAACACATTACAGCCAGGCCTAGACGACCCAAATCGTAGAGGTATCTGTGGCTCTTGGACCAAGTATAACATTTATCCAGTATTCCTGCAGGAAGGAAAGGACACACTGCTACCAATCCTCAGGAAAATCATGACGAAGAGTCTGCCAACTGGGTACATTCCACATGCTTGGCGCAGAGCGGTAGTTTTCATCCCTAAGGAATCGAAGAGGGATAACTAACCCCAAGTCTTTCAGACCCTGCAGCTTGACATCGTTTTTATTAAAAAACGATAGAAAAACTGGTGGACAACAGTATATGCAATACGTTGCTCAAGTAAAGCCCCGAAACTCACGCAGGAAATTGTGCTGCTCGGCAAGTTGAAATCTCAGTACACTCAGAAAAAGAACCGAGAATTTCGTAATTAAATTAAGTAAAAACGGTGTCGGCTCGCCTCTTACTTTGCCACAAACTGGAAGAGTGAGAGCATCTTATGGAGCGACTGCGTCAGCAAAATCGTCGTACAAAAATACTTGATACAGGCTAAAAAAATTCTAGGATTAAGTACGATTTTTCAATATTATAGTATATAGCTTTTCAAAATATTATAGTAAGACAAAATGAGTATGAGATTAACCAGTCACTCCATAACAAAATGGTTAGAATCAGTTGGGAATTGTAAGAACAGTATCGCTTAAAAATAATTTGTATTTTCCGTTGCACACTTTTCGGAGCTAGCATTATTAGAAAATTTGCCAAGAATTTGCAATTTTTTTTTGAGTTTGTGGAACCCATGTAAAATATTTTGGACAAGTTTGAATTTAAATAAATTTAAACAAAATAACGGTTAACCAACTTCGGTCTTCCATTGTAGATTTAATTTCAGTACGACGTGTCTAGTGGTTTATTATTGATTGAGCGGTCGGATGTGATGACATCACACCTCGACATCAGCCACATTGGTCTCACAATTCGTTCTTAATTAGTGGGCCGATGCCCGAAAAGAAATAATACTCAATGGTTGGTTGCCAATTAAATGAAGTCTGTTGTATTTGAATGCAAGATAAGAACAAGAGCTCAGCAGCCGGGTCAGTACCTTGGCCAAATGAATCTGCTGCATGTGTAGCAATAAGGGAGAATGAAA
The DNA here is from genome assembly GCA_018904265.1 of Lordiphosa collinella. Classification (NCBI taxonomy): domain Eukaryota; kingdom Metazoa; phylum Arthropoda; class Insecta; order Diptera; family Drosophilidae; genus Lordiphosa; species Lordiphosa collinella. Next base: position 80,969 of record JAEIFV010000173.1, on the reverse strand, counting down.
CTATTACAAAACAGAAACCGCTATTATTAATTTAAATAAATTAAATCTTGTATTATATTTAAATGAACATTATCTGGCGTTTGCTTTGTTCTCCACCCCCATTTGTCTCCATCTATGCGCTCATCACATCCAAAACAATATATTCCTGAGCTGTGCAATAGCTGTTTTGGGTTTTTGATCAAGTTGCTGGATACACAACAAACGAAATCGTAAACAGAAAATTCCTGGCACAATTTTTTCACATGAACTTTGGCAGGAATTTTTAAATTTGGGTTGCTGGATACCCGGCTTCACCCTAAAATATTTTGTACTTGAGCTTACTGCAAGTAAGTCTTTTTCTGAGTTAAGAAGAATTTTTTGTTTAATGCGTCGTGAAATTGGCAGTGCAAGCAAAAACAAAAAATCAATAAGTAGAAAGTAAACCTGGATTCAGAAATAAATGCAAACTACAGCATTCTGAAGGGTCGCACAGCCAAATAATATCGAGCGCTGGCCAAAAGTTATAATATGAGTGACCAAACTGTAAAAATATATACATACCTTCATCTTTAAGACATAAGTTTAATCAAAGGGACACCATAAATCTTTAAATGTTTGTACTTATTATGAATGGCATGACCTATTTCCTATTGCAAAAACCAATACATGAGAAGTTCAGGAGGCGATGCGAAAGCTTCTCCAAAATATAAGGATGACTAAAGGGTCAAGAAATTTTTAAAGTGAAAGGACAAACATAATTGAATTTGAATTACTCGGACATCAAATGCATTTTCCCCTATTCCGCAAACTTACCTTAAAAAGTAATAGCTAGTTTCATTTAATACCGACTGCTCCTTTTAAGATCGTTTCGCTTGGATATGTGGTGTTGGTGAACACGAAAGACTCCAGTCGACGTACTTGCTTTTCTGTGCTCATTAAATCAAAAAGTCACAAGTTCGTCTAGCGACTGCGGGCTCAGGTGGCTATGGGCTGGCCGGGTCATATCTAGTGCCGATCTCGTTTGGGCCATGGCTTGTAAAAAGTAAATAGTGGAATTTCTGTTGGAATTAAAAACCGTAAGTCTAACGAATAAAAATAGCGATCGGTTTACTTTTCTAACGAGAAAGCAAAGCTAACTTCGTCTGTGCCGAAATGTAAATACACTTGAAACTTAGACTTAATTTTGTGACCAATGACTTAATTTATAAGCTTAATGTCTTGTGTCATTGGAATATTAAGTAAAAAAACTAAAAAAATAGATTTGTAGGGCAGCTACAAGAAGTGACCATCCGATTTTCGCGGTTCCGACATATGTGCAGTGTGCAGCTAAAAGATGACTCAGTGCAAAACTTCAGCTGGGTAGCTTCAAACCTGAGGGACTAGTTTGCTCAGAAACCGACAGTCGGACAGATGGACGGACGGACAAACGGATGGACAAAGCTCAATCGACTCAGCTCGTCGTGTTGATCAAGAATATATATTCTTTATGTGGTCGGAGATAATTCCTTCTATGCGTTCTAAACTTCTGGGCAAAACTATAATACACTTTTCAAGTGTATAAAAATCAAAGTAAGAGCTGGATGTACCTATATATATCGGCTTTACAATATAACAATTGCAATAGGTATAATTTAGAATGCGCTCTCTTTGGAAATACAGAGCCGATTAGAAATTCAAGCACCCAAGATAAAAAGTTTACAATAATGCCTGGAATATGGTTTTGATGATTTTATCGCCGTCTGGGGAACTATTGTTTATAAATTGCGATAAAATACTATTGTTGTTTCTTAAGATTACATTCTTAATATAAATATAATTAATTGACTGGAGGTCCGTGAAGTCGAATCCCAAGGGGTAAGAAATGCAAAGAGAAAACAAAAAACCCAATAGCTTAGTTTATATTTGTAGAGCATACAAAATCTTCTAGTAGAATTTGTGAAGTTTTAGCTGAGGGACTCTGTTTTCTTCTTAAAGGGTAGCGTATAAGCCTGAACAACAATGACAGCAGCAACAACAACAATGGCAGGATGACAAAATCACAGCATGCCAAATTGTTTTCCTATTATTGTTGCCATTGTTGTTCTGGGTGGCATCATTGTTGTTGTTGTTGTTGTTATTATTGTTGAGCTTATCGGTATTTAAATTAGCATTACAATGCACTCAAACACACACACACTATCCTGGCAACCATATTGTTGCCTTGCAAATTATTAAGAGCAGCACATTTTTGTTTTTCTCTTCCTAGCGTGAAACTAGGTTACACTTTTTTGTTAGTTTTACAGTCTGTCTTTTAAGTTGTGCAACGTTTATTAAATTTTTAATTAAATTCTAACGATTGACAAGCACTAGAAAAAACAACACTAGTAAATTAAATCAAATGACTGAGTTGTGTGTTCTACATGGCAATAGCAAATTGTTGAATTTTTAAAACGACATCAAACAAATTAGTTAGAGCTGCTCAGGCTACCAAATTCCCATCTATTTTGCGCATTCGTGTGACAAATTTTCTCTGGCACGTGTGGAGTCTCAACAAACAAGCTTTTACACATTTTCCCACTACAATGCCATGGAAATTGCACTTGGGGTGTATAAAAATGTGTCTAAACTACAATTGGGCATTATCCCACCAAAACAGGAACGATACGCCTGAATAGGAAGCAAAAATCCACTTTGATATTATGCAATCGTGCGAAGATGGCGGGGGAAACGAGCGTATAAAAATGGAAAATGCTTTACAAAGGCCAATACATTATTCATTGATGGCTTTCTCCCATCGACCTCTAGATTCCTTCCTGCTGATGCTCAGACAGGTGTGCAAAATAGCTGACAACAATTTTACTGCTCTCGCCCTTTTGCAGTTATTTGTTTAGTCCATTTTTTTTGTTCATTTATCAAATTGAAACTTTAACAAGTTTTTCTTTTGGATTTTTGTTGCCTAGCGTTCTTATCAACACAAAAAACAGAACTAAGCAACACGCGATACAAAAAGCAGATAATCGTTTCCCGGGGGAAATGGTTTTTATTCAAAAGTGGAACTATATAATCTCAAACGAGTTGTTGTTTGGTTTTTGGGTACAATTACTGCAAAATTATAACTGTAATGCAATTTCCATTGACGCAAATAATTATAATCACGATTTGGCTTTAAGCGATTTGTCAAATCGCACCAAAATTTTCGATAGATGCAGGCTGCAGCCACAACTATCCTGTCGCCCTTTGTGAAATTTCGGATTAGGTCATTATGCTCATTCAAATTTCGATCTGGTCGTCCGATTGATGCATTTCCCTTAATAATTTATAATATCCTTGCAGAGGGTATTATAAAATTGTCCGGATGTTTGTAACGTATTGAAGGAAGCATCTCCGACCACAGGTATATATATTCTTGATCAGCATGACGAGCTGAGTTGACTTAGCCCTGTCCATCTGTCTGTCCGTCCGTCCTTTTGTCTGATTCTATGCAATCTCCTCCGTCAGTTTTAAAGGTATCTTCAGCAAACTTTGCACAAAGTCTTTTAGTAATTATACGCAGCACATTTGTCGGTACCGGCCGAATCGGATGATTATAGCATGTAGCTGTCATAGGAACGATCGGTCGAAAAACTAGTTTTAGTGAGAAAAACTTTTTTGTTTCCAATTGAAACGCCTCCAAACTTCGAATATCTTAGTTTACTATGCTTTTCCATGATTCCACCAAATTTGGTCGAAATCGGACATCTATATAGTATAGCTGTCATTGAAAAGTAGAGTCTGAAAGTAGTTTTAGTTAGAAAAACTTTTGTGTTTTCAATGGAAATGTCCTCAAAATTGGCATGTATTTGTTTTAAATGCTCCCACACGATTTTACAAAGTTTGGTCAAAATCGGATGACTTAAGCATATAGCTGCCATAGAAACGATCGGTCGAAAAACTAGTTCTTACGTTGGCATTTATTCATTTTACATAATTTTACACAATTCTACAAAGTCTTATGAAAATCGGATGAATATAGCATATATCTGCAGTATGAATGATCGGTCGAAAAAGAAGTTCTAGTGAGAAAAACTTTTTTGTTTTATTCGCCTCTAAATTTCGTAATTAACAGTTTGTTACGCTTTTCCATGACTGCAATAAGTTTGGTTGAAATCGGACATCTATATAGTAGCTCCTATAGAAAAGCAAGGTCTGAAAAGTAGTCTTACTTAGAAAAACAGACTGCAAGGGTTTACTAAACTTCGGCCGAGCCGAAGTTAACTTTCCCCTATTTTTTAAATTATAAAAATTTCTGAAGAAAAAAAAAATTTACTTACATTTAAGCGACTTTATTATTTGCCATCAAGAATTCAATGAAAGGCCTTTCCATTTCTTAGTTTGCTATGCTTTTCCATGATTCCACTAAGTTTGGTCGAAATCGGACATCTATATAGTATAGCAGTCATATAAAAGTAGAGTCTGAAAAGTAGCCTTTGTTAGAAAAGCCTTTTTGTTTCAATTGATATGTCCTTAAAATTGGCAATTATTTATTGGGTATGCTTTTACATAATTCTACAAAGTTTTCTCAAAATCGGATGACTAAAGCATATATCTGCTGTACGAGTGATCGGTCGAAAAATAAGTTCTAGTGAGAACAACATTTTCGCCTCCAAGCTTCGTAATTGGTAGTTTGTTATGCTTTTCCTAGATTCCACAATGTTTGGTCGAAGTCTGACATCTATATAATATAGCTCCCTTAGAAAAGTAAGGTCCGAAAAGTAGTCTTAGAAAATCTTTTTAGTTTTCAATGGAGGCTGCAGGGGTATTCAAAACTTCTTCCGAACCGAAGTTAACTTTCTCCTATTTTTCTAAATGAGATTACTTTTCGGACATTTTTTTTCTATGTTTTCATTAAAAACAAAACAGTTTTTCTCACAAGACCTAGTTTTACAACCGATCGTTCCTATGGGAGAAATATGCTATAGTCTTCCGATTTTGACCAACACTTGTAGAACTATGTGAAACATTCCAAATGAATAAATGCCAATTTTTAGGACATTTTCATTGAAAACAATAAAGTTTTTCTAACTAAGACTAGTTTTCAGACTATAGTTTTCTATGACAGCTATACTATATAGATGTTCGATTTCGACTTAAACTGGTGGAATCATGTAAAAGCATAGCAAACTGATAAATACGAAGTTTGGAGGCGTTTTTTTTTTGGAAACAAAAAAGTTTTTCTCACTAAAACTAGTTTTTCGACCGATTGTTTCGATGACAGCTATATGCTATAGTCCGGCCGGTTCCGACAAATGTGCAGCGTATTTGTACCAAAAGACTTCGTGCAAAGTTTGGTGAGGATAGCTTTAAAACTGACGGAGAAGATAGCATAGAAACAGACGGACAGGGCTAAATCAACTCAGCTCGTCATGCTGATCAAGAATATATATACTTATGGTGGTCGAAATTGTAACGCATATATGCGTTACAAACATCCGGACAATTTTATAATACCCTCTGCAAGGGTATAAAAAAAAGAAAAATTGTGGAGTTGGGGTGAGGGGCCCCCTTTAGGGATTAGATTTTGAAATTAAGCCTAGTACGGAGATCGCCAAACTGTTTGTGCGTACAAAACAGCCATTTATTGCGAAAGTGGATCGTAAAAACACATTAGAGTGCTGAGACAGCCAAAAAATTCCAAGAATAAGGCGTTATTGGTAATTTTTAAAGGTACGGTCCCACTTTTCCCCGGCTTACCAACATTTTAATGAGGATTTCAAGTCGCAAGAATAAAAAAATTATTATATGAAATGGAGATTGGTAAGGTTCAATGGCGAACCCAGGAGGCAGTTGTCCCCCTATATTACAGATTTTGTATCTGAAAACTCAAGTTTTCACAAATTGCCTTGGATGAGGAAGGCAGAGCATACAAGAAGCAGACGCTAGCGTCTCAGTTGCCATATATGAAAGATTAGCTAACGATATGAGTATATCGACAAAGCTAAGAGAGATTGTAAGATCTAATGTGATTTCACCAATAGTTCGAGTCACTGAAGTGTTCATTCAAAACTTCCGAATGAGCGGCAACAGTTTTAATTGGCTCTAAAACAAAGCACCCGGTGCTGACGCGATACGAATCTGCAGGCGTGCGAGATCAATAATAAATTTTACACATTTTCATTATTTATTTGTTTTTATTTCATATACGTTAGTACATATATATTAATGTGGTTTCTCTTTATCGACATTGGCCGGTGCAAGCAACAAATTTGTTGCTGCTCTTTCTGGACTTCGAGGCTGTCTATAGCAACTGAATCTTTATACTTAAAATATTAAGGCAGTCTATGGAAACTGTATCTTTATACTCAAAATATTTATGAGACCCCAAATAATTAGAATTTTTTTATTTTTTTGACATATTTTTGCTCTACCGACCGTCAAAATAAATAAATTTAATTAGTTTGGGCGCACAAACAAAACTCGAACAGCTGTTCAATAAAATCCACATGCGCAGAGTAGTTGGTAACGCGAGGACACCAGTGTGGATTTTACGACCCCCCTGTTTGCTTGTCAGCATACTAGTCGCAAAACGTTTTACGTCAAAAATTTTGCGAGCGGTTTTGCAGTGTCATTTTTATATGAAGATTTTTGTTTGCGAGCGCTTTTTTGCGTTCTCCGTACTAGGCTTACTAGGCAAACGTCAATATTACATTCTAATATGAATTTTGTCAGTTCCTCATATTTTTCACTATTATTTGTCCTAAGTATTTCATTTATACTTTTATGATTATTGAAGATCTTATATTTAAGTCTTTTTAAGGCATGTTTTAGACAGATGAACAGCGAGTGGTGCAAAGTATCACAGATGTTACATAGGTCACAAATATCTGAATTTATCGCATTAATTATAAATAAGAAAGATTTTGAATATGTACAGTTAGAGGTTAATCTATTTACTATTTTTATATCTCTAGCCTCCATGTAAACAGAATGAAGCCATGGAGTACTTGGAAGACTAAGAAAGATCTCAGTGATGTTTTTTCACTTAACTAACGATTGCTCTTTATAATATAACTCCCACTTATTTCTAATTTTTTCTTTTTATAGAGCGAAATGCCTCAGCAGTTGAGTATGGAAAACTAATCTCTTTACCTGATATGATTGCTTTCCTAGCAGCAGAATTCGCTCTTTCATTTATTTCAATACGTACATGACCTGGAATCCACAAAATCTGCATTTCAGATATTTCAGAACCATATACTAGACTATGAATTTTTGCTATCAGGAAATTGTCTGTGGGCTAATTTTTTTCTAACAGTTTCACTGCATTTTTTGAGTCAGTTAAGATTGCCAGCTTATTTATGCCTAATCCTTTAAGTTGTATGCACGCTAAAAATATTGCTGCTAATTCACTAAAAGTGGATGAAATTTTTTTTTGATTTTAAACATGAGCTTTTCTAAGTCTCCATCGAAGACAACACCTAACCCAACCATATCTGCTGCCACTGACGCATCTGTAGCAACTATGACAAAGCGCCTCAGTCTTAACTGAGACAATTTCTCATTGAATATTGTTCTTATTTCTGCTGACGAAATGATTTTCTTTGATTGTGAGAACAAATTTGCTTGACACCTCATTTACCGAAGCTTTACAAAATCGGTATTTGTGTTTGCATTATCAAAGATATCCTTAAATTTATTAAGTATTTGACTGTTAGAAGAATTATTTGATCTGAGAGACACTCTTTTATACAGCTCCCTTCTCTCTTGAGATGGTAGCTCCCCAGTACATTATGCGGTGTGTTTGGAGGAAGACCTGCACATCTTCTTAAAACATTTGTTTGAACAGACTAGAGCTTGGAATCCAGAGCATTGGTGCTGCTCGCACTTGTGTATGCATATTCCATTTTAGATCTCACAAAGGCTTTAAAAAATTTGTTGCAATCTTGGGCGAGAGCCCAATTTTGATAGTGGTTACGCTGGCCATAAGGTTTGAAGCCGGTTTAACTTTCTCTTTTATATAATCAATATGCTCCCTACATGATAAATTTGCTGAGATGATTCTCCCCAAAAATTTTGCATTTCTCATATACTCTATCTGTTGATTGTCAATAGTTAACTTCATCGGTGGACACCGCCCTCTGCCGATTGACATTATATTGAATTTTTTTCAATTAAAGGAGAGATTAAATCTTTGGCAAATGTTTTTAAAAGCATTTACCATTGTTTTTAATATCTCAATAGCCTCATTTGAGTTTTTGGCACATGTAATAAAACAGATATCATCTGCAAACTGAAAAATACTCGTGTTTGCATCTTCCAGCTTAAGAAATTATTTGGTGTATACGTTAAACAATATTGGTGACAAACAACTGCCTTGTGGTAACACATCAGGTATCACCAGTTTATGGTCGCCCATTTTGATTATCCTGTTTTGAAAGAGGAAAAGGATCCATCTGGAAAAATGAAGTGAAACACCTTTTTTTCTAAGGATCTCATCCAGAACACTTAGATTGACGATTGTTAAAACTAAAGTTTTCAATTTTCTTTTCACGCGCTACCAGCCTCACTAGCGCCGCATGGGAAATCCGACATCAACAATCATGCCAAGGGTTGGCAAATTCTTCTGTATGATTGGCGCGCAAATATTTTTAAATTTTTCATTTTTATTTTGGATAACGTGCCTTTAAATCAAGTTATATTATCAGCATGAATCATTAAACTTATGCCACAGCTAACAGATTTCCGTTTAACATCATTTTAATTCAAAACTAATATAAGCGCTCGGTGCAGCCCTGTTTTGTGAGATAGACAATTATTTTGAACCCAATTGGACCAATTCTCTTTTCCACTAAGAAAATATAATTTCTCGAAGTTCTGGGACACCGACGGATTTTTCGAGCGATTGCAAACCAACCGAAGACAAAATCTCTAGAGATTTCCAGGACACCCCCGTATACCTTATCCCGTGCTCATTTTAAGTTGTTCTCTACAATTTATTTATTTATTGAAGGTTTAACAATGTTCAGTCAAACAGAATATAAAATTACAAAATGTACAATGAGAATCCAGTAATAACGATCTCCGACCCGGTGGGACTAATTTATTGGCTGAAGCCAGCTATGGTCCAACTCACAGCAAAGGTGGTCAGAGAATGACATTAAGGCGTTTTTTACATTTATAGTAGAGTAGTCGATAGAAAACAGGTGATAGTACTCATTATAAGCAAGACATAGGCAACGGAGGGGGTCTCGATGAGCATAGTTGGTTAGGCGAGGAGAGAGGTAGATTGGAGTATAGTGGCGAGTTAATCTGGGTGGTACTGTCAATTTAACAAGGCTTAAAAGAGCCATGGAATCAATCTCACCCGCCAAGAGCTTGTGGACGAAAATGACTGCATGACAAATTCTCCGGGATTTGAGTGAAGGAAGGTCTATCAAACGAAGTCTTTGCTCGTATGGAGGTAAATGCCTGTTGGTGTCCCAGTTTAGTTCACGAAGGGCAAAAATCAGAAACTGCTTCTGAACCGATTCAATTTGATCTTGGTATGTCAGATATTGCGGAGACCAAAGACAGGAGCAATATTCCAGATTTGGGCGGACCAGCGAGGTGTAAAGATGTTTGGTAGTGTAGGGATCATTAAATTCTTTAGACCATCTCTTGATAAATCCAAGTACACTTTTAGCCTTATTGCACATCACTGAAATGTGGCTGTTAAAGCTAAAATTGGGTTCAAACAGTATACCCAAATCATCGACTTTATAAATACGGTTTAACGAATCCCTATTAATGGCGTATTCGTATAGATACGGCTTGGTTCTATGAAAAGTCATAATATTACACTTGTTAATATTAAGGGGGAGGCGTTTCAGTAGGCACCAGGCACTCAGAGAATTTAGATCACTTTGTAATAGAAGTGGAGAAGCTGGATCGTTGAATGAGGCACATAGCTTGAGATCGTCAGCGTACATAAGGGCAGTTGAAAACGAAAGCACTTGAGGAATATCATTGATGAACAGGTTAAATAACAAGGGACCAAGATGACTGCCCTGTGGGACACCCGAGGTAACGTGAACAGTTTCGGATACAGCAGACTGAAAACGCACCCTCTGGGACCGATTGGTGAGGTAAGATCTAACCCAGCCGAGAAAGTTGATTGGGAGACCTATTAGGCATAGTTTTTGTAGAAGTAAGTTATGATTAACAGAATCAAAGGCTTTGCTGAAATCAGTATAGATGACATCTGTTTGTTTTCGATTAAGAATTCCCTGATGTACTATTGATGATAATTCAAGTAGATTAGTGGAAACAGAACGCCGACGAATAAAACCGTGCTGGGATGGACATAGAATGGGTTGGCAAAAGTGCTGTAATTGGGAAGTAATTATGTGCTCAAAAAGTTTAGGTATGGCAGAAAGTTTACAGATTCCTCTATAATTGGCTATGTCCGACCTGGACCCCTTTTTATGAATCGGAATAATAAAAGATTCCTTCCACAATAGGGGAAAGTCACCAAGCTCTAGGGATAGGTTAAACAGCTTTAGAAGGGGGGAGCAGAGGGAATCAGCACAATATTTGAGTACACTACTGGGGACATTGTCCGGTCCAGGTGAAAATGATGGCTTAAGTGCCTTTAAATATGATAATAGCTCACTATGATCAATTATTGGAGGGTAGATGCAGTTAGAGCGATTGATATGGTGAGGATAACTTGGAAAAACATCATATTTTGTATCTGGTGGAGCATAGCATAGTTGGAAAAAAGAGGCAAATAGGCTGGCTATATCACCATCATTGTCAGCATTTGCATTATTAAAATGCATTAAAGGGGGAAATTGTGTGGAGTTTCGTCTAGAGCGGACAAAATCATAGAATTTTTTAGAGTCGCTTTGAAAGTCTTGCTTGCATCTAAGAATATAATCATTATAACACTCCGTGTTAAGCTGTTCAAATTCAGAGCGCGCACCAACATATTTAACGAAGTCGGCATAAGATCCCGAGTGCTTATATTTTTTAAAAAGCCTCGCCTTTCTATTTTTCAGGCTTGTCAATTGACGAGTGAACCATAGAGAATTGCGAGAAGAAGTGGAAGGATTGACTCGAGGAACAGAGTCTTTAAAAATGCCGAAAAGAGCATCATAGAAAGCGCAAGACGCACTCTCAACATCCCGATGGATCAATGTAAATAACTGAAGCATTTCATCAACCAGGCATTGACTTTTCCACTTTAGCTAAGTTTAGTTTATCTCCATCATTCATCTATATTTTTATACTTGCTCTCTCAATTCATAATTCACACACCCAATTCCAAATCAAACATTAAGGTAAAATAAAAAATTGTAATCACATAGTTATTATTAACCACAACCTTAGACCATGCCCAAAAAGAGGAAAAATGATGAAATAGACCAACCCAAAAAAAGGCCGCGTCGTTCTGTTGATCATGATGAATCCGATTCGGAGCTGCCACAAGTTTCCAATACTAAAAACAACTGTCTGGAGCTAAGCGAGCGATTGCGCGACGTTATGTTATGCAATGTTTGCCGTGATGTGCCCCATCCAGATGATTGCTATCAGTGCCCTCAGGGTCACATTGTATGCGACGATTGTGTGACACACATTTTGGCCGAAGCTACCCTAAGCCAGAGAGACGCTTTTTGTCCCCATTGTCGGGTTCGAATTAGTTGGAAAGACTTGGGCAAGAATCTCATCCTACGTCAGGCAATTTGGGAGCTGACAAAAAGTTGTCCACAATGCGATCTGGAAATAGAACTTAAGATGTTGGCTAAACATTTGAAAGAAGAGTGTCAAAAACGTGCGGCAAAGTGTCAATATAGTTGCTTAGGTTGTGCTTGGCAAGGCGTCTATGATGAGTGTGCTTCCCATGAGGCCAGCTGCGATTTTCCAAGCAAGTCGGGTGAACAGATTCTAAAGGCCCTACAAAAGGCGGACGCAGAAGAACAAATTAAACTCGAACCGTTTTATTTGTGCCATCGACAGTTAAGTGCTTGTAGAATTTTCTATGAGAATGTGAAAATTGGTTGGCAACAATTTTCCCCATTAACAGACGTTGATCTCACAATGACGTCTCATCCGATTGCCGCGTTTGAAGAGGAATGGATACTGAAATTGCGCTCAAGTAAATTGGAAAATGATACGGTGGTCAACATGCGATATGCTGTCAAACTCATGACCACACCTAGAAATGCCATGACAGTGTCCTATTTCGCGATGATGCCTCCTGGATCGTGTACAGAGAAACAATTGGGGGGTATTTTACCCAAGTTGTACAAACAAAGATTTACCATATCACGTTTTAGTGGACAGTTTCGGGAGTTACCGATGGAAAGTGTTGCGGCCTGTTATCGTTTAATGGCCATGCCGGTGATTTCCTTACGTCTATGGATGTTTTTGCATTGATTATAAATATTGATAAATTTGTTGTTTTTTAATCAATTTGATTGTGTATTTTTAACATTAAACAAACACGGAGCACAACGATGCTGATGCAATATGTGAGTTATCAATTGGCTTGTCTCTATTAAGCTGGGACCTTCTGTTTCTGGACTTCTGCATTGACCTTACTGGAGAAGTCCTTGAAGGTAGCGACTCCCTCAGAGAGGGCCTCCTGTCCCTTTTTTTGCCATTCCTGAAAAAAAGAATAAGATTTGGAAAATTAGAGATTAGCAGCTAATTAGTTATTTGTATTTGCTTTATAGATAATGAATTTGGTCTAAAGCTGACATCTGCAGACGAAGTCAGGTTCTCCTTAGCGTTTTCCTAAATTCTGTACTTTCACTAAGAAAAATACACCGGTCCAAAATGCAGCCCAAGCGGACTCCCTTTAAAACCATTTCGTTCATGACTTTTTGTTCACGGCAGAACACTAGCTCTGGTCACACTACATTACAACAAACAGGAGCATCCGTTTAAAAAGCGAACAGTTGTTCGGAGATCATGAACAATTGGTGTTCTGGTGTTGGTTTTGCACTTATGCTGCTTTGAAATTCTCAAGCAGTTATAGCATCGCTGGCATGTCGAACCCTCTGCTTCTGCTCCAATGATAGAACCGGGAGGTTCTTAAACCTCCTGTTCAGTTGATCAGCTTCATTTGGGATGTTGTGTTAGACTTTTAAAGCTATGTGAAAACATAACATGACCTCTAGCCGGCTTAAAAGTACCAAAATTGTTCGAAAATTGAAACCAAAGACACAAAATCAGACCGCGATGTTCCCAAAATAAGACCAAAATCTTTCAAAATTGTACCCAAAATGTTGCCAGAAAGAGCACCTAGTGGTCTTTATTCGTTACCACATTGTTTCTAAAAGAAGACCGAAAGTTTGTAAAATGACACCAAAATGTTCCCAAGTCGAGCCCAAAATGATATTAACGCTATAACTAAACGATAATGAAGATCGAACAACGGGTCTTAAAATTGTGTTCATGAATGGTCACCGCCGTTCACAGTTCACAAAAAAGAGGGATTTCGGTAGATTTCGAACGGATTTTTATCTGAGTGTATGAATGATAAAAGTTCAAAGTAATTAAAAAATGTGTAGCCTGCTGAATCTTGAAATAATCGAAATAGTATAGCTATTTGTGAAACTTAATAAGTTTTCTCGGTAGATGAGAGAATCAGGTGAGCTTTAATTCGAGAAATTTTCCCTTGAATTTCTCAATAAGTCTTCATGAAGTTTGCTAAACAAAACGACTCCGAAATCGCCCAATTCCCTTCACACAGTCATAACTAGACAGCGGATTTTGCATATTTTAAAACTGATTTTAAACCAAGTATAATCCCAACCAAATTTTTGATTAAAGTTCTACTTGATATAATTATAAAAAGTAAAGTGTAATGGACCACGATTTGAGAATATACACCTTCAGGGCGTTGTCAGAGACTAAGAAGCGGTAACCGAGGACAAGACGAAGTACCTAGTATTTACGGGCAGACATTTTATTGCAATTGGAGAGTACAACTTTTATGTTGTAAATGATGAGGTTTAATGAAATGAAACCATCGATAACAACTGACTGATGTAATCCGAAGAAGAATTACTGTTGCAATCCGTGTAGGGAGTTCAAATCGGCAGTTATGCCAATGTTATATCAAGAAGCCTTTGTAGAACTCGTATACAAATTTTGGGTGGGAATCTAGTTGTCCTCTCATAAATTTAAATCTTGATTTTCGGACTTAATATGCTGTAATTTGCGAAAGATCCTGACAATAATGCAAAAAAAAATCATAATTAGTGCATATGTGTATATATGTAAGATCAGGTGGGTTCTATAAATATCGGACAAAACCAATGGCTTGTAGCAGTTGGTATAAATCAACTAAAATTTGACTTTGAAGACCAATTTCGACACCATTGCTATTGCTTATACCGCGTGTTACATTTTCTCAGTTGCATTGATATGTTGACTATACTAAAGGCTTCATAAAATCACAAATAAATGCTTGGTGTGGCCTACAAAAATTCTAAAACGGTCCAAAGTCGGTTAAATGGTATTCCGCCAATATCTTGGAAACGGAAACAAAGTTATGACTTTGGCCTTCCAACTCGTATTCAGCAAGGGTTTGTCTTCAGGAATTAGTTAAAGATCTTCGGGATTCTCCCAAAAGGTACATGTATTAAAATGGCATATATTCTCTGACAAAAACAAGCATTTCGCTTGTTATTGTTTTTCATAAAGCTAAAAAGTAATACTTCACGAAATTATCAAACAGAGTAAAACAATTGTATTGGTTCCCCAAAAACGATCAGCACATGTAAATCGCCCAGAATCACCACCAACCTTTCAATACAGTGAAAAGTTTAATTTTGTTACTTTGTGTTATAAAAAAGTCTTGGAATTGAAAGCGATTTTTTTTTTTTGAAAATTTTAGTATTTTAGATGTTACGGCCAGGTGTGGCCCAGCGGCTAGTGTGTGCGATCGCTGTGCCAGAGGTCGAGGGTTCGATCCCGCCTCGGAACATCTAATGAAAAAGTTTTTTCTTTAAATAAACTTAAACACCATGTCACCCCCTCTTTAAACTGCTTTAAACTGTAGGTCCCTTTCTCTTGTGCGATAATAAGAAGCACACAAGCCAATCTTTTAAGAAGAGCTCTGCTTTGGTCGTTTTGGGGCAGTGTCAAGCCATTTTACACACAGATATTGAACACGTACACTAACCTGCAAATGAGCTTGATATCTTTAAAATTGTTGTAGTTATTCAATATATTTTATAATAAACTTGGTTGACTCGGCTGTTGATGCTGATCAAGAATATATATACTTTTAGGGTCGTATTTGCTTTCTCCTGCCTGCTAAATTCTTTTGCACTACCTTAGTAAACCTTTTTTCTATACGAGTGCACAAAAATCACTTTAAAATTTCTAAAATATTTGTTAATATCTTTTTATTGAACTTACCTTGAAGGTATCTGAGTCAGTAAATTCCTTAAGCTTATTGATTATATCATCAAGACTGGGAATGGCAGCATCGGGCTTAGCATCCTCACGAGTAATGCGACCGGCCATGCAGACCTTCAAATAATTAACAAATTTTGCATTGTAGTCACTTTTTAAATCGATAGTTTTTCAATTCCATTCAGACTTACAGCAAACAGAGCAAATAGAACAAAAATCAGAGCAAGCTTGGCCATGTTTAGTGATTTTTTTAAATGTGTATACAGAGCTCCAAACAGCAGAAGGTTGTGTTGAGTACTGATTGAGCTCAAAGCATGTGTGCTAGAACTAGAGCTCGTATTGCGACGCAGCTAAGCAACAATCTGAGCTTCGCTGATAAGTTAAACAATGGGGGATGTGTGACTAGAACTAAGAGAATTAATTTACAATCAAGCTAAAATTTCAATTTCATTCGAGTATTATTTACAAACAATTGGAGCTTTGTTGTATGTTTTACAGTTTTAAATATTTTAATTGTGCAATTTCAGTTTCTTATTTAGCACACTTAGAAAAAAACCGATAATTTTGTACTTTAATTAAGTACAAACGGTGTCGATAGTACGTTAAGTTAGAAAATACTTGATTCAAGTTCAAAATCCTTCCACAAAACAAAAAAGTCGAGTTTATAACTATACAGCGGACAGGCAAGACTCTGTGACTCCTCTTTGAAGACGGATTCCGAAGGAAACCGAAATATATCGGAGACAACTAAAAATCCAAAATAGTGGCGTTTTATTTGTTAGGGTGAGTACTGAGAACGTTCGAATTTTCCATAAGATGTCAAATTCCATATAAAAAAAATTACTTAAAGAAATTTTTCCTTGCCTGATTTTGTTGTTTGAAACTCAGAAACTCGGCTCGGCTGTTGTGGGTGGTGAGCACTTTGCTGTCGAAGCGTATTCTTTTGGGCCTCCTTATTCGAACGATCTCAGTACTCACCTTCAGCATTTAACCACACTACATAAAACACGACCTGGAGCCGGCTAAAACCCAAAACTTTTTTAAACTTTTAATAAAAAAAAGTCATAAAGCCCACCACCAAAGTAAACCCGAAAAATGTACTTTTGAAATATAAGACAGTTAATTTTAAGACTTAAGATTTTAGAGCTTGTGATCATCATTGGAATTTATTTGTAATACTATGGAAAATTAATATACTACATAATTTTTTACCCCATAATATCTGGACTCCAATGAATATTTTTGGGTTAAGGCTCACAGAGCAGGTTCATAAGTTTAGGTAACCTATTTTAAGGATAAAATCCTGCTTCATTTTTCGATATATCACTAGCAGGCCCTGCAAGCGTTGTTCTGTCATATAAATTTTTTCTGGTATATTATATTTTTGTGAATTTTTCTGTCTTTATACTCTGTACCGAAGGAACAACTGACTGAAAATTGATATTAACCGTTCTACAAAGGGAAAACTACGAATTTCCAGCCCATACACCAAATTTCCAGTTTATAGCTTAAGGGGGACTCTCCATGTCGAGGCCTTTTTTAAGTTCTTTTAAAAAACAATCTTATTTCAAAACACAGAGTTTTTTCAATTCTGTTTTTTTTTTTTTTTTGTTAGAAAAAGATCAAAGTTACCAAAAAATTTGTTCTGCTTCGATAAGAGGGCTTCTTAAAGAGTTATCGGCCGTCAAATCGGGGTGTCCAAAAAAATGTATGGTGCTGGCGGCCACGATTTCTCGTCACCAGGTTGTTTTAAATGAAAAGTAAAAACAGTTATAATTAGTTTCAATGTCATTCTGGTCTGAGTTTCGAAAAAAATTTTGCGATTTTTTTTGACAAAACGGTGGTCATTGAAAAAAAAATGGATTATTGGCCCTTTTTTGGGTAGTTTAGTGTATTGATAATATATAAAAAAATTTTTAAAATTACCAAAATGGTGACAATTTTGCGTCAATTGCATTTAGTTTCATCAAAATCGGTTCAGTGTAACTAGAGATATCATGGCCGCCAGTTCGAAAAACGTGGTTTCGAGATAAATGCGTTAAAAGTTTGCGTTTGCTTGGCAAATTGGGTCACCTTGGGTCATTAAAAGGCCACGATATTCTCAAATATCCAGGCTATACAAAAAAAAAAAATAAAATCTAAAAAAAATTGTTATTAAAATTACGAAAAAAATAAGTAAATAACTATCGCGATATTTTTGACCTTTCGATATCCACCTATACATATTTGACCGTCTAAATAATAATCTAAACTCAATAAAATTTTGCAAATTTTGCGACTTTTTTAACCCTTTGGTTTACACCTCCTATCATTTTGGACCGTTCAATCTGCATCTTCCATTTACCAACGCCTGCATTGTAATCTAAAAATTAAGCACTTTCATATATATATGATCATTTGATAATTTTGCAAATTTCGCGGTTTTTGAAACTCAGAAACCATCGCCTGCCAACTTCCAACCATTCCTCAAAGTTTCTTCGCAACGATCGGTATAATTCTGCAAATTTCGGGGTTTTTGGATCATTGTCCGCCCATTTAACCAACTTAGAAACCTTTGCAGGCAAGCGTCTAAGCATTTCGCAATGTTTCGTCACAATCGGATGAATGGTATTATTTAGCAAATTTCACGCTTGTGGACCATTTCCCACCCATTTCATCATCTTAGAAACCTTCGCGGGTCCAACCATTCCCCAAAGTTTCATCGCAATTGAATGAACGCAATTATTTCCCGACCATTTCTTCAACTCAGAACCTTCCCGGGCCACCGTCCAACCATGCCTAAAAGTTTCATCGCAATCGAAAATTTTGCAAATTTTCCCGGTTTTTTGGCCATTTTCCGCACTTTTCTTCAACTTAAAAACCTTCCAGGGCAAGCGTACTACCAATACCCAAAATTTCATTACAGTCGGATGAACGGCATAATTTTGCAAATTTCGTGGTTTTTGGACCAATTTTGAATCAAGCTCTCTTTTGGAGTTTGTTGACGATGACCGCCTCCCTCTAAACGCCATAAATGGCGCCTTTTTTTATGAAATAAAAAAAAATTGTCTGCAGAGGGTCACCCAAATTACCTAGCGGTAATTAAAAACCTATTATACACCTGTGAAAGATGTATAACACAAGACCTAGCTGTAAAAACTACAAGTCACCTGTTAGATCTATACAGAATTAAGAAAGAAAGTCGGTCAAGCCAGACGATAAAATACTCTGTACCTGTGAAGTGCTGCCTATCACACTTGCGACCGGTGCTGACCATAATTATTTGTTTTCCATATAACTCGACAACCGTTCATCCGATCTCTACCATTCTTTTGGTGGATCGATGAATAATCTTGATTTCAAAATATGTGCGGAAGTATCTATAAAACTGACGGTGAAATGACGTTATAAATGAATTTATTAAAAAAATTATAAAAAATAAATATTATGAAAAGTTTTCTTGAAGGGTCTGAATTAAAAAACAGGAGGAGGACCTGGAGCTGTCCATGGAGGTGGACCTGGAGGTGGCCATGGAAGTGGACCTGGACCCGGTGGTGGACCCGGACCGGTGGTGGACCTGGACCCGGTGGTGGACCTGGACCCGGTGGTAGACCTGGACCCTGTGGTGGACCTGGACCCGGTGGTGGACCTGAACCGGTGGTCTTAAACAATTTTTTCTGCTTTTAAGAAAATACCTTTTCTCTTATTAAGAAAAATTTGTCTCTATATTAGAAAACAATTTTTATTTAAGAAAATAGTTTTCTATGATTCAGAAAGAGATTAATTCTAAAAAAAAGTATCTTGATAACTCTTTAGAAATTATTTTTCAAATTTTAGGAGTAGTCTTTTTGTCTGCCAGTATCTTGGGACGTTCTCTTTCTACAACTCGCAGCTTATACATTCAAAATAGTGCTACTAAAATGATATTCAAAAACCAATATGGACAAATTTATTTTAAATTTTTCTTTGTTGTGCTCCATGGTGAAGGTTAATAAATTCGTATGACTGTCGCGTGCGTGCTGTGGAAATGCCCATATATAACTTTTATTACTGTTCCAGTGCTGTTATCCTGTAGAGCTAGGTTAGTTCCCGGTGAAGTCAACAATTAATTTATCTTCACCACAGCAGTACATTTCTTTTTATTTAGCTTATGATCAATGCACATGACTTCAATATCAAAATATGGACCCTACATGCAAACATTTTTGCCAGTTTCTTATCTCTCTAGTCAAAAAGACAGTTTGGCGATGGTTTGAAGGTGAAATTTGGCGATAGTTTGGCGATTTAAACAAACAAACTACAAGGGATAAATTAGCGATGTGTGAAATCGTTATCTTAATTCGATCGGTAAATTGGCGATGTATCCTTAAAAATCGCCTTGAAGGCAAGTTTGGATGGCACTATATAGCTTACTACAGTGCTACTTTGTACAATAGGCGTCGGATCATAGTGCTTAGCTAAGATAAATGCTCATTCTTAAAAACACACCAAAAAAAAACGGCTTGCTGTGGTACTCGATCTTACTACCTCCACAGATTAACGCAAGGTAAGTTAAGTTAAAAATAATTATGTTTCAATAATAACACTCTACACAAACTTTTTAGTCCCGGCTTCGAAATAGTTGAGCCTTATGAAAAATTTCACGCTCTCAGATATATGGAGAGTAGAACGGGTTTTAAGATATCGTCAAATTTTCATTTTTAGTGTTTTGAAAAAGGTAGGTCTACCAAAATGCTATTTTCTCTTGTTTTAGTCCACAGATATTGAAAAGCTGGAAAGCGGTGAAGTGAAAAAAAATTCAATTAGATCAGCTGTTGTCATCAAACGAAATTACTTAGTGATCGACCCAATAGTTAAATTTGGTGCTGATGCTTTGCTATGCCCTTTATTTTCAACTTACATACTCTTACTTTAAGTCTTCACAATATTTCTATTTTTATGTACTGGACTGTAGATGACGCCCTCTAATGTATCATATGGAAAAATACAAAATGCTTATAATTAAATGACAAGTAAATATTCAGCTCTAGTGCCCTTGCAAAGGGTATATGCATTTTGTACAAAAATAATTGCAACCATTTGAAGAAGTATGTTCTATGTGTGACATCATTTGCATCTTTTCTTTTCTTTGTGCTTTCTATATTTTGGGGAACTAAATTAAAAAACATTACCTAGTTAAGTCAAAAGTTTTTCTTACACCAGTCTTGATAAGCAAATTTTTTTATTTTATTTAAAATTTTTTTTTATATTATTAATTTTTTTTTCGCTATCGTTTGGACAGCTTCCGCCAAATGTTCGGCACGTGGTTTCTAAAAAGATTAGAATTTTTTGACAGAGCTGATAAGCTGCTCTACATTTTTGAAGAGAATAAAAAATTATATTTCACAGCTTTGACCTTGACTTATGGGTGATTTCTTAATTAATAATAAATAATGAAAAACGATTTCTCTATTTTTGTAGAATTTTTTACATAATTTTTAGTGTTCCTGTCCAGTCATTAATTGGGGTTCAGCTACCGGGGCCAAGGCGTTTGTTTTGTTTCTGATTAGCATTTTTCATTGACATACTAAGCAAATAAAAAGTACAGTTTGATACTTTGAACAGTTCAATTTATAAAACTACTCACACTTGATAAGAAAGGCAGACAGACATAGCCACGGCAATGTTTTGTTAATTCTCAATTAATATTTGCTTTGTTGATGGCAAACAAATTTCCAATTTTTGTAAAACCATTGTAAACAGTCTGATTTTCTGTTTGATTATGGTAATTGTACACAATTTTTTTTGTTGTTGCTCAGCTTATTAAGCTATATTTGCTCTTGAATTACAATATTATTTATGTGTCTGGGCAGAGCGGTTTGTAAATGAACACTGTGTTGGGTATTAAAGTTTCACAGTTTTTAGCAAAAAATTACTCCGAACGATTTTTAAACGAAAAAAAAAGCTCGGAATGCACAGAAAAAACTGTTTCCTCTTCTCTATAAATATATGGACGATTTCAAAAAACATTAACTGGACAAGTTATATTTTGGCGGGTTTGTTGTTGCATTCGTTCTTATAAATTGGAAGAAATGAAGTGCTAATAATATACACATTTTCTTGGCAACATTTATTTTTTGACTTATTTTCGCGTTCGAGTTACCAAGAATTTTGGAAATAACTATTAACTAAGACATTTGAAAATTTGAGATCTTTCCATTTTTATGGTTTTTTTAAGAAATAGCTCTTTACTATCATTTTAGTCAGTGTTAAATTTGTTATCAGACGTAATACAGGTTCCATGAAAAAGTCAACGGGAGTGCAGAGGACAACGAATTGTTTCAAAAATTTCATCGTGACTAACTTAAAAACGGATTTAAAAAGTATTTTTTGATAAGAGTAACCTTAATTAAAAAAACACTCGTTTATTTCTTACAAAGATTAATATGATTCGGTAGGTGACACTGCGATCGTTACATATTTAATTAGTATGAAATGTAGTACTACGTTTATGCGATGAAATTCTGATTTCTTCAATATGCAAAATCATATTGGTTCCTGTTTATGCAGCTTTTGTAACTTCCAAAAATTTCCAGATTTGGGAGCACCAAAGCAACTTTAAGTAGGATGCGTCTCAACATTTCATGAATTGAAGACGAATTTGTTGTAAACATTCATGTGTAATTCTTGATTCTTTCAAACTCATTCTATGAAAAGATTTTGCATAGTACATATAATTTTTACGATCTACGATTGCACACGTGACCCACTTCAAAATGGGATCAAAAAACTTAAAATTTGATTTGTTAGTTTGTCGGTAATTTTTGTCTGCATCACACTCTGTTTAGCGAACACATTTGACACACTTGTTGTTGATATCCATCACGAAATGGGAGCTAATTAGGCTTTTCGTTTGGGCACGAAACGTGAACTAATACAAATTAAAATGCACAGTTGAGATTAGTTTGATCTCTGTGCATGTTTTCTTTTGAAAATTGCTGTTGATTTTTGTTGTCATTATCTCTTGAATCAGTGAATATATAAAAGAAAGCGATCCTAAAAATTACAAAAAAAAAAGGAGTCTATGCTATTTTAATATCGGTTTGCTCACCATGATAACTGATTCCGTTATATATAAAATTGTATAAAAATTACTAGCAGTTACCCGGTGTGTGTTGCAACGACTATATTTGCATTGTAATCTCAAAACAAAAAGGCGAAGCTTATTTAACAGCTCCCATCTATCAAATATTAATTTCGATTTTTACCAGCTGTCATATTTTAAATCTTCATCATAAACAAAACATATGAGAACTTTGTAAATTTCGCGATTTTTTTTTTACCGATTTTTTTATTTTGGGACAGTTCAGTCTAAATCTTTTTGGGACGGGAAAAATTTAGGGATCGATATTTTTCTTCAGAATAACAATATATCATTATAAATTATTTTCGCGTTTTGATATATCCGATATATATATTCGATATATAGAATTTTTTTTAGTGATCATTTTCCATGATATTTCTGTTTCAAATTTTTGAAAGCTTTATATTGAAAGATGCTGACTTTTAAAAATAAAGAAAACGATTGGATATTAAGCTAAACAAGGAGGACTGTATACATAAAGATTCAACGAGAAAGCAAAGCTAACTTCGTCACTGCCGAAGTTCAAATACACTTGAAGCTTTTGTGACCAATGACTTAATTTATAAGCTTTACACTCAAAAAAAAATCAATCCAAACGGAATTACATCAATCCAAAACAGGATTGAAAACAGGGTAATCCCGGATATTCTTAAGCCAATCCGAAAAAAATTCATTTGATCCCTTTTGTTTCAATCCTGAATCCCATAAAGATTAAATTAATCAAAAAATTCGAGCTCAATTTAATCCCAAAGCAGGATCGCTTAAAGCTTAAAGCTTTGTTCCCGAAGATTCCTCATCCTTTTACATTCCTTCCTCCATTTTCCAAACGGACACCCACCAACACCACTTTTGGTATATTTAAAGCTTCTGAAAAAAACAATGAAATACAAAAATTATTGTAGTCTTGTCTGGGATTCGAACTTACAACCTTGCAGCTTTGCACTGAACGCGAATGGCATCTTATCGCACTGAACCATATCACATGATTGTTGGCGTTTGTCTTAAATGCTATTTATACTTTTCTGCTATCTTTTCTAATTCATGAACATTGTGATCTCGAAAGGAATTAAAGTTAGCACATATGGAATGAAACAAGCTCAAAAGGATCGCGTCAAGCCTTAAAAGATTGAATTGAGTAGAATATCCCGTGAATCGAGATTGAAATTTTAAGCTCGTGCCGGGATTACTCTAAGAAAAAAAAGATTGAGTTTATCTCGCCGTTTTTTTTCTGTGTGTGTTTTTTGTGTCACGGTTCCCAGTTTTTTATTTCGGTATACCGGTACGTACCTGTATGAAAATTTTTTTTAAGTATTGTGAAAAGCAAATTTTGAGATATGTCCAAATCATTTCATTCCTTTGTAATATAAAGAAACAGCAGTGGTATTCCTGAAAGTGATTTGCTTTCGATTTTGTTTTGCCTGAGATTTCGTGTATCAGCTGCTCACGACTGCTCCATACAAAATGTGCAGAGTGCCCAGAAAAAATAAGGAAAGTAGTTGTTTTTAGGCTTTTTAAAGTCAGGAAGCCAGTGGCGACCCCCAACAAATTTTCTTGATTTACTTTACATATTGCTCTTTGTAATTAACTCCGTTGGTTAAAACATATGAATTTCATTTTAGTGGGTAAAATTTTATTTAGTGGGACCATTTTCTTGCACCCCGCGCTTGGCTTTTGTTTAAACACTGGTGTTACTTAAATGTCAAAAAGTTGGAAGTCTTATCGCATTTCAAAGTTGGGTAGTTAAATGAATTATGTATTTATTGTTTGCATTTTAAAATGCATACGAGCTCATTGTATAAATTGACCAGAGGCCTAGAGTGCTCTGGTTTTTGGAACGTGTGCTTGCATTATTCTCCTTAAATTCTTCTACAATTTTGCCATGCCTTTTCCTCTTAAGTCCTGTCAAATGGAATAAGTCACTTCGCGTGACCATAATCAAATACGTAACTAATTGAATCAACCTTTGTTACATCACAAACATTCAAGACCACATATTCTGCCCACAAACTTACTTTAGAAGCTAAGAAAACTAGTTTTCACAATTTCATTTGCAATTTTTTGGTTTCGCGCCTTTGCTTAAATTGGCGCCAATTGTTCTGCAAACGGAAGAAAATCAATATGAAATCAGGGTCGTTCCGTAACTGCTTTTGATTTGATTTCACGAAATCAAAATCGAAAGAAAATCACTTTCAGGAATACCACTGATGTTTCTTTTCTTTATTTAACATAAAAGTTTCAGTCGTTTGACATTAAAAGTAAAATTAAAATCGATTTTCACATTTCTTATTTTTTTACAGAAAGTACCTACTTTTAAAATCTCATACAGTTCTGGTTAAAGTTCTTTAGATCGTATGGCTGGCAAAAGGCCTTAGAGCAGTGAGAACACTGGAAAGGTCGCTCTCCAGTATGCGTACGAATATGCCTCTGCAGAGAGTTTTTTTGGGATTTCGAGCGCTGAGGGCAGTTGAAGGGTTGCTGGCCGGTATGAGTAAGTAGGTGTTTATTTAGAATGCTCTTTCGGCCAAAACACATTGAGCATTCTGGGAATGAGTCAGGTCGCTCACCAGTATATCAAAGTTGGTGTCGCTCCAGATTGCGTTTATTGCGAAAGGTCTTCGAGCAGTGGGAAAAATCGAAGTGTTTCTGTCTCTCGCGAGTATGAGCACGTAGGTGTTGATTTAGATTGCTTCTTGTGTAAAAGGTCTTCGAGCACTGCGAACATGAGTAGGCAGGTTTGCCTTTAGAGAGCTCCTCAGCGCATAAGACTGTGGGCACTGGGTACATTTAAAAGGGCGTTCGTTTTGCGCTTAAATCGCCTAGCAAGATCTTAATGTCGTGATCAGGGCAGCGCTGGTATGTACGTTCCAGGCGCTCATAGAATTCGTCGTTCGTCTTCTGTTGGGGCGTGAGCACAGATAAGGCTAATATTAAAATATTTTGCCTTAGAGCGACTCAGTCTTCTGCAGACTGCAAAGCTCTTGTCCAATCCTAACTGATTTATCTGCACCCTCCCTGTTGAGGGTGCGAACATTCCAGGTGCATATTTTCAAATCGTGGTCCTTAAAACGTTTGCGTGGGTCGTCATCGATGGTGGTCCGTATCCGAGGCATTTTTACATTTTTCATTGGCGAATGAATTAGACGTTAGCCGGGTGCCAAGCCCGAAGTAACGCCCCCTATTTGTCCCAGGGAAGGATCGCCGCTCGCGTTAGCCCGCAGCTTTGCGGATGCATCGCTCTGTTACCAGTGGCTACCACGGGGAGGTGCGAGTCGACTTGAGACGCAGTGGGCCAGGATCGCGGTGGGTCTACCATGTTAAACCGGCCAGCAACATTACCTCACTACATACGCCCCCATAACCAAAGAAGAGTTCTTGCTGCCTTCCAAAGAAGTCCCCGCCTTCTTATTAATTTTATTTTTGCCAATTAGCAAGTTTCAGTCAAATCGACAATATTTATTAATTGTCCGACATTTTGAATTTTTTAATAACGACCATAGATTCATTTTGAAACGTTTAACGACCCCAAAATCAATAATTAGCAATAAATAGTACAAATAAAATTAATAAGCAGACCATATGAGTGCACTTAGATTACGAGAGCACATGAAAAAAGTGATGCTACATGAAAATTTAGGATTGATTCAAGGTTTTTTTGATTTGACTTACATGGTTGACAGTTCGGGCTTTAATTAAAACCTAATTAGATACTTCTAGCTCCTCTGCCTTATTCTCTGCACGTGATTGAAAAAGTGCAAAAACATGGTTTTTTGAGACTTTGGAGTACATTTTTCTCAAAATCTCGACGTGATAGACATTTTGGGAGGCCGGATTCGACCTCATCGATGAAAATCCTATAAGATTATCCTTGTTTGCTCTATGAATCAGAAAAATTGTTAATTTTTGTCGACCTTTGTAATTGATGCGGTAAATGTTGATCTTGAAAAGCTTGAAAAGTAAGTTTTTGAAGACTGTTTTGAAAAGTGGATCTATAGGCTTAAGAAATGCATTGATATCAATGGCGAATATGTAGAGAAGATTAAATATTTCGCAAATTAAGAATAAATGCACAAACAAATTATTTGATATTTTCGTCTACTCAACTTTCCGAATTTTTGAAGCAGTTTTCAAATAACCAATCCGTTTATAAAACAATTAAGAAAGTCGGTCAAGCCCGACTTTATTATACTTTGTACCTGCGAAGTGCTGCCCATTACCGTTGCAATCAGTGCTGCGCATAATTGTTTGTTTGTTTTTAACTCGACTATCGTTCATCCGATCTTCATAGTTCTTTCGGCAAATCGACAAAGAATTCCGATTACTAAATAAGTCCAGAAGGTACGAACCTTCTATCTATAAAACTGTGGGAGATATGATGTTTTTTTTTTTCAATTTGCGGGGCTGGAGGTGGCGTCGCAAAAATTGAAAGTAAACTTGATCTGCCTGCAAGTATAAGAAGTATTTGTCCCATACATGACAAGCCTCTTTCTCTTACCATCTCTGAGATCAGACGGACACTTTTACACAAACTTAATATACTCTGTGTACCTCTGGTACATAGTATTATTAATAAGGTCAAAGTGAATGCTAGACTAGTCTAGATCACAGTTATTATTTAATAAGCGGCAAGCAAAATGGCAAATCAAACTGCAATTTTTTCTTCAGTAAGTAAATTTTAATCTAAGAAATTTCCAAAAACTTACAACAGCAATTCATTGTATTAACTTTTCATCTTCAACCGCATCTGTTTTTCTTGTTTAGTTTCAAGAGCAATCCATTAAAACAATTTAATGTAGAATATTCTGTTGCTAAAATTACGCGACGCCAACTTAGTTTGCTGTTCATTTATTGGCTTCCCACTACTCTCCAACCCCTTGTGCAGCCCTCTTAATCGTTTGAGCTGTGAAATTTTTGGCCCAACAAGTTTATTTTCCACTTGAGAACCGACGATGACTTTATGCCTTGGCTTTTGGTAATTTGCCCAGACACAAACAAATAAAATTAAGTGGCGACGGAGCGCCCAGACCAACTACGTCGGATCCACCAAAACTAACAACCACTAATAAATTTTCATTTGATGCAATGAAAATATTTAATTGCAATTTTCGTGGAGCAAAACTTTTAGCGAGGACTGTGAGCAACTGTCTGGCCTGGGTTTTTGGCGGCTAATTAAAACTGAAGGTGTTGAAAATCAATTGGAGAATTCACATTTATTTAAAGAACCGAACTGAGAATATGCTCGGGCACCGGTGGATGGCACTGCGGCAAGGGTGGACCCAAGGTGGGATAGGTGCGCAATCGTAACAATTCCAAAATAGTTTGCAATTCCAAAACATGCGCATAGTTCCGACGTACATTGTCCATTAATTGGCGATGGATTTTGATTTGGGCCATTCTATAAGTAAGTTGTTAAAAGAATTATCTGTTAAAGAGAATTAAAGGTGTTACCTTTCTTTTTGCTCACGATCACGGCGCTCTTCCATCATGGTATCCCTGAGTGTTTGCTGGAACGTCACATCAACTTTAATGCGTTCAATTTTGGAATCTATGGCGTGACTGTTGCGCTTTATGTCCAAAGTGTGTTCCTTGACTTGATCGATTTTTACATTTCTGTAAAACATCAACAAACTTAGAGGTTCTACGTGACATTACTTAATAAAATACATACATGCGTTCGATATGCCTCCTGAATCCTGCAATTTTCTGCTCTATCACCCGTTCTATGGTCCCTGAGGCCATGTATTTCTGACGTTCGGCCTTGATCTTGTCCCAATTGCGTAGTATATTGAGAAACTCAATGGTCACCTTGCATTTCTCAATGGCATCCAGCATATACTTGAGATAAGCTATGTTGGCCTTATAGAGCTTGTGTTCCCATTCCTTGAAGATGACTTGACGACGAAATACAGCCACGCGTTGCATGGATTTTATTTTCTTAATGCCTGCCTCCTAAGTGAAATTAGTTTTAGAAAAAGTAATATTTGTATTTGGCAGAGATTACCTTGATCAAGCGATTTACTTCATTGATATCATCCACATGCATTAGAACCGTGTTCGAGAGATAACTAGCTGAGCCCATCACCGAAACCTCCACTTGTCCCAGAGTCAGGGTTAATTGCAAAGTCATATTTCTCATTGTTTCCAGCTAAAAGATAAATAAAAAGAAATGAAGGCACTAGCCGTGGTGAACAGATATGCGATAAGTTATAAGTCCCAAAATTAATGGCAAATTCAATCGCCAAAAATCACTATTTGTTATGGTCTTAAGGAGCTTGTAAGGCTGTATCAAATTGTAGATTTATAAAGATTGAATTAAATATAAAGTTTTTGTCACAACATTGTTGAATAGTCGAGTTGTAAATTGAAATTACCATTATGTTGTGACAAAAACTGCATTTATAATTAATCATTTTAAAGTTTAGTGCTTAAATTTAACTTAAACTTCACTTTCAACTTACATAATTCTGTGTGTCTTCCTCCATGTGCTTTTGTGAGATGACTTTAAAGTCCTTAAGACCCGTCACATCTTTGGTCAGATTATTCATATATGACTGACAGTCCACCAGCTGATATCCAATGCCCTTTAAGCGCAGCTCACTTTCAATTTTCTGACGACGCAACTTTACAAACGACTCCCAGCTCTTCGCATCCACTTGGGGTGGACAATTCTTCGGCAAATCAATTTCATCAATATGGCCCAGAAACTCGTGAATATCTTTGGGTAGCGGAAACGCAATGCGTTGAGTTACTTTGCCACTCAACTTGTGAGAGGCTTCATTGCATATCAAAGCTGAGCCAAACAGTTTGCCCGGCAATTTGGGGCGTTTCTTGAAAAGTTTGGTCATCTCATGCGTGGCATGTGGCACGGTGTTAAGAAATACGCTACGAAAGTGTCGCTCTATGCCCCGATCGCGTGTCTGTTGCGTCTCCAGACGCATTTTCACATCCACCAGCGCCTTGTCCCAGAAGTCCAATAAACTGCCATAGCGTGAGAGGTAGTCATTCAGTTTTTCAATGTCGTGGCGATACATTTGGACGCGCTGACGCAATTGCACTCGAGCAAAGTTGATGGCCTTGAGATTCAACAGACGCACCCGGTTCTGCTTCAAAGCAAAATCATATTTTAGTTTCAACAGCATCAATTCGGCGACTCTTTTGTTAAGTTTGATAATTTGCTGAGCTTTCAATTCCAAGGTTTTCGATTCGTTCTCGTGTAGGATACGCAAATACTTGCGACGATCTTCGGCTAGTTGACGCACCGCCTCTTCATAGGCGCGAAAAACTTTTTGATCTTCTAGAGAATACTCATGGGGTTGCTTTTTCATCATGAACTCAGGCACGGGTATGTCCTTTTTGATCTCCTCCTCCCACAGTTTTTCGATAACTCCATCCATCATGACGATCAAGGCACGTGCCCAGAATTCCCTCGACCAAAGTAGCAGACGACCTTTCTTACCACCCGTATCAATGGTTTTTCGCTTACGTCGATTAATTGCCTTGATTTCGGAATCATCCACCTCCATGATGCTTTTGATGACCTCGTCTTTGGCCAAAGTGGGCACAGTTAGCTCAGGCGGTTCGAACATATCCAAATTTAAGAGACGTAGCATACAATTCATGTTATCATAAATCTTATTTAAGACCCCATTCGTGCGTAGGACGCTATCAATGGTATCCTGTTTCAATTGCTGTGCCTCATGAAATAGTTTATTAAACTCCTGCTTCAGGGGATCATTCAAATAATAAAATAATTTGCAATTGTCATTGAATATTTGATTCGAGGTCACCAGATTCTTGTTTTGCAATTGAAATATGGGTGCCATAATGTGATCGTACACACAGGAACCCTCCACCACGAAGGGTTTCATTTCACGAAAACCCTTCAACTCCCTGCCGCCTTCTTCCTCACCTTCTTCCTCTTCACTGGCTGCCGAAGCACCGTGTACTGATTGTTGTTTGCTTGTCAGTTGAGTATGAGCCACCTCTTCCAACTCATCCATGGATACTGCCGACATGCGCATATGATCCTCCAAATCGTAAAAACGATACTTATCAAACACGGACATGTTTGGCTTACGTTTCATGGAAAAACTTTCGAAATTGGCATCGGCGAAAATGGAACGCACTTTATAGTTAATATTCACGGCGTCTCGTGTCACGAGCCGCAAAATCCAATCTCGTATACGTGACTGATCCTCAATGGCACGCTTCAGAGACTCACGCTCCAGGGCGCACAATTTGTGTGCCTCCTCGGTGAGAGCATCTAGCCATTTGTAATTGAAACAGAATTTCTTGAAAATTCCATGAGTCTTGCCCGTCACCGATATATCGTAGTCAATGAGGGCGCTGACCTTTTCGGCAAATTCATTGATCATGGAATTCACCCTCTCACGTTTGTAAAAGTCGGCCTTGGTATAATCCTCCTTGATTTGTAATTTGTTGGCTAGGGGTGTAATCGGTGTGACTTGGTAGATAGTTTGCTCAACAAAATTTCCCTCCTCAAGAGGCAAGCTTATTTCCAAATTTTCGCGCAGATTATCTGCCAGTGAAGGCAAACGCATGACACGCACAATTTGATTGGACAGTAAGGTAATCAGGTATCTGGATAGTATGGGAAAAAATTGGACAATATGTGAGAAAATGTCTATATCGGGGGTGACACAGAAATCTCTAAAGATTTTGCCGTCGACTGGCTTGTAAGTCTCTCGAAAAATTCGTCGGTGCCATAGAGATTACTACTAGTTAAAGATGTGTGTATAAAAGTTTGGTCTAACTACAAAACCAGGTTTGCGTCTCTCGCAAATAGTTCATAACAATTTGTATACCCTGTTCCCATAAAAAATGGGAAAAGGGGATCATGAAGTAGTTCAAAAGTATGTAAGAGGGAGAAGGAAGCATTTCCGACCCTATAAAGAATTATATTCTTGCACAAAAAAAAAATCGTAAATCAATCCGAAACGGGATTGAAAACCGGGTAATCCCGGAGCGGCTTAAAGTGATCCTGATTTTTGGGATAAAACTTTGGATTTTTGGGACATATCAATCTTTTTTTCGGCTCGGCTCAAGAATTTCCGGAATTACCCAGTTTTCAATCCCGTTCGGATTGAACTTTTTTTCAGTGTGATCACCGTTTTAAAAATAGGCAGAGACATTTTACAAAAAAAATGTCGAACAAATTTCATCTTTAGCCCTAACATTTTGGGGGAATGTACCGACGCTTGGCCGGGAAGGATTCCAAGTACAAGAAATGGGCAGATAAAAAATGTTCGATTGTGATGATACTTTGGGGAATTTGATATTAATTGATTTTGTGCTTCCTAATGCTACAAGTACAGAGACTTATTTGTTATTGCATTAGTCACGAATAGCTTTACTCTTGCACGCGAAGGTTTCTAAATCGAAGAAATGGGCGGGAAATGGACTAAAAACCGCGAAATTACAAAAACCATTCATCCGATTGTTTTCAAACTTTGGGCAATAGTTAGACGCTTGCCCGCGAATATTTCTTAGGTCCAAAATCGCAAAAGCTGCAAAAATACCTTATGAGTATTTATGAAAACGCTTAATGCTTATATTATCACGGTCCAAAATATTGCGAAATTTGCAAAATTTTAGATTTAAGCCTGGATTATTGTGAAAATTTGATAGACGGAAAATAGGAGGTATACACCAAACAGTCATAAACCGCGAAACTTGCCAAATATTCATGAGCTTAGATTTTCATGAAGACGGGTAAATAGAGGAAAAGATCGAATGGTCTAAAATGTTTATATCAAATTGCAGGCAGCATTTGCTCGATTATAATCGCTCTCTTAAGAATCATATGGGTGACGCCTGGTATTCAGCTGGTTCTCTATAAAATATACTGAATTTTTGAGCAATGTGCTGCAAAGAACTAGAAAAAAATTTATTTATACCCGTAACAACAGGCAGAAGGCAGCATCTCCGACCCCATAAAGTATATATATTTTTGATCAGCATAAACAGCCCAGCCGATATAGTCAAGTCCGTCTGTCTGTATGAACACCTAGATCTCGGAGACTAGTTAGTACAACAGTAACCATAGAATACGAATCTATAGTTCATTTAAAAAACTGGGTATGAGGTGATGCTAACAGAAGTCCCTTCTATCAGAATTTATGGGTCACTTCACGGGATGTTTAAAAAAGTTTGATTTATTCGAACTGCAAAATTTTGATAAAACTATAGAATGTGTTGATCATGATGTGAAATGGAAATTAACACTGATAACATCTAACATCTTACAACTGTCAGTTGATGCTCTTAAAAATGTATTGAATATTAAATAATACAAAAATAAAAACAGTAAGTTTTTCTATCTAAGACTACTTTTTGGGATCTATACTATATAGATGTCTGATTTCGACCAAACTTGGTGAAATTATGGAAAAGCATAATACACTGTTAAATACGATATTTGGAGGCGATCCCTTTTAAAACAAAAAGTTTTTCTCACTAGAACTTCTTTTTTTACCGATCATTCATACTTCAGCTATATGCTATAGTCATCCGATTTTGATAAAACTGTAGAAATGTTTTAAAGTAAATAAAATAAGAATATGCAAATAAAAAGGAGGTTTTCATTAAAAACAAAAAAGTTTTCCTCACTCGAACTAGTTTTTCGACCGATCGATCCTATGGTAGCTATATGCTATAGTCATCCGATTTCGACCAAACCTAATGAAATCACGGGAAAGGATAGTAACCTAAGAAATACGTACTTTGGAGGCGTTTCCATTGAAAACAAACACAAATTTTTCATTAAGACTAGTTTTTCGACCGATCGTTCCTATGACAGCTATTTGCTACAGTCATCCGATCCGTCCGGTTCCGACAAATGTGCAGCGTAATTGTACCAAAAGACTTCGTGCAAAGTTTGGTGAAGATAGCTTTCAAACTGACGGAGGAAATAGCATAGAAACAGACAGACGGACTGACGGGCGGACAGACGGACAGGGCTAGGTCAACTCAGCTCGTCGTGCTGATCAAGAATATATATACTTTATGTGGTCGGAGATGCTTCCTTCTATGCGCTACAAACATCCGGACAATTTTATAATACCCTCTGCAAGGGTATAAAAATTACAGAGTAAAGTCTAAGTTAATCTGACTCATTGCAGCAGTTTAAAAGATAGGAAATCAAACCTCAATGTTATTAAGTAATTATTGCTACAGCTTATGATTGGTGGGACACCACTGGTGTCCCAGAAATGTCTAAAGATTTTCGTATACACGATTGAATTATGAACGTAACTAGGAAAACTTTAAAAGGAAAACGACAAGAATTATTTCGGCTACTATATTATGGAAAAGCCAATAGAAAAGTAAAGGATTACACTACAAGGCAACAAGGCCCAGTATATTGAAGGACTGATGGTGATTCTAGATGATTTTCGTGTGCTCAACACTAATCTGTTTTTGGAAATCGTCTATCACCTCTAGATTTTTAGGAAATTTGAGCTAAAAGTTGCATAAGATGCTTATTTTGCCCATTTTTAGGAACTTATAAGGCAAACCTATACTATTTTCTTAGCTCTCTTAAAAATGATCGGAAAGTACTATTTCTGAGCTTTAAGGAGAGTACTGAGAACTTTCAAATTTTCCTTCAAGAAATTTACTAGACATTCTTTTTCGTGTGAAGGAGGCCCAAAAGGATACGCTTCGACCGTAAAATGCACACCACCCACAACAGCCGAGCCAGCTCTGATGACAATTTTCAAAATACTTTTGTGCATTGCTTTGTTTCTGAGTTTCAAACGAAAAAATCAGGCAACAAAACAACAAAATCTTTAAGAAATTTTTTTTATATGGAATTACAGCTAAATGTTCTCAGTACTCACCCTTCAATTATATTATCCGAAATATTTCTTAGATTTTTTTAAGCGAAAATGTACCATTCTGAATAAATTTACCAAAAATTACTACATTTTGAACCGTCCATAAGTATGTCATAGACTTTGTTGAAAATTTGTATTGGAATTCAATACAAATGATTAATCAAATATAGTGATTTTGCGTAGCATATTTTGGGGCAGTGAACGTTTTAATAGATTTATAAATGGTTGAGAATTAAGACTTTAATAAAATATTAAAGAGAGTTAAAACTATAGTATAGGATTCCTACAAAAAGTGCCCAAAAAGGGTAAGAAAAGGCAGTTTAAGCCAATTTGAACTCAAACTACTAAAAATTTATACGTAAGTAAAAGTAAGTAAAATTAGCCTGTCAAGATGACACAGCCCCAAGGGGCCAAATCCGAGCCTCTCTCAATCTCTTGACTTGTGCGCTTCTAATTTAAGCACAAGAGAAAGGGACCTACAGTTTAACGCCGAATCCGAACGGCAGCTTGAGAAGCTTTTCATGGCTAATTACTGCAATACTGGCGCCAACAGCAAGAGGTGTGGCCGGGTGTAAAGTTTTATTCAAAGAAAAAAACTTTGCATTAGATGTTCCGAGGCGGCATCGAACCCACGACCTCATGCTCAGCGGTCGCGCACACTAGCCGCTGAGCCACCCAGCTATACGTAAATTTATACGTAGCATACCAAAATCATTTAGAATCACCACCAACCTTTCAATATACTGGAAAAAGCCTTATTTTGTTGCCTTGTGTTTTAGAAGGAAGGAAACATATTTGTTAAATCTACTTGGCCTTGCGCAGTCGGTTTCAAATCTCTCAACTTTTGTCATCTCTAGGCGGGATTCCAGAGTGCCCAAAAATAAATTTTTATGTCGAACATCACATGAATAGAAACACATTTGAGCTGCTTTGAAATCTGAATGCATATGCCGAAATAAGTTCATCTGGTCATCTGGACTCAATTTCGAAACAAAACAGTTTATACGAAAAATATACATATATTTTTCCAAGTGTTAACGACTTTGATATAGCTCCTAAGAATTTACATTTTATTGGCTTAACCACAACCTAAATTAGGATGTTATTCAGCAGACTTAATAAAAAATGACTTTATAAAAAACTTCGCCACGTAGTAAGTTTCAAAGCTATTTTAATGCTATGGTCTGTAGTGTGAAGAAAGTTGGAGCTCATAGTTTGTGCTACATTTCTAAACGTAACTACAAAAATGGCGTAACATCAGCATGTTATCTTTTATTTTTCTATCAGTTTAGTTCAACAATGTTTTGAAAACCGAATTGAACTAAGCAACCCAAAGCAAAGTTGTAGCTTGGATTAAAGAAAAACAGACCTGTTCATTCGCTTACTTCCTTAAATAGTTATAGTCCTACAAGCAATTAAGATGAATATCCTCTAATGTTCGATCACTCTCGTTCGTTTACTTGGCTTGGTTGGACTCGTCGATTTGGTTCGACACACTCAGAACTAGCAAGCTCTTTGCTTCGCACGAATAATAACAAGAATAAGCTTTTCATAGCACGAGTCAAAATAAGCCTTTTGCAAGCAATGGCCAAGCCTTATCGACACTCTACTCATGTTTACTCGCACTCGCAACAGACTTTTCTCGTACGTACTCCGATGGTTGACTGCGCGCTTCGACAAGCCTTTTACGCAATTGTTTTTGTGTTTTAAAAACTTCAAACAACAAAATGCCACAAGAAGGAAAGCAAAAGAGTATGCAAAATACAAATGCAAAAAAAGTCCTTCATGCAATTTCTTTTGCTCTCACAAATTGTAGTTTTTTGTGTGCTTGTGACGATTGTGTAGAAGCGTTGATCGTAACAGATCGCTGCAGATCTTTGACTTCGGAAACAAGTACTCTTGGTGATTCGTGGCCGCAGCTAGGAGCAATCGCGAGTATTTGTACTGAACGAACTTCACTCATGACGGCTCGCAGCAGAGCTTCGATTTTAGCAACGAGGGGCTTGCGTCGACTCGCGGCCGAAACGCTGAGTCAACTTGAGTATAAGTACGTGCAATACTCGAGTTTGACAAGCCTTGAGCGCTGAGCTATTGTACTCGTGGCGGCTCGTTGCAGTTCTCTGTCATCTACCTAAAAATGTTGTCAGGTATTTTTTACCTTTTCTTAAAGCCAGATTGCATATCGCTGAGGATTGAAATCCTTGGATATAAAACTTTGGATATGGATATTGGATTATTTACTTTTTAGCAGTTAAGGAATTCTGAGGGTGTGATCAACTTATTATTAATATATGTCATGTGATTTAGCACGTTTGGTTTAAGTATTTTTCAAACTTTTGGGACCTTCCGCAAAAAATGAAATGAAATCGAACATTTTGGTTTCTTACAAATCTTTTCTAGATTAATCTTTATCGACTTACTTGGAATTGAAGCATTCCTTGGCCCTTACAATATACTGAGGCGTGTAGAGCAGCTTGAGAAAGCGTGATATCATAAAGGGCTTCTTGGCACGCTTATGCTGACGAAAGTGCACCATAATACCATCCACGCCCCACGTTAATAAATGTTTGGTCATACCCATGCCGGTTAGGAAGCCAAAGTGGGGTGCTTTTGTTGAGGCCACCCATTGCAGATCATTCCTCTCGTTCAAAATATACTGGTCGAAAACTTTCGCATCCCTCACCGCGGCCACAATCTCAATTTGTTGCCAACGACCCAATGGAGGTTGGACACAAAACGATACATAAGAATGGGGCAGGGGAAATACTCGTCTATGCAGACGTTTATCACGAGTCCAATTGTATATCCACATTTCATCGGCATATCCGGGAGGCTTTATATTCTTTTCACGCGTAATGCACACAAGTAGGCGTGGTCCTTCTACAAGCATAAAGCTCTGAATAAATACCTCCTTGATCAGTTCATTGTTATTGATCTCGAAGTGGTGTGTCATCTTGGGTGGACGATAATCCACATTTACTATATGCAATGCCTTGGCTTGATCCTGAAAAACCAAACAATTGTCATGATAGTCCATGGAAAAGACGGCCGCCGTCTCAGCCTGTAGTTCATAGAGTATATTCGCCTGGGTGGGTTTCTCGAAGTGTATGAGTATGAGACGTCCGTCGATTGTGCCAACTATTATATTGGGAATGCTACGATGCGAATGCATGGCGCAGGCACTGTTCACTGGCACTTCACACAGAACGTCACCCTTCAGCAAGTCCACCATGGTCACTTTATCAGAGTGCAGCAGGACCATACATTCATCCTTCAGACCTGGTAGAATGCGAAACGTTAGCACAGGAGCTCCGGCCCCGACCACTGGCATAAGTGATCCTTCATTATCCTCCAGCACTACATGATCAATCCTGCCCATCTCACGCTCAGCATATATCTCACCATTTTGATTGCTTATGAACTTGTTCACATCCACTAATCCATGATCGATTGTCCACTCCACTGTAAAGCTGCCCGCCTTTTTCTTCAGGTAAAACGCATTTGTGTTATTCGAGACAATGAAACCCATTCGATGTGAGGTTAGGGCATGTGATCGAGAATATGTTTGAAGTCCAGTCGAGCTCGTGAAGAGAGGTGTCCAACGCGTTTTGATCAGAAAGCATGCCATATCGATTTGTGAGAATTCACCAAAATCATTCACCACATACAGTCCGTTGTCATCGCCAAAGCATAGAAAATGGTCCGAAGATTTGACATAGTTTTTGCCCAACTCCACTTTAGAGACCACATGCAAATATGACTCTTTTTCGATAAAGCTCATTTCATAGCAGATAATGCACATATTTTGCTTATCGAATTGTACAATTGTGGGTAGATTACCATTTCCCAGGAACAGTCCATGTTGCAAAGTGGTCACATCGGTGTTTTGTTGCAGGATCAGAGTGTTGGTGCGATAATTTATAACACAAATTGGAAAATGGGGTGGACCACCAATGGCCACAATCAGATCGTATTCTGAAAAACGCAGCTCGCTATAAGTGAGCAGCACAGCTGAAATGAAAGTGGAGGAATAATGGGGTGAAAAGAAGTTGGGGTAAAGCAAGTAAATCAAACAATAGCTAAAGAATTCGCTTGGAATCAAGAATCTGGGGAAGATTGGATGTTGGTCTTTTATTGATATTGATTGGTTATTAATTAAGAAACATATTAATGAGAAATTTTTTCAAACCTATTTGATAAATATGTCCAAAAAAAACTAGTTTTAATTGCTTACATTTTTAATAAATTTTCTTATATTCTTAGTAAAGTTCAGTGTCTACCTTTTGTTGAAAAAAAGAAAAAAATAAACCAGGATTTGTAGGACGGATATTTGAATATTTGGCCATTCCTGGACAATGGACTCCCTTAAATTTGTTAAAGAAGTCATTAAACAAAACTTTGCATAAAGGAGCAAATGTCCTTGATTCGATAAGCTGTCAATCTTGATTTATGATTATGAGGAATCCCTGGGTCGCGCCAATACTTTTGGTTTGCATCGGGGCCGTCTAAATTGAATTATTTTTGGTCACATTCGCTATGCAATACTCGTATATGTATATTTTTATACCCGTATCTCGTAGAGTAAAAAGGGTATACCAAAGTCGTGCAAGTGTATGTAACAGGCAGAAGGAAGCATCTCCGACCCCATAAAGTATATATATTCTTGATCAGATCAAGTTTATTTAAAATTTTGGCCACGCCCCCTTTTGCCCCCACAATAAAAATAGTTAAATAACTCCTACAATTTTGAAGATATCAAGCTCAGTGCATGTGCCCAATATCTACAATCTCTGAAAGTTTCATAAAGATCGGATAATAAATGGCAAAGTTGTAGAAGTTATAAAAAATGTTGCAAACTTTTTGGCGCCACGTGCTGTGTTTTCTTACATAATGTTGAAATGTTCTTTTTAATGTTAATACACTGTTAACTAACATAAATGAAAGCAATTCAGCATGAATTTCCCTGAGTTACGGGTATATCGAAGTCGGGTAGGACCGACTTTAACTTACGCTCTCGATTTGCAAGTTATCAGTCCCATTGAAAATGGGAAAAGGGGGATCACGAAGTTGTGCAAAAATATGTAACAGGTTGAAGGAAGCAATTGCGACCCTATAAAGTATATATATTTTTGATCAGCATCAACAGCCGAGTCGATTTAGCCCTGTCCGTCCGTCTGTCCGTATAAACGCGTGTTTCTCAGAGACTATAAGAGCTAGAGCCACAAACTTTTGCATGTAGATAGGTGTATACCCGATTCAAAACGAGTTTGTTTCAAATTTGGAAAATTCCTCCCCTCCCCCTTTAAGCGCAAATAACTGTCAGAGCCACAAGATAGACCTTCCAAACTTTACATTTATCAAGTAAGGCCCAATGTCTATCTATTCTGAAAAGATCACTCAGATCGGGCAATAAACACCGAAGTTATATACGAATCAATTTTGCTTGTGGGAGAGAGGGAGGTCTTGCATTGTCATGCCATGCGTTTGTGCGTATGTTGGAATGTGTGTATGTGTGAGTGTATGTGTATGTAAAGAAAAAACACACGAAATCAAGGGAACAGGGTATTTTGTAGTCGGGGCACTCGACTGCAGCTCCCTTACTTGTTTTTAAATCTCTTGGTTTTTATGATAAATTTTTGATCGTTCATAACTTGAAAATTCTTGCCCGCACAGAAAATTTGTGAGAATAGACAAGAAAGTCGGTCAAGCCCGACTATACCTGTGAAGTGCTGCCTGTCACCGTTAAGAACGGTGCTGCCCTTAATTTGTTTTCCATATAACTCGACTATCGTTCATCCGATCGTTTCCATTCCTTTGGCGGATCGATAAATAATCGATAAATAGCACTAGCGGACTCTCTCTGAGCGGAACACTTTTTCTCGCACCTCATTTGTATTCTGTTACGTGTTTTCGGTTGATCAA
Source organism: Lordiphosa collinella (assembly GCA_018904265.1). Taxonomy (NCBI): domain Eukaryota; kingdom Metazoa; phylum Arthropoda; class Insecta; order Diptera; family Drosophilidae; genus Lordiphosa; species Lordiphosa collinella. The sequence goes on along the minus strand of JAEIFV010000173.1, from coordinate 40,745 downwards.
ATCAAATCGGATTTTAGGTTAATTTTGTTAATACTTTTTGGGATTTACAGGCAAAAACGAGACGATTCAATTTTATTTTGTATCGCTTTTTCGATCAGCTATATATTATTTATGAAAGTTGATGCAAGTTTTATGCTCTTTAATTTATATTATAAGACAATTGTGCGTAGATCTCACCGGAAACAAAAAAATGGGAAAAAAGTAAAAAATAAAGTTTTCTTCGTACATAACCTGAAAAGTATTGCCCGCATAGAAAATTTGTGAAAACAAAACAGAAGGGTGATGATATTATCTATAACTTTGATGTTTGAAAAATTTTGTCTAAAAGCAATAGTTTCAGAGAATCAGACAAATTCGAGTATTTCAATATGGCGGCCGTTTCCAATGACACTAATTGACGCAAATTTGAACTTAAGCATTTCAAGCATCGAAAAGTTCTAACATGACTGGACTATACATGCTTAGGCTTGTAACAGGCACACGTGAATACTGATGGTGCTCTCAATCCACCAATTAGGACCAAAACATGTTATATCTTACTCACTTGATATTGTACTAAATCTTATCATCTCTGGATATTTATAGACAAAAATCTGTGGTCGTAGCACACTCTCGGCAAAGGCAAACAATGGAAAGCGATTGTGTCCCGCAAAAGCACCAATGTACAATCCCGTGGCAACAGTCTCAGCCTTAAAAAAAGTGGTTTCCAGTGTCGACATCTGAATGAATTTAACCACATTGCCCTGGCGTACGCAAAGGACATCGGGTCCCACATTTGCTATAGTGTTTTTATCCCAAGTATTGATCCAACTGTACAAAAAGTAGGGAATAGTTTTAAGTATTGAAATATTTTTAATGGATTAAATCTTACCAAAATCCCGAGCTTATGTTCATTTTTAAGTCGATTATTTGTTTTCTTTCCGTTTTGTATCAACAAGGTAAATGGTTGCTATGGTAGAGGAAAAACTAAATGTTCAAGTATGTTTGTTAGAGTGTACTATGGAAACGATTGAATATGTAATAGATATTTATTTAAGCAAGCAGAGGGAAGTCTCAAAACGCTTCTACCAACTCATTAAAGAAGTTTTTTCGTTCCACTGACGCGTCGCACAGTGGCTCTTTTTCCAAAATACTCGTCAAATTTCGAGTTGTTGGATTTGGCAAAACTATTGATGCACATTAATTATGAATTGGTCAAGCTATTTAATAACGTAAAAGAAAGAATGGTACAATATTTTTTCCTAAAAATAGTGAGAATGAATATTTAAATAATATGTCTAGTTCTTTTCAATTTTCGTTTAAGATTCTTATAAAACACGGAAATTTTGATCAAAAAATTAAAATTTTGAGTTTACCGATCTAATTACGCCCGTTTCTGTGGGCGTAACACTAAGAACAATACGTCACAAAAATCTATGAGGTTTCCAGATTATTAGGAAAAAATTTTTTGATCAAGAGTTATGATTTATGCAACGTGTTTTGAGAAAACAAGCCATTGTGTGCCGCCTCAATTTCCTATATTATAATTTGCATGTAGGTTTTAAAGTCCGAACTGAAATTAGCTTCTTAAAATATGTCTCGTGCTGTTCATTTTCCTCTTTAATTGGATTAAAAGCTGCATGGCCATTGAGTCTTCTTACCATCCAGAACTCCAAAACGATTTGCTATCCTTTATATGCACTATTTCTCTTTCGATACGCCGGTAATATTCGTGATCCTTATGCTTACAAAGGTCTTTGTAGTAAAGGTTTGCCTTCTGGCACTCAGCTTTTGCACGTTTCAGCGGAAGAACGGACTTTTTTCTGGATAATTCGAATTGACTGTCGAACAAAGGCTGGAAGTCTATATATTTAATATTATATATATATTTTTATATTTATTATATTTAAATTTATATATGTTTAAATAAATATATTTAAAGCTATATGTAATAAATAAAATATCAACCAATTTTAAAACGGTGTAGTTGCAAATTAGATAAAGGCCGCCACAAAGCTGAAATTTAATCACTGCTTCAGAAAATAAAATAAAAATACAAAAAAACAATGTCCCTCCAGTGACCCGTAAAGAAATTACCTAGCAACGCTTGAAACAAAACTCACAACAAAACTCACAACAATACAAGACAATCCGCATTTAGGCAATAAAAATAACAAGGCGCATCAATTTTTAAAGTAATGTTCAACGAAAAGAAACAAGGCAAAAAAATATATAATTGCCCTCAGCATTTTTAGCGTTGAATTTTTATTGCCCGTTTGTATTTTTGTTTTGTTTTGTGGTACAAAAGACCATTTACTTGGATCATCATTGTAAAGCTGTCGCTAGGGAAATTCATATGCCAGTAAAGCAAAAGCTGCAAATTGAAAAATGTTAACGGTGAAATGAAACAAAAAGTAATACTTCACTTAAATTGCTCTACAATTTCCTTCGACTAATTGCAATTGGCTTGTTAATCCGTTAATAGTTAAGTCTGCGGTTAGAAGTCGAGTTTTCTGTTCCCACTTTACAAGAAAACACTTACAAGAATACAAGAAAACGGACGGTATCAGAGGTACACTGAGTTTATTACGTTTGTGCAAAAGTATTTTACAGGCAGAAAGAAACATCTCAGACCCTATAAAGTATATATATATTCTCGCGATCTAGCCATGTCCGTCTGTCCGTACGTCTGTCTGTCCGTATGAACAATCAGATCTCAGAGATTGTAAGTTATAGAGGTTTGAGACATATGTTTCTTTTCCTTGCAGGCAGATCAAGTTTATTTTCAATTTTTGGCACGCTTCCTCCGGCCCCCGCAATTTGGAAAAAAGTCATATCTCCCACAATTTTAGAGATAGAAGATTCGAAGATCGGATGAACGGTAGTCGAGTTATAAGCAAAAGCATGTTCGCTGCTGCAGCAGTACAGAGTATATTACAGTCGGACTTGGTATTTAAACTTTGGCGCAGCCTTCTCGTTTTTTTCGCGCGCAGTCCACAATTTGTTTTGGTTATCAGTATCAGTTCCACATGATCCGGCTTAAATAATTATTATCCAGTTTGCTGCAGCAGTACAAATTTACATTTGTTAACTTTCAGATGTTGTTTCCTATTATGTTATTATTTGTAATACATTTTTCTTTGATTAGTTCTGATCAAACTATCAAAGTGAATAATGAAATTGAAATACCAAAAATTAAACAAGCTATCGAAATTTTAAGAAAATCACTATTTCCCTGTAACGAACCGGCTGGTATCGAGTGCAAACTTAACTATTTGAAAGGAAGTGCGCCAGCTAACATAGAAGACAGATCAGCAGAAAAATCTAAAAGGCTTGATTGGGAATCAAAAATCGATCTCTGAAGTAAACGTGCGTACACTCAACCAAAGTGGAGCCGTTCTTAACGTGTAGAGAACTTATTGCCGAAAATGTTTGTTCTTTATTCTAGTCACCTAATACTTAAAATAGAAACGCATACAGAAAATTAACATAGTTTTATATATAAGAGAAGTTTTTTAAATGATCAATTTTTTGCTCAACTTTTCACCAGCTCGTCGCTACGATGGAACGACGCACAGTGGTTCGATTTCTCAAAACACGTTGCATAAATCATAACTCTTGATCTGTTCGAGTTATCCACAAAATTTTCCTAAATTTTCTCCCTAATAATCTGGAAACCTCAAAGATTTTTTGACGTATAATTCTTAAGTTTAAGCACTCAAAAAAGGACGTAAACTAAAATTTTTTAGTTTTCTGATCAAAATTGGCGATTTTTATAAGAATCTTAAAAAAAAAAATTGAAAAGAACTAGACATACTTTTTAAATATTCATTTTCACACATTTAAAAAAAAAAAAAAAAAAAAGTTTTTTCGGCAAAAAAAAGCAATAAAAAAGTTTTTGAGTAAAATCAATTTGATTTAAGTCAAGGTGAATGTTAGCAGGCTCAAGGTGGAGGTTCGATTATAGATCAATAATCAACCAGAAAATTCAACAGAGAATACATATTAACATGAACAGTAGCTGTGGCTGTGTAGACGGCCGTTTCGGCTGCCGCCATGGCAAAACCCTCGTCAGTACACGATCAGGACACGTTTCAACTAGCTTTAAGTTCCGCTGTTTAGTGTAGCTAAAGTTATGCATTAGCACCGCCAAAATCTGAAGTTATGGCCCAAACTATAAATTGGTCCCAGGTTTAGTTTTTCAAATTTCGCTGTTTTGGGACCATTTCATACCTTTCATACCTTTGGTTCATACCTTGGGTAACATAATTCGGAGGATGCTAATCTTGGTCCAAAAATTGTGCAACACATACGTAAATGTAAATATACTTTGTTGGAAATTATCAACAATTATTTAAAATTGCCGCCAAACAAATCATATTAAACTTTTGGGGGCACTCTAATATGTAAACACACTAAGAAAAAAATTCTGGATTGTCGATGTGTACTCAGAAAAACAGGAATTACTTCGTCTCACGGAAACAAAATTCATTGGGCCAACGTTTGTTCAACGGAGAATTAAATGAGCTTATATAATAAAACTTAACAAAAAATCGCATAGAATAAAATAGTGAAACCAGTGGGGGTCAAAGTTAAAATTTTGGGAAAAAAGGAGAAAATGCCAGATCTGTAACCCGCATTTCTTAGCCATCAAGCAATATCCGTCAAACCATTGATTATCATACTTTAGATTCCTCTCGTCGCTATTGGAATTTCAAAGGCTATAACAAATCAGACAGTCCATGCGCGAGTTATTCCAATTTAAGTGAGTAAAAATGCAAAAAGCGGGTTTTGAGCCAAAACTTCATATTTTGGGGGTGCTAGGAAGAAACCAAGTATGAGGCAATGCTATACTCGACCTTCTCAACGGCGTATGGTGGGTCATTTCAAAAGTATATTTTCGCTGTAACAGGGTTTAATCAAACCTCGACATTGAGCCTGCTAACATCAACTTTGACTAAACATAAGTAGTATAATTCTTTCTTTTACGTTATTAAATATCAATGCAGCAACCGACATTTTCGCATGATTTCCAATTTCCGTTAATGAATATTTTCGAAAAAATTTAGATTTAGCGCCTATTTCTCATCTGCTAGATAGCTGATATGTATCAGATAAACTCTTGATCTACTCTGTTATTTGTTAGTTAGTATTATAGATAGCTCTATGTAGACGATAAGAAATCGGACCTAAGTGATTTGAAGTTGACAAACGTTAAAAAACACGCTATCAAATATTTCGTCCTCTTATTAGAGCGACTGGGGGAAAATTCAGAAAACGATTGTCCTTGCGACAAATTTCCTTGGCTACGCTTTTGACTTTGCAAAGTCAGCAGCTTTGGTCTTTACAATACAGCCATAGCAGCAGGTGGGTTGTGAGTGGGTTGGTGGTGGATAAGCGGTGACCAAAAGCAGTAACCAAAACATTGACCAAAACAGTGAGCGAAACAGTCACCGAAGCGGTGACCAACAGTGTCCAAAATAGTGACCGAAAAAGATACCGCAACAGTGACCAAAACAATGATCAAAATACTGACCAAAACTGTGATGAAACAGTGACCAAAATACTGACCAAAACTGTGATGGAACAGTGACCAAACCACTGACCAAAACAGTGACCGAAAAAGGGACCAAAACAGTGACCAAAATAGTGACCGATACAGTGACCGAACCAGTGACCAAAACAGTGACTAAGTCAGGGACCAAAACAGTGACCAAATCAGTGACTAGAATAGTGACCAAAACATTAACAGCATCAGTAACCGAAACAGTGACCAAAGTAGTCACTAAACAGCGACCAAAACAGAGAAAAAAACATTTATTAAACATTGATCAAAACAGCGACTTTATTGTGACCTAGTTATGGAAGGGATTGGGATCGGGAGTGGACCCGAACAAATTCCAACACCCCGCTCCAATTAAAAGGCCCATCGCCATTTGTGTTGCATAACCTTGTCACTGAATCCGCAATATTCTCCTTGCCTGCCTTATATATTACTTTAAACTGGTATGATTGACGTCTAAGTAACCATCTTTCAATTCTAGCGGTAGGTTTCAAGGGAGGCTAAAAAACTATCTCCAGCGGTTTATGATCATTGATTAATTTGAATGCTTCAGAAGAATGCAGCGACTTTGCCACCAATACTTTACATAATTCTGTAGTATCTGCGCTCAAAAAAATCGTAGTTCTATTAGGAAACGCATATTTTAAAGCTAAGAAATAGTTTGATACCATGACATTATTGTAGTTCAAAAATCAATGTTGAATTCCTAAAAATAATGTCATTAACTGGTCAAAGTTGAAATTCTGCAACAAATTAGTTGGGTTAAAATGTAAAATTTAAAAAAAATATATAGCACAATCGTCAAGTTAGATTTTTGATGGGGCAAAACCAAACATAATTAGTTTATATTATATTGCAAGTTTTGTAATTTCCAGGAATTTTTCGGAGCTTCGCTCGTACCGGGTGTTCCATGACGCCCACCATGACTGGGGCTAAAGGCTACGTTATCAGAAGTCCCAGAAATCTCTAGAGATTTTCGTATTAAGTGTTTCATTTCGATCTACAACTCCTACAACTGCTGCAATTTCAGGGTTCCCCAAGAAGAGAGGCTCTCTGTCTCTTTCTAACACCCACTGATGCATTACTTCGGCAAGCAAAGTAAAAGTAAAATCGGCTTGTCATGATGACAACAGCCCCAAGGGGCCAAAGGCGAGCCTCTCTCAATCTCTTGGCTTGTGCGCTTCTTATTTTAGCACAAGAGAAAGGGACCTACAGTTTAACGCCGAATCCGAACGGCAGTTCTTGAGAGGCTTTTCATGGCTAATTACTGCAATGCTAGCGCCAACAGCAAGAGGTGTGGCCGGGTGTAAAGTTTTATTCAAAGAAAAAAAACTTTTCATTAGATGTTCCAAGGCGGGATCGAACCCACCTCCTCATGCTCAGCAGTCGCGCACACTAACCGCTCGGCAAGCATTTGGTGTGAATTGCCATTATTTACTGAACTTGCAGTTTTTATACTCTGTACCAAAGGTACACAGAGTATAATAAGTTTGTGCAAACGTATGTAACAGCTAGGAGGAAGCATCTCCGACCCAGCATCAGCATCAACAGCCGTCTGTCCGTATGAACTCAGAGATGGTAAGAGATAGAGGTTTGACGTCTATGGGACAAAAACTTCTTATACTTGCAGAGAGATCATGTTTACTTTAAATTTTTGCCACGCCCTTTCCCGCCCCCGCAAATTGGAAAAAACGTTATATCTCCCAAAGTTTTAAAGATACTTGGCTCGAACCTTCTAGACATATGTGGTAATTAAGATTAGATAGCGATCCGCTTTAAGGATCGGATGAAAGATATTCCAGTTATAAGGAAATAATCAATTATGTGCAGCACCGGTCGCAACGGTGATGGGCAGCACTTCACAGGTACAGAGTTTATTATAGTCGGGCTTTACCGACAGTTTTATAGATAGAGGGTTCGTACCTTTTGGTCATATTTAGTAATCAGGACTATTTATCAATCCACCAAAGAAATGGTAAAGATCGGAAGAATGATTGTCAAGTTAAAAGGAAAACAATCAATTATGGGCTGCACCGGTCGCAACGGAAATGGGCCGCACTTCCCAGGTACGGAGTATACTATAGTCGGGCTTGACCGACTTTCTTTCTTGTTTTATATCACACCGCTTTATTTATTAGTCAAGCTGCATTGGCATTGTTACTCAATGTGACTTCAGGACTTAAAAAGGTTACCAAGCCTCCTTTAGCATTCGATTATCCAAATGTCTCTTGCACTAGATGTGTTGGGGAAAGCAGAAAATATGTTTAAGTTCAGCGCACAAAAATATCTTCTCTGTGCAAAAGTTGGCCTAGTTTGTCAGCTTCTGATATCAGCGCATGTTAACTAAATTATCTACACTCTTCTCCAGCAAAATTTTGTGTTTAAATTAATTATGTAGCATATTTAACCATTTTACGATTAACTAAGTGCAGGAACTAAGTTGATGCCATGAAAAATTTTCCAATTACACAGTAAGCTTGCAAAATTCAAAATGATTCATTCGTTCAGCAACTCTCTGGCGCTATGCAGCTCAAAATTATTCTCGTATTTCTTTGCTTCGCGTTTGTATCGGATGCGAGGGACTGCGTAGAAAAAACGTCTGATTTTCCAAAATTTTTTTATTGTACCAGAAGTCATTTTATAGATGTCATCAAGTTGGGAAAAGCCTTCCTCAAAAGATTCAAAAAATGCGGAAAGGTCCCAACGAAGGTTAAAGAAAGTGCCGATGATCTGGTAATAAGTATAAATAATGCGACAAGATATGCCATGTTAATGATTAAAAGATGTAGAACACAGTGTAAGAAAGGATCAAGCGAAGAATTAGATCACTCGTCGTGCTTTGACTCTTATGTTTTTAGATTCGGGAAAATAGGTGAAATATATGAAAAAGTGATTGCTTATGATATATGGCCTTTAAAATTTAAATGTCTTCGATCCACTGTAAGTTCATATAGATATCTAATGTCAGATCCTATTGAAGAAATTGTCGAATGTACTAAGCTAAGAGGCGAGGAAAACAAATAAAGGAAAAATAACTTCGGCTCTGCAAAAGCCTATATGGTAGTAGTAGTTGATTTACATTTTTATATCAGTTTGACAATGGCATTTTGACGTCAGTCATATTTACAAAAAAGAAAAAAATTAAATAATTTTATGTATCTTAAGCAGGGATAAATACCGAAACGACTTTCCGTTCCGGTACAGGTAGCGCTACGAAACGAAATGAAGGTTTCGGTAAAAGGTTATATTTCGGTTTTTAATTTATTTCGGTTTTCAGTTTCGATACGGTATTGAAAAAGCAAATTCTGAGATAAGTCCAAATCATTTTATTCCTTTGTAATATAAAGAAACAATATTCAACCTAAAAGTTTCAGTCGTTTGACATTTAAAGTAAAATTATAATTGATTTTCACATTTCGTCCTATTTTACAGAAAGTACTTACTTTTGAGATCTCTTTCAATTCTGGGAACTCATAAAGTGTTTTTTTAGATCGTATGGCTGGCAAAACGCCTTAGAGCAGCGATAACATTGGAAAGGTCACTCAGAGAGTCTTTTTGGAGGAAGGATCTCGAGCACTGAGCGAAGGGTTGCTGGCCGGTATGAGTAAGTAGGTGTCTATTTAGAATGCTCTTTCGGCCAAAAGACATTGAGCATTCTGGGCATGAGTGAGGTCGCTCGGCAGTATATTTAAGTTGGCGTCGCTCCAGTTTGCGCTTATTGCGAATGGTCTTCGAGCATTGGGAACACTCGAAGTTTTTCTGTCTCTCGCGACTATGATTACGTAGGTGTTGATTTAGATTGCTTCTTGTGTAAAAGGTCTTCGAGCACTGCGAGCATTGGAAGGGCCGCTAACCAGTATTAGTAGGCAGGTGTGCCCTTAGAGAGCTCCTCAGGGTCTTATGCACTGTGGGCACTGGGTACATTTAAAAGGGCGTTCGCCAGTATGCGTGTGCAGGTGCTCCTCCATATAGAACTTTGCGGCAAAGGGTTTGAGCATTGGAGACATTCGAAGGGTCGCTTACCAGTATGCGTGCGTTGGTGTCCCTCCAGGTTGTGCTTAGTGGTAAAGGTCTTTGGGCAGAGGGAACACTCGAAAGGCCGCTCTTTGCTCGCTTTTCCAATGAGCGTAGGCTTCGGAGGTCCGTTGTGATTGCAGCTTCTCGACGTTTAGCTTTCGACGTGTACTATAGCGTGCTGCATGTGCCACACTGAGCCGCGTGCGTACTTTGGCTGCAACAAGGAAATGATCCGAGTCTATATTGGCTCCACAGAAGGAACGCACGTCTAGCATTCTCGATGAATGCCTTCCGTCTATCACAACGTGATCAATCTGGTTTTCCGTGTTCTGATCAGGGGATCTCCAGGACGCCATGTGGTTGTCGCGGTGTTTAAATCTTGTGCTACTAACGACCATATTCCTGCCCGCAGCAAAATATCTAAGCCTCTCTCCATTACTGGAGGTTTCATCGTGCTGGCTAAATCGGCCGATTGTTGGACTAAAAACGGCTTCTCTCCCGATTTTTGCGTTAAAATCGCCTAGTACAATCTTAATGTCGTGATCAGGGCAGCGCTGGTATGTACGTGCCAGGCACTCATAGAATTCGTCTGTCGTCGCGGCGTCCTTGTCTTTTGTTGGGGTGTGAGCACAGATAAGGTTAATATTAAAATATTTTGCCTCAAGTCTAAGTACGGCTAGTCGCTTGTTAACAGGTGTGAAGCTGATGACAGAGCGACGCAGTCTTCCGCAGACTGCAAAGCCGCACTAAAACTCGTGCTTTGTAGCATGTCCGCTGTAGTAGATCTCCCGGGGGCATTGGTAGATGATGTTTTTCTCGACCTGTTTCACTAACTGTTTATCAGCATCCTCCCTGTTGAGGGTGCGAACATTCCAGTTGCATATCCGCAAATCGTGCTCCTTAAAACATTTGCGTGGGTCGTCATTGATGGTGGTCCGTATCCGATCCATTTTTTAGTTTTCATTGGCGGATGAATTAGACGAGAATCGGGTGCCAAGCCCGAAGTAACGCTCCTATTTGTCCCAAGGAAAGGATCGCCGCTCAAGCTAGCCAGCAGCTTTGCGGACGCATCGCTCTGTTACCAGGGGTTACCACGGGGATGTGTGAGTCGACTTGAGACGCAGAAGCCAGGATCGCGCTGGGTTTACCATGTTAAACCGGTCAGCAACTTTACCTCACTACATACGACCTCATTACCACAGGAGAGTTCCTGCCTTCCAAAGAAGATGACAGACGAGTTTTTTTCCTTCCTTAGTTTTTATACCCTTGCAGGGGGTATTATAAAATTGTCCGGATGACTATAGCATATAGCTGCCATATGAACGATCGGTCGAAAAACTAGTTCTAGTGAGAAATTTTTTTTTTTTTTAATGAAAACGTTCTTATTATTGGCATACACTTAATTTATATACTTTTACACAATTCTACAAAGTTTGGTCGAAATCGGATGACTATAGCATATAGCTGCCATAGGAACGATCGGTCGAAAAACTAGTTCTAGTGAGAAAAACTTTTTGTTTTAAATGAAAACGTCCCTGTCATTGGCATACACTTATTTTATATACTTTTACACAATTCTACTAAGTTTGGTCGAAATCGGATGACTATAGCATATAGCTCCCATAGGAACGATCGGTCGAAAAACTAGATCGAGTGATGAAAACTTTTTGGTTTCTAATGAACACGTCCTTTTTATTGGCATACACTTATTTTATATATTTGGACACATTTCTACAAAGTTTTATCAAAATCGGATGACTATAGCATATAGCTGCAGTATGAATGATCGGGCGAAAAAGAAGTTCTAGTCAGAAAAACTTTTTGTTTTAAATGGGATCGCCTCCAAATTTCGCAATTAACAGTGTATTATGCTTTTCCATGATTTTACCAAGTTTAATCGAAATCAGACATCTTTATAGTATAGATCCCATAGAAAAGTAATGTACAAAAAGTAGTCTTAGAAAAAACTTTTTTCTTTTCAACGGAAGCTGCAAGGGTATACAAAACTTCGGCCGAGCCGAAGTTAGCTTTCCCCTATTTTTTTTCAATGAAAACGCGCCCAAACCTCGTATTTCTTAGTTCACTACCCTTTTCCATGTTTTCACAAGGTTTGGTCGAAATCGGTCATCTATATAGTATAGCTGTCATAGAAAAGTATAGTCTGAAAAGTATTCATAGTTAGAAAATCTTTTTTTTTTAGTTCTTGTGAGAAAAACTTTATTGTTTTCAATGGAAACGACCTTATCATTGGCAAATACTTATTTAATATACTTTTACACATTTCTAAAAAGTTTTGTCAAAATCAGATGACTATAGCATATAGCTGCAGTACGAATGATCGGTTGGAAAATAAGTTCTAGTGAGAGAAACTTTTTTGTTTTAAATGGGATCGCCTTTAAATTTCGTAATTGTTAGTTTGTTGTGCTTTTCCATGACTCCATTTGGTTTGATCGAAATCGGATACTTATGTATGTAGAATAGCTCCCATAGAAAAGTAAGGTCCGAAAAGTAGTCTTAGTTAGAAAAACTTATTTGTTTTCAATGGAGGCTGCAAGGGTATGCAAAACTTCGGCCGAGTCGAAGTTAACTTTTCCCTATTTTTTTTTTCTAAAGAAATAATTATTAATTTTTGGCCGAAAAATCATTACTAATGTTCATATGTTGTCATAAATCGATATTTTCAAAATGACAACTATGAAACTAATAAATTATAGTATTTATTTTAATTATCTTTCTGGTTTTTTTGCTTTCTGATGATTTTTCAAGAAACGCCAGTGGGTACCGTGTATGAAGTTTTTTTGACTGCGCTTCAAGGAACATGCGATATCTCGAAATATTTTCAATATTTTTTTAGTAAACAAAAAATTTAACTTTAAACTTTGATCCGATATTTAATATAGTTTTCCCACAAAAAAATAAAACATTACCTATTTTTGGCCTTTTAGGTGTATATCTCCCCTTAAATCAAATCTTATCGAACTGCTAATTCATCCACGTACGTTTTATTTATACTAAATCTGAGAGTACAAAACATTAGCTTCAAAAATAAAATTAAAACTCTGCTTTTAGGGTATCAGCGGATTGTAGAAATTGCCCGATTATCATTTTTCAAAAAGTTGTTAAAACTTGAATGTCTGTGCTTAAAGCTTTGGTGATTTCAGATATAAAACTTAAACGTTCCCTTTTATGGCTCTGACATTTAAGTAAATGCAGCCCACAGCGTTCGCATAACTAAACAGTTCCGCCACTACCCGGCTCCCCGCTCTCATTTGGAACATCCGCTGGTGGCACCTGCAGTCTGCAGCCCTTTGCTGCCTACTTTGGGGCGCCACTCAATTATTTATGTGCCCCTGCAGTGTTACCAACGTGTTCAGCACATGAGCAGCCCAAGTTTTTTCCCCGCGAAACCAAGCGACATGGAATGTCTTTAATGTTAATGACTGAGTGCAACAGAACTTTTGGAACGCTTAAGGCGGCTTTGTGGCAAGACGACGCTGACGACGGCAACTTTTGCCATTGTGCGGCTGGCGTAGCTCAAATCTCTGGTGACAAGTTTCTGCAGCATACTTTGGGGGACGCTCGCTTGCGAGCATATATAACTTTTTATTATATATGCAGGCACTCATTAAAAACGCATTAACTATGCATTGTAAATCATTATTGTGCAATAAGTTGCAGCGTCTCCCCTGGGGCAACGACATCAGCTGCAAACAGATATATATATGGGACAGCATCAGCTTATGGGTTGATCATTACACAACGCCCAGAGGGCAGAGTCATGTAAATGCATTTTCCATCAAGCGAGGCAAATTTTTTTACATGTTTTGCTTCAACATGTTAATAAAAACACCTGAGGAGGAGGCATTGGTGCCATAAATATCTTATTAAGGCCAGACAACGTCAACAAGCAGCGGCAACAAAACGGTACAACCTACAAGGTAGGGCGACCCTTTTGGAGTCATAAAAATGGCAACTTTTGTAGCAAAAGATTGCGCTGATGTGTTGAAAATTTCTTCCTTCCGTCTTGTCAGCCAGTCAGCAACAACAGCCACAAGCTGGCTAGGCCACACAATTGCCTGGCAAATGGCTAAGCGGGTCGTCCGGTGTGTGGGTGTATGTTAATATTTTGTAGCAGATCCCCTGGGGCGTGTGTGTGTGCGCTTCTTTATTCATTTCTTGAAAAGGAAAATCCCACACATTAATATTAAATTTCGCCCAAACACTTTTTGTCTGCTTTTAACCAAATTTATACAGAAAACAGGGCAAATTAGTTTCCAAACAAATCTGGGCTTTAATTAAAATACCCTCATTTCCGTTGTTAGACCAATTAAATGATTGTATTCCAAATTGTTTAAACTAATTTTAAGCCTACTTTTTTTTTAGCAAATTGCCTGGATTTTTGTACAACTTTTTGGAGCGCCTGTAAATAAAAATCTGTGTTAATGTGAAAGCACTAAAAGCGTGCTTAATTACATTTGTCAATGGAAATTGATGGTCAAACTGTGGTTTTATTGTAGCGAATAATTTGATCTGAAAATTTAAGAAAATTCCATTGGCCGAAAATCCGTCAGATATAAACAGTGCTGGGTGCTTATTATTTTTAAATCAGTCGTCGCATAGATAAAAATATTTTTTTTTTAATTAATGGAGCTTTTCAAACTAAAAACAATTACATGATTTAGATACTTAGTTCAACATCTTCATAACTATTATATCCTATTGAAATTAGTTAACATTTTAGCTCAAGTATTTGTTCAACTCATTTGAATTTTTCGATTAAAATTTAGAAATAGTTAAAAATTCAAGCTTTAAGTCAATTATAAATGGCATTTGAATTCAAAAGGAATTCACTCTCACTGTTAACTTAACAGAAAAAAAGCATGCGGCTATCGAGACGGTGGCAGTTTTCGGAGTGCGCAAAGACAAACAGCTGATTTGAAAAGTAATGAAAAAAGTCTTGTTTACCCTTGCAGTTTCCATTGAAAACAAAAAATTGCGAAATTTGGAGGCGATCTCATTTAAAACAAAAAGTTTTTCTCTGCAGCTATATGCTATAGTCATCCGATTTTGATAAAACTTTGAAGAAATGTGTCCAAAGTATATACAATAAGTGTATGCCAAAAAAAAGGATGTTTTCATTAAAAGCAAAAAAGTTTTCCTCACTCGAACAAGTTTTTCGACCGATCGTTCCTATGGGAGCTATATGCTATAGTGATCCGATTTCGACAAAACTTTGAAGAATTGTGTAAAAGTGTATAAAATAAGTGTATGCCAATGATAAGGACGTTTTCATTAAAAACAAAAAAGTTTTTCTCTCTAGAACTACACAGAGGAAAAAAACGTGGTCAGAAAATAAGATTTCTTCATCTCAAAATGTGAACAGAATGTTCTCTCAAATATTTAAGAACAAATGTTCCGAATGTTCTTGAAATGAGCACAATTCTGCGTCTTCAGACGCATGGCAATAGCCTAACCGTCTACGACGCGACGCGACGGCCGCCGTCGTTGCGCGCACTAAAGGTCTTGGGCTCTACTCCCAGTGAGGTCCGACAAAAACTTGTATTTATTTAATAAATAATAAATAACCAAGGCGGGTGGGGTGTTGTACAAGCGATGTCTCTGCAGACCTGGACCTTGGCCGGCATGGACGCGGTGGATCTGGACAGTGGACCTGGACATGGACAGTGGATCTGGACAGTGCACTTGGACAGTGAGTGGACCTGGATCTGGACACTGGACGGACCTGTGTACGGTGGACCTTATTTTTTTTAATTTTAAAATGTTCTCAAAAACGGAACATATCAACTCACATCAAGATTTTGCGTTCTCAAAAAAAGTTGAAGTGAGAAATTGTTCTTAAAGTGAGAAAATCCGGTCATGATTAGTTTTTGTGACCGAATGTGCTCATTTTGAGTCCAATTTTCACGGTTTTTTTCCTCTGTGTAGTTTTTCGTCCGATCGTTCCTTTAGGAGCTATATGCTATAGTCATCCGATTTTGACCAAAACTTTGTAGAATTGTGTAAAAGTATATAAATTAAGTGTATGCCAATGATAAGGACGTTTTCGTTAAAAACAAAAAAGTTTTTCTCACTAGAACTAGTTTTTCGACCGATCGTTCCTATGGGAGCTATATGTTAAAGTCATCCGATTTCGACCAAACTTTGCAGAATTGTGTAAAAATATATAAAATAAGTGTATGCCAATGATAAGGACGTTTTCATTAAAAACAAAAAAGTTTTACTCACTAAGACTAGTTTTTCGACCGATCGTTCCTATGGCAGCTATATGCTATAGTCATCCGATTTCGACCAAACTTAGTGAAATCATGGGAAAGGATAGTAAACTAAGAAATACGTTCTTTGGAGGCGTTTCCGTTATAAACAACAAGATTTTTCCCACTAAGACTAGTTTTTCGACCGATCGTTCCTATGGCAGCTATTTGCTTTAGTCATCCGATCTGGCCGGTTCCGACAAATGTGCAGCGTATATGTACCAAAAGACTTCGTGCAAAGTTTGGTGAGTATAGCTTTAAAACTGAAGGAGGAGATAGCATAGAAACAGACAGACGGACAGACGGACGGACGGACAGACGGACAAGGCTAAATCAACTCAGCTCGTCATGCTGATCAAGAATATATATACTTTATGTGGTCTGAGATGCTTCTTTCAATGCGTTACAAACATCCGCACAATTTTTTAATACCCTCTGCAAGGGTATAAAAATAGGGGAAATTTATTGGGAGATCTGGTTGGAGGGGGGGCTATCGAGGGCATCTGAGACTAGTTGGTTCCGGCGGGGCGAAAAGGTTTCATACGGCTGGAACCGCTCTTCTAAGTTCAGGGCAAAGGCTTCCACTAGGTCTTGTGGTAATTTTGCACAGGAACCATCAGGACGTTGAACTGGGAACTTTGGCGCAACTTGCAGCTTGAATCGTTTGGTGAGCTTCCAAAGCGCAAACTTGGAGCTCTCATCCGTAGTAGCTTTCTCCTACTCTGTTGGCAACTCTGCGGTATATTCTGTGACTCCGGGGGTCATTTGTGCGGATATACTCCGTAGCCTCCGTAGCCGCTTTTTAAAATAAAGCAACTCCTCAGCAGCAGGGTTGAGTCCAGTAGAGAGTCCTCCGGGTTGATAAGTTTGGCCAGTGGGGGGAGTAGGCTTCAGGGCAGCTTGTTGTACTTTATTTTAGAAGATAGAAACAGCATCTTCGACATCCTGCGTGGTTTGTACCTACATATTAAGGTTGACGGAATTCGCCAACTCGGTTCGGAAGGCTTGGATGTTGGACCCAGATGGGAGTAAGAATTGCCTCTTGGGGATTTTTTGCGAGGACGTGTGGATAGTGGCCAGAATTGGAAGTTGATCTGAGGATAATTCGTACTCCTCCTTCACAGTATGTTGGGCGGCTTGAAAACCTTTGTTTATGAAAAAGTCAATAGCAGAGGGTGTGCTTCTTCGGTTAGAGGGGTAGTAGGTCGGACGTCCAGTAGCCAGAACCTGGGCGGAGGAGTCCGTGATAGCATTTAAGAGCCCTGTACCACGGCTTTATGCTCTAAAGTTGCCCGATAATCGATGTTTGGTGTTAAAGTCTGTCGTTGAATACTTGTTGGCAAATTGTAGGTTCAATTCAATATAAATAAGTAGTTTTTTAGCCATGTGCAAATTCAATTGTACACACTTAAGATTCACCAATCTCATATTTTAAGCTTAATGAATGCACACTGGGCCAGCAGGCCGATATTATGGCCAAAAAGTCCCACTTGTTTGTTTGGGAAACTGGATAAAACGATTGTCGGAAACGATTAAGAATACTGTGGAGAGACTGGTTTGCCTCCCCAATTGGCAAAGTTAAGTACAACCAAATGAAGTTAACACGGCGCGAAAATAATATAATAAACTTGTTAAATTGAGTTCTCATAAGCAAGTGAATCGCCTGCTCTTTACAAAAGTTTTAATGCGGCCAAAGCGGCGCTGACGACTGCGCTGCTGCGAGTGAGCTTGAGAGAGCGACTGCGCAGCTGCAATATCTAAATATAGAGAGAGAGAGAGAGAAATATGTATAACAAGTGCGAGAGTATCAAAGAAAACAAACATAATTTGGTGGCAAAGTCTAAGAACTTTACATGGGCGGCAAAGCGCCAATGTTCTAGCCCAAACAAATACTTAAAGCTTCTTTTTAAAAAATTGATTTTTGAATGGCAGCAATTCAAAGTTGATTTTTTTTTAAATTGCTTCAAAAAAATGAAAATTTGTCGAAACTAGGAAAGAAACAGCTTTTATAGTTTGATTGTATATTTTCGACTACGGAATAGATTTCAATAAAAAATAAGAGGAGAAAGTTAACTTCGGCTCGGCCGAAGATTTGTATACCCTTGCAGCTTCCATTGAAAACAAAAAAATTTTTCTAAGACTACTTTTTGGACCTTACTTTTCTATGGGATCTATACTATATGGATGTCTGATTTCGACCAAACTTGCTGAAATAATGGAAAAGCATAATACACTGTTAATTACGAAATTTGGAGGCGATCCCATTTAAAACAAAAAAGTTTTTCTGACTAGAACTTCTTTTTCGACCGATCATTCATATTGCAGCTTTATGCATCCGATTTTGATAAAACTTCGTAGAAATGTGTTAAGGTACATGTCTAGTTTCAGCAGCCCAAAAGTAAGGGTTTACGAAAAAATTTATTACTCGAAAAGTTTACCACATATCGACTAGCGGTTTTTTTTGTTCGATAGATAATTGATCAAGCTAACTTTTAAAATTTTGTAGTTGTTGTTGCAGCGGTTGTTGTTGTAGCCCGCTTCAAAGTCGACCCATTTTTAAAAACATAGGTGCCTGGTGCGTCAGATTTCCAGAGAACGCGTCATCGGATAAAAAAAATTTAAATGAGGTTTTGTTGGGAATTGATGTGGTTATGGTCGGAACCAGGAATCTGGGATCGGTCTATATATAGGGGAGTAAGGGGTTCTCAAAGTCAAAATTTCGAAAATTGACCTATTTTTACCCCAAAATGGCCCTAACCCGCTACTTATGGACCGATCAAAAATAATTCCGACAAAGGATTAAAAGAATTTAAAAACTATAAGAAAATCGGTCAACAAATGGCCTCGTAATGTGACGCACAGGGTAGGTTCGAGATAACAATTTAAGTTTCGACAACATTTTGCCCTAAAATAGATAAAAATTTTGTAGGTTTTAGGCCTTTTTTGTTTTTTAATAAACATAGTTGATCGAAAAGTAATGAGACTTATTTTTTTTTTTTTTTTTTTTTTTTTTTTTTTTTTTTGTTTTTTTTTTTTTTACGTTTTTTTTGTTTTTGGAAATAAGAAAGAAATTTTGTGATTTTGCGCCCGACCTACCTGTACAAAAATCAAAATATCTCGAATTTGTATTTTTTTTTTTGCTTAAAAATTTCAGGGGATGTTTTAAACATTATAACGCATTATTTAAGCCAAAAAAAAGAAAAATCGAAATTTTCAAAATCTGAAACTAGACATGTACCTTAAATTATATTAAATAAGAATTTGTCAATAAAAATTACGTTTTCATTAAAAACAAAAAAGTTTTCCTCACTCGAACAAGTTTTTCGATATATTCTTGAGCAGCATCATCAGCCGAGTCGATTTAGCCCTGTCCGTATGAACGCGTCGATCTCGGAAACTATAAAAGGAAGAACCACAAATTTTTTTGCTTGGATGTAGGTGTATACCATACGCATATCGAGTTTGTTTCTGATTTTTAAAATTCCTCCCCCTCCCCCTTTAACAGCAAAAAACTGTCAGTGCCACAATTTTTAAGTTAGAAAAAACACCGAAGCTATATACGAATCAATTTTGCTTGTTGGAGAGAGAGGGTATTGTATTTTCAGTTACGCGTGTGTGTATGAATGTTATTGTATCCACTATAATTCACATATTTCGAAATGTACATATTTTTTTCTGAGCGTTTCCATATGATATGTACATTTTCATTTTACTTATTCAACAAAAAAGCTTTTAATGCCAATTTTTTTTTGAAATTTAGTATTATTTATTTCAAAGAAAAATGGAGAAGCATTGTAGCCTAGTGGGAAGACTATTTTTTGTCATATGCCGAGGATGTGGGTTCAAGACCCCGTGGTGGCATACTTTTTTTTATTATCTATTTTAGATGGAAAACAAATTGTATTATTTATTTTATTTATAATGCTTTTAGCATTGTCTATATTTTTTTAAAATGCTGCGTGGTCCAAAAATCCTTTAAAGTACATCGGTTAAATTTGCTAAGGGTTTTAATGTACCTATCATATAGGGGACGCTCAGTCGATTGGACACATATATTAAATATGTACATTTTTTTCCTATTGAAAAAATGTTACATATTTTTTGATATGTGATAAAATGTGAAAATATGTACATAATTGCTATAGTGGAAATAGGCTATTAGAATGTGTGTGTGTGTGTTTTTTTTCATGGATACGCCATGAGTGAAGAGAATCTTTTAAAGATACTGATGGCCCGGGCCATCAGCATGTTCGATTCGTAGATAGCATCTAGCATGACTCCTAGGTATCTTATGGACGGTTTGGTCCTGATGGTCACATCATCCACTCGGATTTGCATAAGCTCCACACTTTTTCTGCTTGTTATAAGCACTGCTTCAGTCTTATGTCCTGCTAGCACAAGGCCAGCACCCCAAGCCAGTTACCAACTGCGATAATGGAGGAGTTAGCCACCGCCTCTATCTCCTCGATATGTTTGGCCACCAATACCAGTGCAAGGTCGTCTGCAAAGCCTCTCAGTCTGCATCTTTGCGGGAGATGGATTCTAAGGACTTCATACATTGAATTCCAAAGGAGTGGTCCTAGGACAGAATCCTGAGGAACACTTGCTGTACACCAAGATTCTATCTGAGAGATAGCTCGAGATTATTTTCAGCAAGTAGGTTGGAAGTCCGATATTAGCAAGAGCCTTTTGAGTTCGAGGCCAGCACGCAGAGTTAAATGCGTACACAGTACTCTTTTTCTCCCCACCTCCACCACTTGCCTTGCAAAATTTTTATACACTTGAAAAGTATATTATAACTTTGCCCAGAAGTTTGGATCGCATAGAAGGAATCAAATCCGACCACATAAAGTAAATATATTCTTGATCAGTATGACGAGCTGAGTCAAGTGAGCTTTCCCCGTCCATCTGCCTGTTTCTACGCAAAACTAGACCCTCAGTTTTCCAGCTATCGAGCTGAAATTTTTCACTGAGTCATCTTTTAGCTGAAAATCTGCACATATGTTGGAACCGTGAAAATCGGATGGTCACTTCTTGTAGCTGCCATACAACATTTTTTTGTTTAGTTTTTGTATTTAATATCTCGACGACTCAAGACATAAATCTTATAAATTAAGTCATTGGTCACAATATTAAGTCAGTGGTCACAAAAGTTTCAAGTGTATTTAAACTTCGGCACAGACGAAATTAGCTTTGCTTTATCGTTAAATAAAAAATAGCAATATTAACTATTTTCAACTTTAGCTCAAATAGTACACACTCATGCCTAAATCATGGTAAATTATTCAATCAAGTGTTAATATTAGAAAATCATGTATTTCCCCTCAGTGAAGGAAATTTATTAACCTTTGTTTTTCATTTATGACAGTAGACGCTGGGAAATTTACCATCTCTTACCAAACTAAAAACTAAATACAAAAGTGCAGCTGATATTTGATTTTAAAAAACTTTTCAATTTACATAAAATGCTTTCAATATAATTTGCAATACTTTTCAGTCCACCCAGGAAATCTGAATGCAGGCACGTCAACTTTTCAACGAGTTGTTTATGAGCCGTTCGAATCTCGTTGTTCACTGCTGGCAGCTGATTATAATGTGTCGTCCTGCTGCTATGCATTACAAGAGTGTCCTGTCTCGCAACTCGTTAAATTTCCATCAGTGAGTGGGTGTATGTGTGTGTGTCTGTGTGCGTGGTGTGCGCCATATTGGCCTTAAATGTCACACAACAGAGACCGTCGAAAAAAAAGCAACGCAATGAACTCTGATGTCCTCACGTATTTGTATAATATCGATTTGACTTACAAAAGTCAGAGTGTGTGTGTAAATGTCGCTTAGCTGTCACACATGTACGTAATTGATATTTTATGAATGAAATGTAAACACTTTTTTATGTGGCACAACGGACACGAGGTCCAGATGAAAGTTGAGAACAGTTTGGGAGGTCATTCTAGTCACCCAGCACATGAAAACAACGACTGAAGGCTTTAACAAGTGCTTCGAACTTTAATTTCAGTTTTAGAAGTTTCAAAGTTTTTTTCTTCTAGTACGTTTTCCGAAAATTCGTCGCAATTTCCATTTTGTTGAATTTGGCAGAACTATTGATTTTAAGTCCGGAGTTTCTATATATACTTTATAGTATGGAAGATGCTTCCTTCTGGGTGTTATATACTTTAGCACAAACTTATAAGACTCTGTGTTCCTCTGGTACAGAGTAAAACAAGAAAGAAAGTCGGTCAAGCCCGACTTGATATACTCTGTGTACCTTTGGTAAAGAGTATAAAAATATAAACCATTCAATTCTTAACCCAAACAAATATAAGCGACTGTATGCCAAAATGCTTTGTTCGCTTTCATCATACATATAAAAATTTATATATGAACTTGTTTTCTTTTCATTTGCATTTTAAGAGGAAAAATACATATAAAAAATTTATTATAATTACAAAAGCATTTTATTGATGATGATTATTTAATCGAGTCTCGAGTGTTTTCCGTTCCTCTGTGCTGCGTCAGTTGTGTGTTTTCATTGAAACGTTTATTTTTGATTATTTTAATTGTATGCAATTTTTGCTTTACTTTCAATGTGCAAAAATCATTTTTCATACCCAAATCAATTGTGTGAAAATATTTTCGCTTGTTATATTGTTAGTTCTTAGTCAATTTGCGTTATGTTTTCTCCAAGTGTGATGGATATGAAAATTTCACTTAACTGAAGCTGAAGTAGTTTGGTCGTTGTGGTTGCTGTTGTCGTAAGAGGATACCGGGCGTGGCGTGTGTCAATGCCACCAGCAGGCATGGCAAGTTGGCTGTCTAAAATGTTGTTGGCATATGCAAGACCACTTGCCAGAATTGATATATGGTTCTGCCTTCGTAACACAATTACCCAGAAACTTGGATAGGTTTTCGGGGTGTAATTCCATAAATCATTTGCAGTGTGTTAGTATATCCTAAGGACTAAGAATAACTTTAGCCAATTAGAGCTTAAATTTATTACAGAATTTCGGGATGGGTTGGCATATTTGTGGGATTATTTGTTCATTTGCAATTCGATTACTTACTTTATAATTTTTACATTAGGCAGTTCGCCAATCAATTTCACTTAATCTAAGCCTACTTTTGGGTTCCTACTGTATGACAACAGGGGTGGATAGATGACTTTTTTAACTTAAGCACATATTGGAAAATATTTTTTAGCAGAATCAGTCGGAACTCACCGCATGAGCCAAAAACACCTGTTGGTTACCTTTTAGTAAGCAAATTACTGCTGGTGGCATGACAATTTATCTGGGAGCAAACTGATTCTTAGTCGATGGTTGAGTTTCAAACATACGATTGCTCCTCTATAACAAAGCGGCGCATCACAAAAGTAGACATATATCTATGATCTACGGACAAAACCTTTCCATTGATACCTCACATGTCATTGAAGGATCAACATTAAGGATCACAAAAGTTTTTATTCCATTAAGTGCCACTACAACATTAGTAAAGAAAGTTAGATAGGACCATATGAGGGTGCATAAATTGACTAAATTTTTAATTGGTTCAATAGAAATGGTTCTCAGTGTAAGCAGAGCTTCCACTCAAAGACCCATCTGAACTGAACTGTTTGCAAAAGGCTTCATTTTCTCGTGGCCGCCAGAAGAAAAGTTCTAAGCGATAAGAGGTAATAGCGAATGAGACGCTATTAAAACATCTCTGCGCGCGGACTTCATATAAAATTTTTTTTCCACCAAGTGATAGAGCCTTTTAAAATAGTCCCCTCGTGGCATCATCTCTATCGATCAACAAGATCATATAGTTAATCATCCCAGCAATTTGAAATCAATAAAGTGCAACCAACAAAACGAAGTGTCTGCTACGGAATGTGGTACGTTTGTGTAATAAAGTGAGAGTTGATCATAACCCTAAATTTTCTGCAGAGCCGATTTACGACAGGTGTCTATAATTGGGCAAGGCCACCTACAATTCTCCAAGCTACTGGCAGTAGTTTGGCCTTGGTTAGCCTTTTATAGGCTACCTCGACCTCCCTTGTCGCCAACCTTTGGTAGACGTTCCCACTGCAACACCACCCCCTTAGCATCTGTAGTGGATTGACTGCAGCTTAGTTGACACGCCTCGCTGCTGCAGCAGCGCTGCCACTCCCACCTGTGACGCAGCTCAACCACCTGGCCACGGATCGCTGATCTAAACGCCCCCATTGGGCCTACCAAGAGCTCCAGCGGCTCTTGTTAACCAAGGGCATTTTTCTTATTCTTCCTAACCCCCCTAATGGCTAATTAGATCAAATCAAAAATTTATAAACATTGTAATGCCCTTTATCAACGCTTACTTATAATTACCCTTGCCTTTGACTAGGTAGCATGATTGGGAGATCAACTAAGGCGACATCTATACACACATACATATGATCTTTATCACTACAGCTGCGATCACCTACGTCATCAGGCCTGCTGACATCGGGGGACACATGCGTACAGTCAGAAAAAAAATTCGCCACGAATTATAGAAAATCACCTTATTTTAAAATTTGCCCTGGTATTTAGAAAAATTTTCTAATAAACAAAAAAAGTTTTCTGAAACTAAGAAAAATAAGCCATACAAAAATTTTTTTAGGAAAAAACTTTTCCTAAAACAAGGAAAGGCCAGATTTTTCTGATAATTAGGGCGAATTTTTCCAAAGCCTTTTTCTTAAAAATAGGGCAAAATTAACCTTTAATTTTAGAGAATAGTAGCCCTTAAAGAGAATACTGTAATTTCTTAAAAACAGGAACATTTTCTGGAACTAATTTTCTTAAAAATATGGCGATAGTAGCCATTGCTTTTAGAAAAAAAGGTGTTAGATTTCAGGAATTTTAGCTCCACTGCAAAAATATAAGTGGCCCATTCATAGGTGCCACTTCAACGCTGTGAAATAGCCTAACCGTCTAAGCGGCCGCAGTCGTTGCGCGCGACAAAGGTCTTGGGTGTTCTAGTCCCAGTCAGTCCCTGAAATTTTTTATTTATTTATTAAAAATTAATCAAAGCAGTAGGGGTGTTGTTCGAACGAAGCGGATGGCTGGACCGGTGGTGGACTTGGACCTGGACCGTCGCACTGTGGCTCGTTTCCCGAAAACTCGTGGCAAAAATCATTTTTCGAGTTGTTCCGTTTGAGAAAAATGTTTATATTTTTGAACTAAGAAATGGTTGAAGTATTTTATGCAGAATGTATATGTTTTTAAAAAATTTTGTTGTAGGCTGTGGAGCTCGTCAAAGTCAAAAAATGTTTCCAAAAAATGCCAAGTGAGAAATTTTACGCTTTAAAAAGGGCAAGTTTGGCGTAGTCTAACTTTGAATTGAGCTTAGTCTTTGTATTAAGCTTATTTATTTATATTAACTGGCCTATCTTTAAAACTAAATGCATATAAAAAAAAAAAATTTTTAAGGAGAAATATTTTTTTTTTTTTTTTTTGCACCTTTTTTTTGGGGTTGTTTTTTGAACTTTCGGTTGACTTTAGAAAAAATGGCGGGGAGTGCCGGAAAGTTTTACTTTTGAATATGATTCGGTACATATTTTTAAAGATATTTAAAAAAAAACCATTGCCACAATTGAACCCAGCGAAATTTATTTTGGTTTTTGTAAAGTAACATACGGTAAATTGCATATCAGCCAGTTGCTCTTACGTAGTAGCATTTGTTACTACAAAATCTACTATTTTGGGACTTAGGCTATTTTAATAATTGTACATTTTAGTAATAGTAAAGATAATTTAATTTAACCCCATCTCTAATCCCCAACTTCGCAGGCGCGAGCTCCACTCTCCCCAAATAATAAAATATTGTTGGAAGTTTAGATTAATTTTCAGAGTTTATTTCGAAGCAATCCTCGATATTTTCGGAGAGGCTCATGACTTCTGCCGAATACATCGCTTTCATTTCGGGTAATGATCTTACATGTCTTAGCGAAGATATTTTTGGATCCGATGAGGCGGAGAGTATGTTGAATAAGTCCTCATTCTGTCGCAGTCGAGAGAACTTGCGTGTGTTGGAGTGCCTGTACTTTTTAAAATCTTTATTTTTTGATTCTTGCGCCTCTTCCGACAATTCTCCAATCGGAAGACATTGATAGTCAAGTTATATATGGCAAAGTTATAGAAACTTTACATGGGCGGCAAAGCGCTGTGGTTCTGGCCCGAACAGGTTTTATAAAATAAGAGATCACTGTTTTTACTTGCACTTCTTTAAAAACTAATTAAACGCTTCTGCCAACTCATTCATAAGTTACTAGAACATTTTGAGAATTATAAGCTCTCTGTTTTGTCACAACTATTGGTACTGCAATACTTCTATTCTATAGTAAGCTTATGAGCCGGTCAAAGCAATGACTCCAGCAAAAGCCTGTAACTTTTGAACTAGTTGAGATATCGAGTTGAAATTTGAAATATATCTTCTCAATACATCAAACAAATTTTTGAAACAAAAATTGAAGTGGGCGTGGCATTGAAAAGGGCGTAAGCTAACTGTCAAATACGCAAAGATACTTAAGCGAGTGCAAAAAAATATTTTTTTCAGCTACATTTTTTTTTTAAATTAAAAATTTATAAAAACTTAAAAAAAAATACAAAAATAAAATTACATTTTTATTTTTTTTTTTTAATTTTTTATAAAATTTTGAAAAGTAAAATTACAAAAAATTGTGTTTGACAGTTAGCTCACGCCCTTTTCAATGCCACGCCCACTTCAATTTTTGTTTCAAAAATTTGTTTGATGTATTGAGAAGATATATTTCAAATTTCAACTCAATATCTCAACTAGTTCAAAAGTTACAGGTTTTTGCCCACGAGTTTTCGGAAAACGAGCCACAGTGCGTCGGTTGAAACTTTAATTTCGGGTTATATACACTTGATTACAGCTAACCTTCGTAAGGATTATTGAAGTCTGATTAATTTAGTCCGAAATTGACTACCAAACAAAAAGACCTCCAATATTTCTTCTAAGCATCTTTTTTATGTAAGAGGGTTAATGCCGATGGAAGGTACTCGGGACTTCATTGTTAGAAATTTTTAAAATTTACAATTGAAAGATAATTTGTCAAAGTGCAAACTTTGTGACCGGTCCTTTAAAGGGACTAATATTACTAGTTTGAGGAGGCACTTGCAGGAATGCCATAAAGAAATTAATAAAAAAGAAGTGGAAAAACAAGATGAGAACGAGACCACACATAAGATAAAAAAATTTTTGGTGTTGCTTTTACTCAACTTGAAGTAAAAGCCGCTTGTGTTCAATTGGTCACGGAGGAGAAGATGCCATTCAACATTCTGGATTCAGAGCCCTTTAAGAAGTTGACGTATCAAATTTTTCGCGGGCTAGACATGAGCAACATTACATCGCGCAATGTGATGCATCACGTATCAGAAAAATATGACTTAATTAAGGGAAATCTCTCCAAAGTGTTATAACCAGGGATTAATACCGAAAAGATTTTCGGTTCCGCTACAGGTACCGGTACGACCCGAAATGAATGATTCGGTAAAAGGTTCTATTTCGGTTTTTAATTTATTTCGGTTTTCGGTTTCGCTAAGGTACCCAGTTTTTTATTTCGGTATACCGGTACGTACCGGTATAAGTACAATTTTATAAGTATAAGTAGTAATTTTTACAAATTGTAAAAAGTAAATTCTGAGATATGTCCAAATCATTTTATTCCTTAGTAATATAAACAATATTAAACATAAAAGATTCAGTCGTTTGACATTCTTCTTCTTCTTCTTTGGCCATCACAACCGTTTTACGGTCTCGGCCGCTGCCACTAATGCCCGCCACTCGCCTCTGTCCCGAGCAACATTCCACCAGAAGGACACTCCCAGGTTCGCAATGTCTCCCTGCACCTGGTCACGCCATCTCCTCTTTGGTCGACCAGGCGGGGGAGTGCCTCCCAACTCTATCGCATGCCGATTGTACACACGCTTTGCTGGAGCGTTATCATCCATACGGGTAACATGTCCTATCCAGCGCAAACGCTGTTGTTTTATGCGCTTGACTAGGTCAGTGTCCCCATAGAGCTCATACAGTTCGCGATTCATTCGGATGCGAAATTCGCCGCCAACGTTTAGAGGTCCATAAATCCTCCGAAGAACTTTTCTCTCGAACACGCCAATTGCCGCCTCATCCTCTTTTGTCATTGTCCACGCTTCTGCGCCGTATAGCAGGACTGGGATGATAAGCGACTTGTATAGCGCAATTTTCGTTTTCCGAGAGAGGTCTCTGCTCTTGAACTCCTTATTGAGCCCGTAATAACATCGGTTTGCAAGAGTAGTTCTTCTTCGGATTTCCAGACTGGTGTTGTTGTCGCTGGTAATCGTCGTTCCGAGGTAGACAAATTCCTTAACAACCTGGAAGCTGTAGTCTCCCATTGCAACAGATTGTCCAAGTGTAGACTCACTGCGCGTTGATTGTAGGTACTTCGTCTTATCCTCATTTACCGCTAAGCCCATAAGTTTTGACTGCTTCTCTATCTCTGAGAACGCCTTTTTACCACAGATCGCTTTGCCGATGATGTCAATATCATCGGCAAATGCAAGTAGCATGTTAACTCTGGTAAAGATGGTGCCCGTTCTGTTAGCATTTGGGCACTGGCGCAGTATGTACTCCATCAGTAGATTAAAGAAGTCGCACGATAAGGTATCACCCTGCCTAAAACCTCTTTTGGTATCGAAAGGCTCGGAGCGGTCTTTACCTATTTTGACGGAGCTTTGTGTGCTTCTCAACGTCATCATGCAAAGTCGAACGTACTTTGCTGGAATACCAAAGGTAGACAGGGCTTCAAAGAACTTTGACCTTATCGGCGTGTCAAAGGCGGCTTTGTAGTCAACAAAAAGGTGGTGGGTGTCGATACATCTCTCTTGGGTCTTCTCCAGGATTTGTCGCAATGTGAATATCTGGTCCGTGGTGGATTTGCCAGGTCTAAAGCCACACTGATAAGGTTCAATCAGTTCACTTATTCTCGGCTTTAAACGTTCACATAGGATGCATGATAGAACCTTATATGCGATGGGAAGGAGACTGATCCCGCGGTAATTGGCGCAAACCGCAGGGTCTCCTTTTTTAAATATTGGACAGAGTACACTTAGGTTCCAATCTTCGGGCATGCTTTCTTCGGACCATACTCTGCATAGGAGTTGGTGCATGCACCTTACCAGCTCCTCACCGCCAGCCTTGAACAATTCAGCAGGCAGCTCATCAGCGCCAGCAGATTTGTTATTTTTTAGCCTTTTTATGGCTAACAAGACTTCATTATGGTCCGGCGGATCTATCTCTATGTTATCGATTGGTGGTGTCGCTACTTCCCCAGAGGCGGCATTGTGTTCGTCATCACCTCCCAGCAGGTTAGAGAAATAGCTTCTCCATTTGTCTAGTGCCACTTCCGGATTTCTGACCAGATTTCCGTGCTCGTCCTTCAAAAGTGTGACTCTGGGCTTAAAACCTTCGGTTAGTTGCCTAATCTTTTGGTAGAATTTTCGAGTCTCACTCCTTCCGAACAGCACTTCGACTTCCTCCCTCATGCGCTTTTCCTGCTCATTTTTCTTCCTTCTGAAAAGGCGCTTCTCCTCTCTCCTTTTCTCCCGGTATCTCTCATTAACAGCCCGCGTTGCTCCCGACTGCAGAGTTCTCCTGTAGGCAGCGTCTTTCTCTGCAGTAGCGTGGCGGCACTCATCATCGTACCATGACTGTTTTCGGGAGTTTTCGGCGAATCCGAGAATCTCCTTGGCAGCTGTACTCATAGAGTGTGAAATATGCTTCCACTGTTCGTCAACACCAGGAGGGCCAGGTGGGGTTTCCCTGAGCAGCTGGGTGAGTTTTGCTGAGTAGGCTTGGGATGTCCGTTGTGATTGCAGCTTCTCAACGTTCAGCTTTCGGCGTGTATTAGACTGTGCGGCATGAGCCACACTGAGCCGTGTGCGTACTTTGGCTGCAACAAGGTAGTGATCCGAGTCAATATTGGCTCCTCGGCGCACACGTACGTCTAGAACACTCGAAGAGTGCCGTCCGTCTATCGCAAAGTGATCAATCTGGTTTCGTATTGATTGACCAGGGGACGTCCAGGTCGCCTTGTGGTCGTTGCGGTGTTCAAATCTGGTGCTACTAATGACCATGTTCCGGCCCGAAGCGAAGTCTATTAGCCTCTTACCATTTCCGTTGGAATCATCGTGTAGGCTAAATCGGCCGATAGTCGGGCGATAAACTTCTTCTCTCCCGATTTGTGCGTTGAAGTCGCCTAGCACGATCTTGATGTCGTGATCGGGGCAGCGCTCATATAGGTCTTCTAGGCGCTCATAGAATTCGTCTTTTTCCGAATCGTTCTTTTCTTCTGTCGGGGCGTGCGCACAGATAAGACTAATATTAAAATACTTTGCCTTAAGTCTGAGTGCGGCAAGTCGCTTGTCAACTGGTGTAAAGCTGATGACAGAGCGGCACAGTCTTTTGTTGACTGCAAAGCCGCAACCAAACTCGTGCTTCGAATCATGTCCACTGTAGTAGATCTCCCATGGGGCGTTGGTTTCGGATGTTATCCTCCTACACCCCTGTCCAGTCCATCTTATTTCCTGAAGTGCGGTAATGTCCGCCGAATGTTCCTCGAGGACATCCACCAGCTTGGAATCCGCGCGCTCTCTATTGAGGGTGCGTACATTCCAGGTGCATATCCTCAAATCGTGGTCCTTAAAACGTTTGCGTGGGTCGTCGTCGGGGGGGGTCCGTATCCGAGGCATTGTGTTAGTTTTCATTGGCGGGTGGGGATACGCCTATCGGGTGCCAAGCCCGATGCGACGCTCCCTGTTTGACCCCAGGGAGAGGGCGCCGCTCACGTTAGCCAGCAGCTTTGCGGATGCATTGCTCTGTTACCAGGGGTTACCACGGGGAGGTGTGAGTCGACTTGGGACGCAGTAAGCCAGGATCGCGCTGGGTTTTCCATGTTAAACCGATCAGCAACTTTACCTCACTACATACGCCCCCTTAACCACAGGAGAGTTCCTGTCTTCCGGAGAAGCCGTTTGACATTTAAAGTAATATTATAATCGCTCTCTCACATTTAGTATTATTTTACGAAATACTGGTTTTCGAATTTAATTTTGACTTTTATATGTTATCGCAATAACATAATTGCATTTATTGTGGTTGGGTCCATACGACTTCTAAGCGGATGCATTATGAATTTCACGCCAGAGAATAGACGTTCCACGCTAGCCTGCGTAGCAGGAACAGAGAGCAGAGCTTTTGAAATCTCATACAATTCTAAGAACATTGTGTGATTGATCAGCAACCGACTAAATTTAGCATTTCGCTATACATTGGCTTAAAAATATGCCACATAGAAAAGTATTGTTCTCAAAAATGGATTTCTCACGCTTTTCTATTTCGTAAATGAGCGAATTGAAGATATGTTGAAGATGTCTTATGATCTCTTCTTCGCGTTACAAACATCTGACCAAAATCTCGATGCGCTCTGCAAATGTAAACAAAAAACCGAAACCGTACCGGTACCAACGTTTTGGTATTGTTCCGATTTTATTGGATCCAATAATAACGGTAAGCGGTATTCGGTTCTCAAAAAAAAAATTTGTATCGGTTCCGGTTCCGGGACGTGATTTGAAACGGTTTATTTCCGTTAACGGTTCCGGTTCCGGTACCTGTATTAATCCCTGGTTAAAACACAAAGTTATTTCTCTAAAAATTGATATCGCGTCAAGGCATAGCAGATGCATTTTGGGAGTTAATGCACAGTATTACCGTGATAGCCGTATTGAATTTCTAATCGATGACCCCGAGACTGCAGTAAATAAAGATGTCGATGATGAGGATATTTTGAGGGATGTACGCATTCTGGGAATGAGGAAACATATGGCGATGATGATCCTAAATTGAATTTAGCGATGGCCGAAATAAGCGGCTATTCCCCTTATCCTATTAACCGCTGAGCATATCCAATTGCGCAACCGCTGAGCAAGAGCGAAAGGTGGGTTCGATCCCTCCTCTTAACATCTAATGAAAAGTTTTTTCTTTGAATAAACTTTACACCCGGTCACCCATCTCTGCTGTTGGCGCCAGCTTAGGAGTAATTAGCCATGAAAAGCTTCTCAAGCTGCCGTTCGGATTCGACGTTAAACTGTAGGTCCCTTTCTCTTGTACGAAAATTAAAAGAGCACAAGCCAAGATATTGAGAGAAGCTCGGCTTTGGCCCTTTGGGGTTGTGTCAAGCCATTTTACAATTGACATAAATCAGGACATAACGAAGTATTGGGAATACAAGAAGTTATGCTATCCTCGGCAGTATAAATTGGCAAAAGTTCTGTATTGCGTGCCAGCAAGCCAAGTTTCGGTGGAAAGGGCATTTTCAGCCCTAAAATAGGTTCTGTCAGACTTGAGGTGCAATTTATCGTCTGGGTCCATTAAAAAATTATTGTTCCTGAAATTGAATAAAAAGTGCGATTAAAACATGCTTGTAAAATTCTTTGTCATTTCATTTTGGCTCAGGTACACTCCTTTGTGGGTTTATAATGTGAGTAAGCCGATTTGCAAATCTCAGAAATTATTTAAGGTATGAACTGGATATTTGGTGTGAGGGTTGGAAATCACTACCAAATATTTTTCTATCAATAGAACATCTTATGAGCAATTGTACTGATCAACATTTCTCATCCTCGAAGATTTTGCTAGAAGAACCTTTAAGGCGTTCAGTAAGCTCAAAAAAATGATGGCAGTCGCATGACCACCCTTTATTAATCCGATATCACCAAGAACTAGTTAGGACGAAAGCTAACCAAAGCAATACTAGACGAGATATTTGGTTGAGACAATTAATTAGAATGCTTTAATTTAAGGAAAGGCACGGCCAAATCGGCACGGATTAGAGGTTAGGTTCAGATTAGTTGGGCTGACTTTCCTAGTCCTGTCTAACTTTCTTTATTAATGTTGTAGTGGCTCTGAATCGAAAAGAAAATTTTGTGATCCTTAATGTTGATCCTTCAAGGACATTTGAGGAATCAATGGAAAGGTTTGTTTGTGATGCGCCGCTTTGTTCAAAAGATATTTGAATTCAATTTTTATTTTCAATTTTTAAAATAATGCTTAAAAAAATAATTTATAAAAAAAAATTTGTTGTATTAAACTTGAAACTAAGACTTATATCACAATTTTTAAATAAAAAATGAAATTTAATAATTATTCTTAAGTTTTATTTTTTAGGTTAAAAATAAGTGTTATTTCTAACTTTAATGAAAAAAAAAAAAAATAATTCTTAAATCGTTATTTTTATTTTAAAAGTTATAATCGTTTCGATCCCTGGTTTAAATTTAATTTTAACGCTGTAGAAGAAGACGCAACTGCTATCGCAATGACATGAGGAATGTCTTTCCAGTTCCATCGGGAGCATCAAAGAAAAATAAGCCACCATTTTCATCATCAATTGCCTTTGTTATGTATCATAGACTTTCCTCTTTCGAGGGTTTAACACTGTCTCGGTCACTGTTTTGGTGACTGTTTTGTTCACTGCTTTATTCCCTGTCTTAGTCCCTGTTTTGGTCACTGTTCGGTCACTGTGATGGACTACGCTATCCCACCACCACCGCCCACCTGCTGCTATGGCTGTCTTGCAAAGACCACAGCTGCTGTTTTTGCAAAGGCAAAAGCGTAGCCAAAGAATTCTGTCGCAAATACAATCGTTTCCTGGATTTTGCCCCAGTCGATCGTCCATAAAGTCTTAAAGTTTAGTTCATTCACTTATAAGCACTCCATCAATTTTTAAGTCTACATAGGCGCAGCAAACTAAGAATCTATTGAATCTTAATCGAACCAGATCAACCCTTATCTTAAAGAAACTTTTAATCATATTGCCGAAACATCTCATCTAAGTCAGCTCGTTCCAACTCGAAGCTTAAATCTGCATCTAAACATAATCTTTCAACTTTCTTAAGTGCTCTTTTCACTCTTAATGAAAACAAAAATCTGTTCCCAGCTAAAATCATTTGGCATTCTCAATCACACCTAAAAGTATGCTACAAAATGTTGATGAAAAATCACAAATGCCTCAACATCAGATTGACGACTACTGGCAGCAAAGTAGTCAACAGCTGCACGTGCACAGTTGGTGTTGCTGTTATCAGCATAATTTGGCACATTTCTCAGCCTGCCACGCCCATTTCCCACAAAAATATTTAAGAACTGTGAAACTTTTGGCAAAGGCAAACACCCCAACTCGATTTATTTGCCAACAACGAAATTCACGTTATCATTGCCACACGTAAGCGTAAGCAGGGCACAGCATACGGACTGAGTAGGCGGGGGGGCGTGTCTTTCTCTGAATAGGCTTGCTGCTCAGGTATGCCGTTTGCTCAAATCTGAAATTGAGCATGGAATTTGCGTAATATGTGGGCGTGTGTGTGTGTTTTGTGTCGTCGCATTTATAGCATGCAAATATGTGTGAAGGCATTTACTCGTCTCCTTATGTGTGTGTGTGTGTGGATGAGCTACGTGCTGCTTAGCAAATATGACGCATTCCCCATCTCGACAGCAGGACTTCTCAGTTTGTTTTTAGTTAGAGCATTGATTGGAATAGTAAATGAAGTGAGTGGCAACTGAAGAAACCAACGAAGGGAAATGAACTGAGCAAGTTGGATATTAAATCAAAAAATGAATCTAATAGATGTCACGATTTTGAACCAGCTATGTTTTTACATGACATTGACGCTCCCTCTGCGTATCACTGTTTATATTTATTTATCTTAGAACTGATTATAATTATCCAATCTGATTTGTAAATACTTAAACAAAAATCCACCTTCTTTGAATGTGAATAACTGAAAGATGATGGAGTTGATAGCCAAGAACATAGGCTGATGGTAAAGTTGAAGCATATAAGCCATGCTCAGATTACCTAGTCTCTCAGATTGAATCCTAGGCGGAATATTTGTAGAAACCAGTCGGATTTTATAACCTCAGAACTTATCGACCATGACAGTAGTTTTAGAAACTTTGTCTTATGCTAAAATTTTGAGCACACAATCCAAGATATTGTGAGAGGCTCGGCTTGGTCCTTGGGGGTAGGTGTGCCGGATATACATATACATTAAAAATATCGTTATCGATATTTCTTTCGATATTGAACTTTTTTGTAACAAAAATTGATATCGATTTAAAAAAATGGTCGTATTATTAGACATATATAGGGAGCTAAAGTAAAATACTGTGCTCCTTTGATTTCATGTGTTTTGGCAGATGACGATGCTATACCACAAGCCCTACAGAACAAAATTGTTTTACGTATAACTCGGTGTTTCTGGTCCGATCTTATTGAACTCTTCAGAACAGATTGATAGGTATTTTCTTGATACATTTTAAGTCACGAGGCTTTAGCGTAATTTTATGACAGTTTCGAGGTTTTGTTATGCTATTGGCATAACTTAAAATAGAGCCACACACCACAACAAAGAAGGCTTTAGGTTGTTCGGACGCGTTACATGAGGGACCAACTCCTCACTCATCAGCGATCTTAAGCCTGAAATGTCAATCCAAAGAGCAGCCTCTCCATGCCATCGGCGGCAAAACTGTTTGGGAGTTCCAAAAGCAGCTTGCGCACAGAACATCAAAAAGACAGCCTAAGACAGCCATTCCCCTTTGTAAGTATATGGCCTCCATTGGACTTTGCTCTCAGTGAGCAGCCACCGGCCGACACGTCTGAAGCAGAAAAATGTTTGAATATACAAACAGGAGTTTTTGTTATTTTAAATGAAACTATTTTTATTAAGTTTCTTACAACAACGCGGTGCCATGCGTTTTAGTCCTTTAATGACTGGTTTAATGACCTTTATACCGATAACTTGCAGTTTTTACTGGCTCTGAGTGTTTTTATGCTATTGGCATAACTTTAAACAGAAAAACACAACACAACAAAGGAGGCTTCAGGTTGATCGGGCGAGTTTCATGGTGTGACCAACTTCTCACTCTACAGCGATCTTGAGCCTAAAATGTCTATCCAAAGAGCAGCCTGACGCCTCCTTTGCAGTGTTGTGAGCCTCTGTTTAAAGTTATGCCAATAGCATAACAAGACCTCGAGCTAGTAAAAACTGCAAGTAAAATTAAATTAAGGGAAAAAATAATTAGGAAATCAAAAATTAGGAAGCAAAAACTGGGAAGGAAAAAGTTGGGAAAAAACAAAGAGGGGAAAGTTAACTTCGGCTCAGCCGAAGTTTTGTATACCCTTGCAGTTTGTTTTTTTAAATAAGACTACTTTGCGGACCTAACTTTTCTTTGGAAGCAATACTATATAGATATCCGATTTCGTTCAAACTTAGTGATATCATGGAAAAGCATAACAAACTGTTAATAATAATATTTGGAGGCGATCCCAATTAAAACAAATAAGTTTTTCTCACTAGAACTTCTTTTTCGACCGATCATTCATACTGCAGCTATATGCTATAGTCAACCGATTTTGACTAAACTTTGTAGAATTATGTAAAACTATTTAAAAGAAATATATGCCAACGTAAGGGACGTTTCCATAAAAGACCAAAAAGTTTTTCTCGCAAGAGCTAGTTTTTCCGCCGATCGTTCCTATGGCAGCTATATGCTATAGTCATCCGATTTTGACCAAACTTTGTAGAATCGTGTGGGAGCATATAAGATACATGCCGATTTTGAGGACATTTACATTGGAAACAAAGTTTTTCTAAGAGTACTTCTCAGACTACTTTTCTATGACAGCTATAGTATATAAATGTGCAATTTCGACCAAATTTGGTGGAATCATGGAGAAGCATAGTAAACTAAGAAATACGAAGTTTGGAGGCGTTTCAATTGAATACAAAAATGTTTTTCTCACTAAAACTAGTTTTTCGACCGATCGTTCCTATGGCAGCTATATGCTATAGTCATCCAATCCGGCCGGTTCCGTATTTGCGTATTTGTACCAAAAGACTTCGTGCAAAGTTTGGTAAAGATAGCTTTCAAACTGACGGGGGAGATAGCATAGAAACAGACAGGCGGGCGGACGGACAGACGGACAGGGCTAAATCAACTCAGCTCGTCATGCTGATCAAGAATATATATACTTTATGTGGTCAGACATGCTTCCTTCATTGCGTTACAAACATCCGCACAATTTAATAATACCCTCTGCTATTTTTTTTTTTTTGAAATAAAATGTTTATTTATTAAGAAACCTTAAACTAAATTTTACAACTTACTGTTATTTTTCTAATAACTTATATTGTAGGGCGAGGGTTTTTCTAAGTTTTATTTTGTTCATGTTTGGGGGTTTGTTTTTGTGTGTGCTTACCCACCCGACAACCGGTATCGAGAACGGATCCGTTTTCGACATTTTCTCGAAGGTTTCTCTCACAAAACTATCGAGAACGTGTTCCGTTCTCGGTCCGAAAAAGTATTACCTGTCGCTCAGTTTGTGGCAGCAAAGCATAAGTTCTCGATATCCGTTTTCGGATCCGTTCTCGACACTTTCTCGATAGCGAAAACGGATCGAAAGCTAATCCGTTTCCAATACGTTTTCTCTATCGAGAAAGTGTCGAGAACGGATCCGAAAACGTGTTGCAAACGTTTAGTTTCGCGAAAGTTGAAAAAAAAGTTGCTTCTGCTCCCCAACATACACCCCCCCAAACCAAGCCGCCCACCACCCCTCCCCTCCCCTCATAGTACTTTTGCTGTGATAAATTTTTTAAATACAATTTTTTTTTATTATTTTTCTTCTTACTTCACTGGGACTCGGACTGGACCTCGGCCTCTAACGAACGACGGACATCTCCGCTCACCGATACAACAGTGTCGCGCGAGATGGTAGCGAAATGACACTAAAGAATGCAATCAAGACCGGAGGTAGAATGGCAAGACATTTGCCGTGCAGCCGGGAGGTCGTGGGTTCGAATCCTATTCAAGGCATTGAAATTAAAATTATTTTGACTTTCTCTTTTTTTTTGTTTTTGGTTTGTTGTTTTAAAAATTTTCTATATTTTCCCATATTTTTACAAGCCGGGAAAAAGTTTTGTCAAACGCGAAGCTCGTTTTGCAAGCTTTCTAAATTTAGGAAATTATTTTCTGTTTTTAGGTAAAGACGAGTGCATCGTTTTTTCATACTTTTAGGTAAAGACGAGTGTTTTGCCTCTGACTTTCTGTACATTTTCTTCTTCTTTGTTTCTCTACTTTGCTGCTGTCCAAATAGAGAAAAAATAGCTTATGTCCGTGAAACCCGCATCTCTTAAGAAAAACGGATTTCGATTATAAGAGAAACTATCGTAATTCTCGTATGTCCGGATACATACGAGAAATTGTCGGGTGGGTAGTTGTAAGGTCTTTAACATCTAAGGTTGAATGTAGTATGACAAGTTTTTGTGTTTGTATTGGTATTGTGAGTATGTGTTTCTAGTCGGTAAGATATGGTAATAGTCAGGTTGTGTTTATTCTGGTTGTTTTGAAGTGTTTATGATAGATCCTGCGATTATCCAGGTCACCTGGGTGGATCCCTTGGAGCCTGCGTCTTGCCCTTATTCCATTTATCCTACGCGTGCGAAGTAGGCGCCTGGCGAGGTTGTTTGGGTGGGCAGCTTCCTTGTCCAGGTACCTCGCTGCCTGGACATTGATGGTATCTCCTACCATCGGAACGCCACATTCCCGTTCAATGTCTCGGGTTCTGATGAACCACTCGGCTCCAGTGATCCTACGCAGGATTTTGGCCTGGAAGACCCTAATTCTGTTTAGGTGGGTCTTTGCGGCGATGCCATAAACCTGGATCCCGTATCTCCATATGGGTGCCAGGATCACCTTATAAATGAGGACTTTGTCTCGCAGGGAGAGTTTGTTGTTGTGGTGTAGCAACCAACTCATCCTCCTAGCCTTGCTATAAAGCTTACCAGCAACTTCGGCGGCATGCTGCTTAAATGTGAGCCTCTTGTCTAGCGTCACTCCCAGATATCTATTTGCCGATTTAGCTGGGAGGAACTCTCCGTGAAGGGCTACTGTCCTTCCTTAGGGTGTGGGTGACAGAGACACATTTTTCTGGGTTAATGGAGATGTTCCATCGACAGGGTATAAAAATGGGAAGAAAAAAAATTGGAAAAAAATGGGATGGAAATATTTTAAATTTTTATAAAAAATATTTTTGATTTCGTCTTGTGCACATTTTCTAATACTGTTGTATATTTTGGTAAGTTTCAGAACACTCTTAAAAAAGTTCCAGAAAAAACAAACCATTTTTTCGAACTATTTATTAAAAATATTAAATTTATCAAAAACCTTGTCTAAGAATCTAACAAAATCATTTTTAGTTTCTTCTTCATATGTCTTGAGCAGTTACATTAGATGGTTATTAAACCTTTAGTACTTGGCTTGTTTTTCCTGGCCTTTCTCTATCGTGTATATGTATTAGTTTAAGCTCTTGCTGTAGAAGCTGCAATTCTGCTGATGCAGATGAGAGTGTACAACACCTCTTCTGTCACTGGGTCGTCCTTTCCTAAACGATCTGTCTGACATCTCTGAAACGGATGTCAACTCCTTGCTTAAATTCGAGCTACTATCAAAATGGTTTAACGGGGACGACTCTCCCTCTACGACCACATCGTCGAAAGGGTTATATGGTAACACAACGGGCCTTCATTGGCCTAAGTGAAGAAATGGGATTCTCCCATTTCAACCATTGCAACCTAGCCTAACCTAAGCTCTTGCTCCTTGTTCTTCATCATGGGTTCCGCTAAATTCAAGTGCGGCTTGGTCTCTTTTGACTTATCATTAGTTTTTATCAGCTGAACATGTAGTACGCGGTTTCATCTCATTTTTTTTTATCGAAAATGTGCCGTTTAAATATATTTTCCCAGGCACTTGTTTGTTCATTAAGTACTTCTCCATTTTAGAAAAACACGACACGAAACGAAAAGTGCCACCGTTCCGATGGAAAGCCATTCACACCGTTTTTTTTTTTTTTTTTTTTTTTTTTAAAGGTAATTTTATTGAGCTTAGTGAATTAAAAATGTTTTTATTTTATTTTTTTTTTTATGTGAAAGTAAAATTCAACCGGATTCAGCAAATGCAAAGCTACCTCTTCCTCATACTAATGAACAATATTTTACCAAGTTTTTATAACCTTGCAGAGGGTATTATAAAAATGTGCGGATGTTTGTAACGCATTGAAGGAAGCATCTCTGACCACATAAGGTATATATATTCTTGATCAGCAAGACGAGCTGAGTTCATTTACCCTTGTCCGTGTGTCCGTCTGACTGTTTCTATGCTATCTCCTCCGTCAGTTTTAAAGTTATCCTCACCAAACTTTGCACGAAGTCTTTTGTTATTTATACGCTGCACATTTGTCGGAACCGGCAGGATCGGATGACTATAGCATATAGCTGCCATAGGAACGATCGGTCGAAAAACTAGTCCTAGTGAGAAAAATTTTTTTGTTTTCAATGGAAACGCCTCCAAAGTACGTACTTCTTAGTTTACTATACTTTCCCATGATTTCACTAAGTTTGGTCGAAATCAGATGACTATAGTATATACCTCCCATAGGAACGATCGGTTGAAAAACTAGTTCTAGTGAGAAAATTTTTTTGTTTTTAATGAAAACGTCCTTTTTTATTGACTTATTCTTATTTTATATACTTTAACACATTTCTACAAAGTTTTATCAATATCAAATGACTATAGTATATAGTTGCAGTATGAATGATCGGACGAAAAAGAGGTTCTAGTGAGAAAAACTTTTTGTTTTAAATGGGATCGCCCAAATTTCGTAATGAACAGTTTATATAGCTACCAAAAAGTTTTGTCGAAAACAGACATCTATATATTATAGATTATAGAAAAACTTTTTTGTTTTCAATGGAAGCTGCAAAAAAACTTCGGCCGAGCCGAAGTTAACTTTCCCTATTTTTGAAATT